>JAJKFI010000097.1:3409716-3484670 GCA_029204185.1 Lerista edwardsae
GGAAGCCGGCGAAACGGAGCGTGACGCTACGGGCGGGCTGCCGCTCACCCGTTCGTCCCTCCCAGCGTTCCGGCTGCATGACGCCGCTGTCATGAACTACTTCTGGGTTCTAAGCACTACAGCAAAAAAAGGACTCCCCCAAACGAGGCAACATGAACCAATTCCTGCTTATTTGAAAAGAGGCCGATATGAAATTATTAGCGGGCAAGTGGCTCAGAGAACTGGTTCCAAACATGGCAGAACTCAGTATGGCAGCTTCTTATAATCACTTCAAACCACAGAGGGTGGGAGGGGATGGACGGGCACGACCTGGGGAATTCCTGGACTGAAAGCTTCCCCATAAAAACTTCCTGCCTGCCAAAACTAGAGAGAAAGAGCTCTAGCCTAGTCTCCGTCACATAATCACCTTCTAAATGAATTGATTTTTGGCGGCAGACATGCAGCTTCTCTCCCTGCCTGCAGTCTGAATTGGTAGATTCTTGAAATAGAATTGGCAGATTCTTGGACCTGCTCTTTGTGTAGACCAGCATTTTTCAACGTGTGCACTTGGGAGCCTTGGAATTCCCCAAGGGGCTCCATCTTCAAGGGGCTCCATGAGCACACCATGAGTGGCCACCATCTGCCCCTTGCCCAGTTTTCTCATCTGCCCCTCCTGCCAACGCTGTTTGTGGGTCTCCTTCCTCATTCCCTTCTTATTCTGGCTCTTCACCAGTAACTTCCATTAAACCTAATGTGACTGGCGTCTTAATAGACATGCATAGGATTGCACTGTCAGTTGCCCAGCTTTGTCTTCTGAGACTCTCTGCTCCCATCCCCAAACAATGATGTGTTCCCATGCCCATCCCTCTCCTCACAGTCTTCAGAAATGGTTCCAATATTGGGAATCTTTGACCAAGCTGAATCTACTCAAACAGGGAAAAATCCAAAGCATCAATTTGTGCTGAACTACAGCAATTCAGTACGAGGGATGTGGTGGTGCAGCAGGTTAAACTGCTGAGCTGTGAGCTTGCTGACTGGAAGGTTGGCAGTTCGAGACCGCGCGACGGAGTGAGCTTCCATTGCTAGTCCCAGCTCCTGCCAACCTAGCAGTCCGAAAGCACGTAAAAATGCAAGTAGATAAATAGGGACCACTTTGGTGGGAAGGTAATGGCGTTCCGTGCGCCTCGGCATATTTTCATGCCAGCCACATGATCACAGAAGCTTGTCCTTGGACAAACGCCGGCTCTTCGGCTTAGAAAAGGAGATGAGCACCGTCCCCTACAGTCGGTCATGACTAGACCATTCAGTCGTGGGGAAACCTTTACCTTACAGCAATTCAGACTATACAGACACTAAATACCTTTAACTTTTTGCCTGAAGTTCAACAGAGGTCAGAGTATTCCACTCAATATTTTTCTAGCATAGTTTTTTTGGATATAGTTTTTCACTATAAATTGGTCCCCCCCAAAGGCTGCTGAGGAAACTTCACAGCCAGGGAATAAGAGGGCAGGTCCTCTTATGGATTCAGAATTGGTTGAGGGCCAGGAAACAGAGAGTTTCAATGGGCAACTTTCTCAGCGGAGAGAGGTGAAAAGTGGAGTGCCCCAAGGATCTGTCTTGGGGCCGGTGCTTTTTAACTTGTTCATAAATGACCTGGAGACAGGGATAAGCAACAAGCTGGCCAAGTTTGAGGATGACACAAAACTTTTCCGGGTGGTGAACACCAGCATGGATTATAAAGAGCTCCAGAAGGATCTGTCCAAGTTGGGGGAATATGCAGCAAAACGGAAGAAGCGTTTCAATGTAGACAAGTATAAAATGATGTACATTGGAGCAAAAAATCAAAACTTCTTATATAGGTTAATGAGAGTTCTAAAGTTAGTCAACGAAGGGCCTAACCCAATCCAATATTCCAGTACGGTACAGCCATGCCAATGGGGTGCCTGCTGTATCCTGCAGTGTGGGGGTAGGAGGGAATGCTTGTTCCCTTTCCTCAGGGCATTAGAAAGTTAGATAGGACTCCAACAACAGGATTAAAGAGGTGAGAAAGGCTAACAAATGTGGTTATTCCACATTCTAGTTATTCCTCAAAGGGTTAATTATATTACATGGCATCAAACAACACTTCTCTTAGTCCAAACTGAAATAAAGCTATCTTCTGGATAAAATATAGCAGAATCTACGCACTGCTTGACACAGCATAGCGGCAGGGCGTTCCAAAAATAAATTCTGCTTTGATCATGTGGCAGGTAGTTACAACCGCCTGCTTTAAGAGCAACACACCAAGGCCAACATGCTTGCTCTCAGGGTGGGTGCCCGTAAACAAACGTCCAAAAAAATCTTCAGTAAAGCTGCACAGGTCTTTCATTTTGCATACTGTATGAAAGAAAGAGCAGTGTTCCCAGCATCCTCTAGTGTCTCATTAGAAAAACAGTTTCCTACCGAGTGAACATTCCTGCAGAGTAACAAGAAGATAAAATCCAGGAAACACAATACCTTCAGCTAGAATGTCAGTGTTCCTTTTACCTGTCTGGATACTAGCCAGACAGATACAATTACAATTTGTTCAGAGCCGCCACTTTAAATTAACATCCATATCAGAATTCCACTCACTCACTTATGTGATAATTCTATCACCGGAACAGCAGTCCACTTTATACTTCCTAATCGGGTGTGTGTGTGCGATGTATCCCCCGGATCCCAAGCTCTCCCGAAAGCATATTGTAAGTGGCGAGGAAGAAGCAAACAAAAGACAGGATTTTTTACCCAAATGGATCAACAGGACTTCAATCTGCTAGCAAAGAGTTTGCACAGCTTTCCAGCATACGCTGAAACTAGAATTTACTGTACGAAGAGTTGAGTTTTCACATGCGTTAGGTGCAGTGATGTCATGCAGGGGGAACGTGGGGGAACTCAGTTGCACTAGTTAAAATTAGGCCTGACTCCGCCCACTTCACTCTCCCTCCTCCCCCCTCCCAATTCCTCTGCAAAGAGCTTTTCTTCTTGGTTGGCCGGCACTCAGAGCGTTAAAGGGAGCGACTCCGGATTCCTAGGGGCAGTTATGCCATTCAGGGGGAATGGACCAGAACGGGCGTTCCGGATCCTAACGGGCTCCGTGGCTGGTTCCGGGTTCCCGACAAGTGCCAATCAAAAGTGAGTTCCTGTTCCTAAATCATTTGAATGACACCACTGGTTAGGTGACACTATAATGTATCATGTACTACTGGAAAGAACAAATACAATGGAAAACAAGCAACTATGAAAGTGAAAACATTAAAACAAAAATAAAATTGCATACGAGCTCTTTCCAAACAGGAAGAAAAGGATCCATCCTGTGTATTTTTAAATTTAGCACATATGTCATTTCATTGTTTAAATGGAGAAGACAAGCTGGCCAAATATATCTGAGACTCGACTGCTTCTCTTCCCTAGGGCACAATCCTAACCTGGAGTCAGGCCGGCACAGTTAGGCCAGCAAAGTTCGGCCAGCACAAGGGACACCGTAAAGTGAGTTTGGGCCACTCTTGGAGTCAGAGAGGCCAGCACACAGACGTGAGCCATCCTCCCTGACTCCGAGAGTGATTCAAACACCACTCCCTTATATCTGGCATTCTGAGGTAAATCTATGAGGTAAAATTCTGAGGTAAATATGAGATAAATAAAGCAAAGTCTGGCCAGCACAAGCGACACCGCAAAGTTTGTTTGGACCACTCTTGGAGTCAGAGAGGCCAGCACACAGACGTGCGCCATCCTCCCCGACTCTGAGAGTGGTCCAAACATACTTTATCGTGTCCCTTGTGCAGGCCAAACTTTGCTAGCCTAACTGTGCCGGCCTAACTCCAGGTTAGGATTGTGCCCTAAATTTAGTCTTATTCAAAGCCCCAGGCAAATCATAGCCTTGCTTGCCCCAAGAAAGTTGTAGCACATAAGTCATCAATGAGCCCATAAGCCCCCTCCCTCCCCCCAAAAATAGCTAGGAGACTGGAAGTCACTTGGCACAACCCTCAAGACAACCCATACATTCCCATCTCTCATTTAGAAGGACTGCATAAGCCTCTAGTTCAGCATTTCTTAATCTTTTTACCTCTGCGACCCATTTCATCAGTTATAAGTTTCCATGTAGCGCCCCACAATGCCTTGTGGCTTCCAGAAAGTACCCCAGAATGCCTTGCTGCTTCCAGGCAGCAATGTATACAACCCACTTTGTTGGCCGCATCATGCCCAGAATGCCTTGCAGCTTTCGGGTAGCGCTGGTGTGCAACTCACCAAGAATCGTGTTGTGGCCCACTGGTGGGTCCCAACCCACAGTTTGAGAACCACTGCTCTGCTCAGTTGACGCAGAGAGGAGGAACACCGCCAACACACCAAACTTGGCACAGACGCAATTCTTGCTAACAAGCGTCGGACGCCTGAGCCTCACCCACCCCTGAGGGCAAGGGTTGCCCATATTCTGACTCCGGTGTTCCATTTCTTCCCAAGCACTGCACAATTCAGTGAACTCGGAACCCTGAAACATCTTGTGGTTAAGCAGGACAGTGGTGGAAACCGTCCTTAATTGTCCCTTCGAGAGCATGCAGTGAAAATTTGGATATAGAAAGTTGAAGATGCAACCTATTACTGGGAATTACCACTGCCTCACAGCCTGTAATCTTCTCTCTGTTTTTAAACAAACCAGTGCACAAGTCCATCTTTAGTCTGTCACCGTCTAAGAAGTGTTCTTAGCAGATGCTTCGGTAAGGACCAGCCTCATGACTCACAAGAGCAACAGTTTTCTTTTCTTTTGTTCTTTTGCAACACAAAACAAGTTCTGCCACCCTCTGATCTGAGGGCAGCTGGATTGCGGTTTCTTTTATACAGACAGGGTAATTCTCATTCCAAAGACAGCAGCCTTTTTGTTTTTTTTTAACCAGATATGAAGCCTATAATCCAGAGTGCAATCCTATCCTGGAGTTAGGCTGGCATAGTTAGGCCAGCAAAGTTTGGCTGGCACAAGGGACACGGTAAAGCATGTTTGGACCACTCTTGGAATCGGGGAGGATGGCGCACGTCTGTGTGCTGGCCTCTCTGACTTCGAGAGTGGTCCAAGCATATTTTTCTATGTCCCTTGTGCCGGCCAAACTTTGCTGGCCTGACTATGCTGGCCTAACTCCAGGTTAGGATCGTGCCCCCAGTATCGTTTCTTTGGATACGTAGCATCTCTTCAAGGCCTCAAGGAGAGTCTTGCTACCCAAGATGTTTTGAATTTGGGACTTTCAGGGTGCAAAGCACACACTCTCTCACTGAGCCATGGTCCCATTCAGTCCAATCCAATTTCACCAAATGATCTGTGTTTGGGAAGGCTACTCACAATGCTTTTCAGGAAAGCTGTGCACACTTTCATCTTCAAGGTATTAAGAAATGAGACATCCAGTAGTGTACATGACTGTGTAAATCAGCTAAGATTATGCTTTTGGATAAGAAAAGTACAGTGGACCCTCCTTATCCACAGATTTCACTATCCACAGATGCCCTCTTTGAAAAACATTTTTTAATGTAAAAATGAATAGGAAAATAGCCTTCCTTACTGTCATGCGGCAAAATCACACCAACTTGGGGAGGGGGGCTTCAGAGCAGTCTTCCAAGCTCCTGCAAGCCACTTTTGAGTCACGCAATGCATTCTGGGGCAAGCTAGGACCAAGACATGGCTTAGAGGAGCTCGGAAGACTTCACAAGCTACTATTTCCCTCCTCACTGTGGTAGAAATGCAAGAACAGAAGCATACTTTCAGAACATTACCACACAGGCACACTTACAAGAGATCATTATGACATGTCATTTTGCACTGGAAAAAGACATGTGAAGCAACTCTTTCCAGCAACGATGGCTGCATGAAAATGTACCGTGTCCAAAGGTCATTTTAGCCATTTTTCAACTTCAGATCCTTAACAAAAAACTTACATTTGCGTGCCTTTTCTGCTCAAGGTTTGGGGACTCCTCTAGCTACTCTCTGGAGAATGGAAATCGAATTTTCTAGCTACAGCGGCTTCATAAATCTACACGCATGGGACATGCGGCTCGATCTACCTAACCATTCATGATTGGTTAAGGCAGATTTGATGTAATTAACGGGCTTCAGGTCGGCACAGCTGTTAGGAAAAAAGGAGAAGTCCCTGGTGCGGCTTTCACTCGTGAGAGTGAAATGAACGGAGAAGGGAAATGAAAAGGCCTGCTTCACAACTGCTCAGGGTAATAAAGAAGGCCTTAATATATTGTGCATGCCTGCAACGCAAGCTGTTACAAGCCTGCCATTCAACGCTTGTGTCATTCAACTCACCAAGCACCTCTGCCCCAATTTAAGCAGCGTGAGCCAGGGTGCCGGCATGCTGCAAGTCTGCCCTCCCCTAATGCTCCCTGCTTCATAAAGGTTTTATCTGCTATCAAGAATCATTTGCATAATATAATAAAATCTTTAACAGTGAGATTTTATTATATTATGCAAATGATTCTTGATAGCAGTTAGATCTGGTCTGCCAACGTATCGCCCAGGCCATCTTTTTTTTCATTACTCAGTATGGTCGTTATCTGATTCGCCGTCTGAATTTGTATTGGTTTGGTTTCGAGAAAGCGCCTCTTCCTCGAGCGAAACTGCTTTGCATACCTTGAGCAGCTGGATTCGCCAACAGAAGACAAGACACCAGAAAATCACAGCGGCCTGCAGGATTTGTGCCCCATCAGGCCAAACACAGCCCATCACCTGGTCAGTAAACTCCCTGTTATGGCTGCCGGCCTGGGACAACAAAGGCAGAGAGAGTTGTCAAGCAACTGACTTGTGCTTGGGTTTCTAATAACACAGGCCTCTACTGTGGCATTATGGTGCGCACTCTTGACTAAAGATGTAGCTAATACAGCCGAGCCCCCATATCCACGGGGTATCCTTTCCAGAGCCCCCCCACAGATATGGACATTGTGGATACAGGGAATTCTTTCTTCCAGGGGCGTAGCTAATGAAAGTGTAGCCCATTGCAGAGGGCAAACTGTTGCCCTGGAAGCGACATCACAACAGGAAGTGACATCACCGTTGCATTTTTGTTTTCTCTAGTTTTTTGGCTGTAACTTTTGATAAAAATACTACACTCTGGTTTGTGTCATTACGTTCTGCATTAAATTACCTTTCCAATGATATACACCACGATGGTATTACCAAGGTTTTATTGGTATTAGATGGTATTATAACTACCAAAGTTTTCACAATTTGGCCATTAATGTCAAGCTCAGCTTGTGGTTCCCCTAAAGCTTGTTGCCCGGTGCAATTGCACGCCTCTGCACTTCTTTAGCCCCTGCTCTCTTCACAACCCCACACAGTTAACTTCCTGCTTCCTGCTAAAACTCATCTAGTCTTTTCAAACATTTAGGCTGTTGGCATTCAGTTCTGCCTACCCATTCTGTATAAGGAATAATATTTTTGCCCCAGTAAGGATCACAAGGGACGTGGTGGTGCAGCGAGTTAATCCGCTGTTGCTGGGCTTTCGACCGCAAGGTTGGGAGTTCAAGACTGCACGATGGAGTGAGCTCCCGTCACTTGTCCCAGCTCCTGCCAACCTAGCAGTTCGAAAAGCACCTAAATGCAAGTAGATAAATAGGGACCACTTTGGTGGGAAGGTAATGGCGTTCCGAGCGCTACGGCGTAGAGTCATGCCGGCCACATGACCACAGAAGCTTGCCCTCGGACAAACGCTGGCTCTACAGGCTTTGAAACGGAGATGAGCATCGCCCCCTACAGTCGGTCACGACTAGACCATTCGGTCGTGGGGAAACCTTTACCTTTAAGGATCTAAACCGGTAGTTCCCAAACTTTTAACACTTGGACCCATTTTTCAAAGGACACTCCCAACCTTTCTTGCACTAGGACCCTGATTTTAGGCACAACAAACCTGTCAGGATTCCCCCCCCCCCTAATATCCAGGGCCAGAAGTGATGTCATCAAGCAGGAAGTGAAGTCATATCATTGTTTTTTAATAAATCACACTTTTTGAAAGTCAAAAGAACTCCACATCCTTTGCAGAATGTTCTGAATGCTGTGCATCTAAGTGGCATTTGGGTTTTGAGTTCAGTGATTGATTCAGCACTGAGAACAACAACAGCACGGGATGCAATGTGGCTTCTGCAAACCTATGCACACTTCACCATTGCTGTGCATCCTATGGCACTGCTGCTCAAGGTGGCAAAGCCAAATTTTAGATAATCTTCAGAATATTTATGTTCCTCTTCACTCAGCTGCTGTTGTGTGTTGGCAAATGCTCGCGTGTCACTCAAAAGCTCATGGCGTGTCACTTTTGACATGCATGTCATAGGTTTGCCATCACTGCCCTAGACAATCAATTTTCATGGAACTTATTTCCATTCAAGATTCAGGATGAGAGATTCAGACTTTTAGGTGGTCTTTGACTTGCCTCATTACAGCTCTGCAACAATGGTCAGAAAATGAGTATGTATTTAATGTGAATTATTAACATACATTTCCCCATTTTGTCTTTTCCCTTTATCCATTTGAGAGCCTCTACTACCGCCTATCTTTCTTTTCTCTTCCAGCACAAAAAAAGGAAGATGACAAACACAGGATCAATGAAACTCAAAACATTAAAGGGATAAGCTAAAAGAGTGTTTCCCATACATTTTAGCACCTGGACCCATTTTTTAGAATGGTATTTGTGTTGGGACCCACCAAAAATTATGTATTAAGCTGGAAGTTCCGTCATGGCCAGAAGTGACAACATCAGGAACGAAGTGCCACCATTGTGATGTAATCAAGTGACACAATTACATTGTGATGTAATCAAATGACAAATGAAGATTAACACTATTGAGAGTCGCTTCCAATTTTGAGATCGCAACAAGGAAGTGGGTTGTGATCATTTTTATTTATATTTCAAATGCACAGGGAGCCCTGCAGAGGGGTCCACAGCGCTCCCCAACCCTCACGGATGCTGGGGTTCCCCCCAGCCCCAATATGTGCCCTGAAGCGACAGTAGAGATCGCGTCGCTGCCAGTTTCCCGCCCCCATAAGAACTTGCAGTGGTTCTCAAACACCTGGAGAGTTTGAGCACTGCTTCTCGTGTTTTATATAAGAAAACAAAACAAAAAATGTTTGAACCTAAACATAATCAAGAATTGCTTTCATCACTTTCCTTTTCCTCACCCAATACTTTTTTCCAGAACAACTACTGCCAGAAGTGTGTAAAGCCTTTTCTATTTGACATTTCCAACAACATCCAGATAATTTTATTTACTCTACCACTTGGTTGGTGTCATATAATTTCAGTGGTACTCACTGGCAATCAAATAGGCATATGATTGCAGCCTGTGCTTTGCTGAAAACCAATGTAGAGATAATTTCATGTTAAATTTCCTTCCTGCCAAATTTTGAGTGCACCAGTAATTATCATTATCAATTAAAACTAGGCTTCAAAAAATCAGAAAAATTGCAAGAACGTTAGCACGCAAATCAGGGGAAAAAAAACATTAAACCAAGGTATCTGGAGTAGGGTGTACAGTTCTGGTTGCCATGCCTTAAGAAGAATATTGAACAGCTAGAAAAGAGTGCTTTAGAATTATGGTGTTGGAGAAGACTCTTAAGAGTCCCCTGGACTGCAAGGAGATCCAATCGGGCAATCCTACAGGTAGTCAAGCCTGATTGCTCCCTGGAAGGACAAATCCTGAAGCTGAAGCTCAAATACTTCGGCCACCTCATGAGAAGAGAGGACCCTTTTCTAAAAGACCCTCATGCTGGGAAAGGTGGAAGGCAAAAGGAGAAGGGGGCGGCAGAGGATGAGATGGTTAGACAGTGTCACCAAAGCAATGAACATGAAATTGGGCTCCAGAAGCTAGTGGAGGACAGGGAGGCCTGGTGTGCTGTGGTC
Source organism: Lerista edwardsae (assembly GCA_029204185.1). Classification (NCBI taxonomy): domain Eukaryota; kingdom Metazoa; phylum Chordata; class Lepidosauria; order Squamata; family Scincidae; genus Lerista; species Lerista edwardsae. Next base: position 3,419,592 of record JAJKFI010000097.1, read on the forward strand.
CAGGGGGTCGCGAAGAGTCGGACACGACTTAGCGACTGAACAACAACAACAACATGTAGACATGACATTTTAGGAGAATAAACAACAACAACAAAAGAGTGCAACCAAAATGATCAGAAGGCTGAAGTACCTTCCTTATGAGGAAACGTGACAACTTTCATGGCTTTTGAGCTTGGAAAATAGGTGATGAAAGGGCAAGGGATAAGATTGAGAATTAGAAAATTATGCACAGTGTAGAGAGGGTGGCTAGAGAGATATTTTCCTTCCTGACACAATACAAGACCCAAGGGTCATCCAGTTAAACCAACTGGTGCAAAAGGATTAGGTGGGCTCAGGGATCAACATGGGCCCTTCCATGGATCTTGGGCCTTTGGGAGATATCCAACGATGCCAAGCCCCTGACATCAGTGCTAAGGACATGAGCGCTGAAAAAAAACACATGTATAAATTAGAAGCAACAGAACCAACTATATTTGAAGACATGCAATTCCCACTTGATGGGCTAATACCCCAAATGGAGGTTTTGAGTCAGCTGAAGCGCAAGGGATTTGGGGAACATCAATTTGGCAAAATAAGCAAGACACATGAATCTCCCATCACTGTTAATGGATAACAACTTAATCCCCTAAATCCAAGAGGAGCGCTCATGGGCTCTCTGCATGCCCAGGTTTGCCTTCAGCTTGCATAACAAGATCTACCCATCCCCAAGTCTTCCGTGAATCAAAACCAAAGTAATTAGATGAGGTCACCGGTTATATCTTGCCACCTTTCCCTCCATATAAAAAAAAGGACAATTTCACTAGTTTAATAGGAGGGGGGAGAGATCAACATGACCAGGGTATCATATTGGCCATCTCCAACTCTCTCCTTCTATCCCACCAACTCCAACTACATGCCAGGTTCTGGAAGCAGTGCTGGGTGTTCGAGCAACCACAGATCTCAACCGAAACTGGTCAGCTGTTTCCTCTCTTTGGTACACACCAAAGGTGAGGAGAAAGAACCATCCTGTGGACTGCTGCACTACTCCCCATCTCATGACATGGGAAGTGTCTGAATTCTGGCAGGAACCACCTGTAGGAGAACCACTAGGTTTAGAGACTTGAGTCCACTGATATGTGCTGGCTGACATCCACTACGAAGAGCATAAATATCCCCTACTCACCCCTGCATGTTTATTAGTTTCCAAGTACAGGTATGCCCTGGGATCCACTGATACCCTCTCTCAAACACCAGAACCAGTACAGGGGCATCCGCTAAAACTGAGGGTTGGGAGAGTTAAAACAGATAAAAGGAAGTACTTTTTTACCCAGCGGGTAGTTAATCTGTGGAACTCTTTGCCACAGGAGGTGGTGATGACATCTGGTCTAGATGCCTTTAAGAGGGGATTGGACGGATTTCTGGAAGAAAAGTCCATCATGGGCTATAGGCAATGATGGATTGTGCAACCTCCTTACATTAGTAGTAGGCTACTTCAGAGTACCGGGTGCAAGGGAGTGGCAACAGGATGCAAGCATCTGGTTGTCTCGTGCCTCCCTGGGGCACCTGGTGGGCCGCTGTGAGATACAGGAAGCTGGACTAGATGAGCCTTTGGCCTGATCCAGCGGGGCTCTTCTTATGTTCTTATTCAGTATCCATGGTTTCAGTTATCCATGGATACTGGGACTCCTATTAAAAAGTTAGGGGAACGTTAATCAAATCTCTTTTTTTACCTTGCTGCAGAAAAGCCACTGATGTTCCCCTATCTTTAAACAGGCGTCACCAATATCCACGGTTTCAGGTAATGGTGGGCTCAGGGCATGCCTGTATACTTCATCTTCTCTAAGTTTGTGGTTATTCTCAATCTGGGTGTCACGACCCCCAGGGAGGTTGCAAGCTGATTTTTAGCGGGTCGCGGAACCCATTTGTGCACCATTTAAAAAGTTGCTTTTTGCAACATTTTCAGGAAACCTCCAAACAGAAACACGTTCTCGAACAAATTTCAAGGTATTTCCACAAACCTGAAAACAACTGTTACATTTGGAAACCTATGATAGTCTACCAGCATTTGGGGGGGGGGGCGGGAGACAGGCACTGTCCTGGGTGTTGAGTATTAATTCCTATGGAAATCATGCAAAAAAGCTGAACTCGCCACCTCCAGTGAAAGACATCTAACGCAATTCTATGTGGTTACACCGAAATAGGTTTCACCGTATTCAACATGGCTTACTCTCAAGTCAGTGTAGGCAGGCTGACAACTTTAGGCTTAAGGATCATACCATAGGAGTGGGACACCGTACAGTTGGGTTTGATCCAAGCCCTCAAAGGATCAGGCAACATGCTGCTATCCTATTTGGTTTAGCGAGGAAGCAAATCAAAGAATTCAGAGGAACTTGCTTTGGATTAAACATATTTAGGATTGCTCTGCAAGGCTGCTATCCACTGTACACCAAATTAGACACAACAGTAGGCTTAGTCTTTTGGCCCTGCATGTACTTTTGCTTTTGTGTAAATAGCAGTTGCAAGGTGCCCCAATCTGGACTGCAGCATTTAACTGCTGTGGTTCTAATCCTGACAGGGGCTCCTACCAAGAGTGGGATTTGTCCTGGGAAGAAAACTACTGTTGGCACCAATGAGAAATCCCCTTCAGCAGCTGTAGGGAAGCCCCAGCGCAGATGGAGCCTGGAGCAGAGGCAAAAGGTTAAAGTCCCTTCCCTTCGCCCAACTCCCAATGGGGGGAGAAGCCCGAGGCTGCTATTTACACTTAAAAAAACACACACACCGTGTCAATCATAATGCCACATCTGGGTTAGCGCTAGTTTGGGAGCAATCCCAATTGAACTCAGCCGGACTTCTTTCTGAGCCAGTATAAACAGCACGGGGCCACACACCCCTCCCGGCAGACAAAAACCCATTGAAAAAAGCATGGTGCTTTGAAATGATAATGCGCAAATCAATGGGAAGTAATGAAGTGTCACCCACAGCTGTTAAGCGTGTCTAAAATAAGGGGACTGCACAATATTGCCCCGTGCATACATTTTATGATTCAGCTACAGCCCACCACCCAAGACCCTGAACATTTTTTTGCGATGAAGAAAGAAAAGCGAGTTTGTACGATCAACAAAGGAGGCTGCCTTAGAGCATCTGGTTCTCCTAGGACAGTCTGGCCTGCCTGGGCCAGCAGAGGTTTCAGGTCTTCCGATAACCCTATCTAGCGATGCTGAGAATTGAACCTGGGACCTTCTGTAGGCAAAACATGCGTCCCACCACCATGTTATTGCAACTCCTCTGGCGACTGCATTCGCAAACAGGTTCCAAAGGGCCCTCTTGGCATTTGCAGAGGCAACACAGCAAAGTCAACACTGACTCCTAAGCCATGTATATACCCTACTCAACCAGCGACAATACGCTGGTGCATTCTCCTTGTAACGTAGCAGCCTTCTGAAAGCGATTCAAGAAACAGAACTAACACTTATAACAGCAAAGGGCATGTCCAAAGGCAAATAATTTTCATCTTCGGCAATAACCAAAATTACAAGAACAGCAGCTTAGCCATACAGTCACACCTCTGCCAGCGCACACTGGCAGCACTGGAGAGGGAACATCAGGCACAACCAGTACAAAATTCACCAGGTAGCAAGATTCCTGTTAAGCAAAAAGGCATTGTTCAGATGGCAGTTCCATTTCAAATTGCATTCCTTCCCCTTTTGACACAATTAAGACACAAAAATAGCAGCGATCATACTGTTCATTGTTTACTAAGTACATTTCACTTGGGAAATCTACTTCCTTGCAGACTGGCAAAGTTTTTTTTTTTTTATTTAAAGCAAATAAATATTACAGCTTGAACATATGACTAGTAATATCCCACATACCATTCCAGGAAATGCCAGAATGATTTCTGGAGTTATGTGCATAGATGTGTGAGTGAGAATGCAAATCTCTCTCTCTCTCTCATTCTCTACACACACACACACACACACACACACACACACACACACCCCCAAAGGCCAACAGGAGGACTAATCAATATTTAGCAACCCAGCTATGTCTGGGCACAGAAAGAAGTCAAGGAAATAAATCCCACCAGCGATGTCTATAATGTAACATTTGGGTCAGAGAGCAGCATCCGGGATCTTTTCCAAATGGGGCAGTTGCATCAAATAGGTCCTGGCTCCAGTACTAATTGCTAGACACAGAAAGTGCTCATGCACATGAGAAGTCTCTACATTCCAGCTGGATTTTCAGCTGCAGCCGCAACTCAATGTGTGGGCAGACTCCAAGATCAGGCTGGTAATTTTGTCATGGCCATCACCTGTGAAACCTGTCAAAGCCGTCCTATTGTGTAGAACCAGTCAGCAAGTAGGTGGGATCAGAAACAATAAGCAGCCTTCATCACTTGTCCAGAAACTGGAGTCCCCACACTCCTTCCCCAACGCAGAGCTGGGGGGGGGGAAAGATACCCATCATCCAGTGATAACTGCCACCCCAAACACCAGCAATTATGTGTGTTCACCCTTTTAAACTGCAAAGGAGGAGGGGTGTAGCCCAAGAATTCTTTGCCTGTTTAAAATGCCATATTAAAAGAGAGGTTTGTTACATGATTATTGGAACGTAACAGTCCCAACAGGGGAGCCCAGTGTGTAGGGGGCTGAAATGAAAATATTAGTATTAGAATACTCCATAGCGGCAGTGGGAAAGAGAAATCCAAAGAAATCCTACATTTTGCTCTTGGGAGGCTGGAGAAAGGGAAAGATGAGCAATTCCACATTCATCAGTCAGCGTCTCCCGTCCTTTGTTGTTCACCTTTTGTAGAAAGGATGAGAGCCGGTTTGTCCCTCCTCCCAAAAAGAGGACTAGACTGCAAGTTCTCTAACTGATCATATATCACCCTCCCTGCCTTCTTGAGTATGCCAGACACTTTGTACTCCATCAAACCGCAAAACATCACTTACTGGAAGTAGGTTACTATCCAGATGAAAAACAAAAACACGACACTCGCACACACCACATTCAGCCGCTCTCACTATTCGCATGGCAGAAGGCAGCAGTTCAGTCTGGATTTGGATCTGATGCCCAAACAACACATTTTTTTTTTTTTTTGCAAAAACAATTGCGAGAGTGTGATGCTGAGGACCCCGAATCAGATTTAAAGATGCTGCTTAGTTGGGTTACATTGTTTCCAGAGTCTGCAGCTCGATCTTCAAAAGAAGCTACCACTGGCCTCTTTGAACGGCAGCCAATGTTTGCAAAAAGGACAGAGGAAGGAAGGGGGGGGGGACAAGACTTCCCTCATCCTCTCCCTTTTCAATCCTCATTTCTGATCCTGAAAATAAACCCGCTGCCCAAATGACACCTTTTTGAGAAAGGGGAAGACGGAGGCGATAGAACGAATGCCAGGTCTGCTTCGCCCGCAAGAGAAAGAGCCCAGCCGCGATGCACTTGGAAAGTCATCAGAGAAATGCAGGATTGGACAGATCAATGCGAGGGAAAGGGTTAGAGAGGATCAAAGGGTAAAAAGGGGTGTGTGTGCGTGTGTGGGTGTGTGTGTGTGTGTGTGTGTGAGGGAGAGAGAGAGAGCACCACACCGTCGCATTTGTTTTTTGCATTGCAGTGCTACTATTATTATTAACAACAACAACAACAACAATGCACCGAGAGCTGGGGGAGACGCAAACGGCGGGCAGCCAGAAGGGCACCCCCAAGTGCCAAGGGGAAGCCTTGCCCCTGGCCAGGCAGGCTGCAATCTCAGACTGCAATCCCGTACGCACTTTCCTGGGAGTAAACCCCATTGGGTTCAATGGAGCTTACTTCTGAGTAGACGAGCATGGCAAGATCGCGCCCTCGCTCGCTCGCTCGCTCGCGCACTCACCCACTCCGTATTTCTCGTGCTCCGTGGGAATCCACATGCTCCTGGCGCCGCTCTCCCCAGGCAATGACCGTGCCTGCCACCGCCGCAGCTCCGCTCCCCAGCCCGCAGCAGCAGCAGCAGCAGCAGCAGCAGCAGCAGCAGCGATCCCCCCTTGCCCGGCGGGCGGGCGGGCGCGCAACCAGCCAGCGCTCCAGCTGCAGCCGCCACTGCCCGTCGCGCGCCGCTCAGCTCCGCTGCTGGCTCTCGGGCGGCGCAGGCATTGTCCGGATTGACTGAGCCCGGCGCGCGCTCCGGGACAGCCGCGGCCGGCGCCGCCCCCAGGCCCCGCCCACCCTTTCGGAGTCCCGGTGCACCCTGGGGGCTGTAGTCTCGCGCCGCGGGCGGGCTCCAGCGCCACGCCCACCTCTCCTCTGGCGGCGGAACAAAAGCCGGCGGGTTCCCGGCATGCTTTGCGCGCCGCGAGGAGCGGGCGTGGCCAGGCTCAGCCGCGCCTCCCATTGGTCCAGAGGCGGCGCCAGCGTTCGCGACGCTGCGCCGGCCAGAGCGCGCCCCGCAGCATGGCGGCGTCAGCAGCAGCCTTGGCAGCAGCAGCAGTAGCCGCTGCCGCCGCCCCTCGAGGCGCGAAGGGCGCGGGGAAGAGCGGTGAGTGCTGCTGGCCGCGCGTAGTTGCAGCTTGCATGCGGGCTGCGCGTGGGGCTAGTTCCGCGACCTGCGCTCCGTCTGCTCTTCCGAGCCCTGCAGGAAGCGCCTTTGGCAGAGACTTTGGCACTTTCTTTCTTTCTTCACCGTTGAAAGAATTTGCTATAGAATGCAAAGCGTAAATAGAAACTGTCATGCAGCAGAACAGAGGCAGAGGGAGCAGAATTGCTTCCTTCTTTCCAGGTTTATACGGGGCTGTCCCGGTATGGACTGATTTGGTATCCACGGTTTTGTTTATCCATGGATACTGGGACACCTATTACAAAGGTTTCCCCACGACTGAATGGTCTAGTCGTGACCGACTGTAGGGGGCGGTGCTCATCTCCATTTCTAAGCCGAAGAGCCGGCGTTTGTCTGAGGACAAGCTTCTGTGGTCATGTGACCAGCATGACTACACGCTGAGGCACACAGAACACCATTACCTTCTTATCAAAGTGGTCCCTATTTATCTACTTGCCTTTTTAGGTGCTTTCGAACTGCTAGGTTGGCAGGAGCTAGGACAAGCAATGGGAGCTCATGCCATCATATGGTCTTGAACACCCAACCTTCTGATCAGCAAGCTGAGCTACAGTGGTTTAACCTGCAGCGCCACGAAGTAACAGGGAAGCTTTAAACAAATCTTTTTTGTTTCCCTTATTGTGGCAAAAACATTGAGGTTCCCCCTAGCTCCTGCCAACGTAACTGTTCGAAAGCATGTAAAAATGTGAGTAGATAAATAGGAACCACTTTGGTGGGAAAGTAACGGCATTCTGTGCACCTCGGCACCTTCTGCCAGCCGCAGAAACAGTCTTCGGACAAACGCCAGCTCTTCGGCTTAGAAATGGGGATGGCGGCTTAGAAACCGCCCCTTACAGTCGATCACGACTAGACCATTGGATCGTGGAACCTTTACCTTTTATCTTTATAAGGGCGTTCCCAGTATCCACAGTTGCAGGTATCCACAGGAGAGTTTGGAATGGAACTTCAGGGAATACCCATGCTGGCATGGATAGATGTTTGCCTCCTGCAATAGTTCTGTTGCTTGACTGGTCCCTCTGACAATTTTGCTTCCTCCCCGCAATCGCCTAACGAGATGTGCTGGTCTTGCCCTGTTTTAAGTTGTCTGCATGTGTTATAATGTTAAAATTAATGTCTTAATGCTTTTTTTTCTTGATGTTTTTATATTGCGTAGTAATTTTGGTTTTATATTGCCCTGTTTTCTGCTGGGATTCAGTTCTGCCCCCCCCTTCCAAATACCTGAAACCCTGTATGCTGGGGGTGCCTTTCTAAAGATAGGGGAACATCAGTGGTTTTCCTGCAACAAGATAAAAAAAGAAATTTGTTTAATGTTCCCCTATCTTTTTAATAGACATCCTGGTATCTGTGGATAACTGAAACAGTGGATAGTGGGGCATGCCTGTACTTTTATTATGTAACTGTGTACGATATCTTTTGCATTTGCTTTGGCATGGAAAGGCAGGGTATAAATTCTAATAATTATATACAAGTTGAGTATCCCTAATCTTGAGCACAACTTTCTGATGTGCAGAACTTTCTGAAGTTTACACAAAAGTAGGGCCCAGTCAGTGATGTCATGCAGGGGGTACGCGGGGGTATGCGAGTACCGGTTTCTAGGATGACAGCTGGCCCCGCCCATTCGCCCGCCCACTCGTCGACTCTGCCCTCTGCAACGTTTGAATTTCCTGCATGTTTGAGTTGCCTGCATGTTCTCAGAGCCAGGCAGGCAGCGAGCGGAACCTTTCCTTTCCTTGCCACTGAAAAATGAGTTGCTCTGGGCTTTTAACATGATGCCAGGCCTCCTTCACATGTTCTGGGGGTGCTGTGGAATACTGTTGCAACTGTTGGGTCAGTTTAAAATCATCTGAGGCCTCAAAAAGGGCTTTTTTCATGTCACTTCCTGCCATGACATCACTTCTGGCTTATGACGTCACTGCCGGTGGGCGGGTCCCGACACGTGCCAATCAAAAGTGAGTACCTGTTCTTAAATCTTTTAGATGACACCACTGGGCCCAGTCCTATCCAGTGTTTCAGTACCAGAGCAGCCACAATGCAGCCCTGTGATAAGGAAACAAAGTTCCCATACCACGTGGCTTCTCCCCCATTGCAGGAAGCAGCACAGACCCCATTGGTATGTCTGCACCAGCACTGGGAAACTGAATAGGACTGGGCCATTAGTTTCACTGACAACTTATTTTTTTTTTTAAGTATACAAAATGTATGAAATTGTGTCAAGGCTATGTGTGTGATGGATATATGAAACATAAATGAATTTTGTGTTTAGACTTGGATTTTATCTCCAAGATATCTCTTTATGTACAGTATATGCCAATATTCCATAATCGGGGGGAAAAATCCAAAACACTATGTTTTGCTACCTTTTAATTGGATTAAAACTAAACTTCCCCTTTGAAGAGCACATAGTGTTCCAATTCTCTCCTCTTCTCTGGTTTTGCTGCCCTCTCAATTTTTTCCAGATGGTGCTTATGAGAATGTAACAACTTCTGTATTTAGGATGTTTCAGGAGAACTTCTGGAATATCTCTTTAAATATGCAGACACAGGGAGACATGTAAACTGCACACAGATGGTGGCCCTCGCCAGGAATCAATTTTCTCTTCTCTCAATGACATTAAGATGAAACTTACAACAAAACAACTATTAATTGTGGACTTGCTGTACGTGTTCCCATAGCAGAGTTACGAATGTACTCCAGTTGTGGCAGTTCAGTCTCCCTTGGCTGCAAAGCAGTGGCAGTTGTCCCAATGGCACTCCACTAAGCCTGAAATAAAATAAGGGCCAGAGCTGTTTAGATGTGGCTGATGACCAGGGAGAGTCAAATTTAAATTCCTGCTCAGCCACGCCGCACTGATAGGCCTTGGCTATTTCATTGTGCAAACGTCATAGAACACAGACTGCAAGGTTTATATGGTATATAGCCTATTGCTCCTAGGCTACAAGCCTGTGTAGTGTGTTACTGTACTGAATACTGCAGGCCAGCAGTTCTCGACCTCTGAGCCCAGGGCCCAATTTTTGGTGGTTCATGGAACTGACAGGGTAGATTAGGCTGTGTGTATCAACGGTTAAACAGCCTGTTAACAGTGGGGGGAGCAGTGCTGCCCAATCACGGTTATAGCCATATAATCAGACAGCAACCTCTGGGGCAGTGTGCTCTGACCTGTGGGCTGGATCCGGCACCCATTGTTTCCCTCCCCCTGGGTGAATGGCAGTTACCGGTCCACTGAAAAACCCTTCCAATCGCCCCAATAGTTACGCTGGCCACCTGCTTCCTGATGCCCCAGCAGGGTTTGCGCCCAGATTTCCAGGTAGGCGCTGCTCCAATCTTACGGGATCGCTGTCCAAAATTATGTCGCGTGTCGCATGCCTGTAGTGTTAAGGAAGGAGAGCAGCGGTGTTATGCTGCCGGAACGCTGGGCGGGACATCCGGGTGATCGACAGCCCACCCGTCGCGTTATGCAGCGTTACGCCGTTTGAGTAACATACGCAAGCGACGTAATTGGTTACGCAAACGGCGTAACGCTCCGGAACGCAATGGGTGGGCTGGTCACCCGGATGTCCCGCCCAGCGTTCCGGCAGCATAACACAGCTGAAGGAGAGGTGTCCACATGCTTAGTCATTTGTTACTATTTCTATAACACCATTCCCATTCATGGCACTTTTACAATGGAAGAGAAGGGTCACAATTTTGACACAAGGAAGGCAAGAGAGGGTGGGGAGGGGAGCGATGCTAGCATAAGTGGTGGAAGGCTGTGCCATTATTTCAACCCATATCAAAGCAATAGCTTTGGCGTGGTGCTGAGCGACCACAGTAGCGATCCCTGATTTAGCACACTCCTGGCCTTGTAGTTTCCTAAAGTTGGCATTAACAGGCCAAAACCACGACTTCCCCCTAAAACCTTAGCAGGTAGTTTTCAGAGCATCCTTTTAGCACAGTTCTCTTGGAAGGGTAACGATTACAGCCACAAGTGATTATGTCTGAAATAGCTTTACTAATTAAATTCTAAGCTCCAGTTATTATCACTACCAAAACTGAGCTTCCTAAAATAGTAGATGTTAATTACACTGACTTTAAATCATAAGAATACATCTCAAACATGTAAACCTTTTTAAAGTTATTATCTGATAACTGTATTGGGGTTTTACCGGTGGTTAGAGGCGGCGGCAGCAGCATCTAGTACTCGCCAGATCTTTTGGAAAGAAGACGCTCTTCCTACATGCTGTCCATTCCTAAATGTCATGCATATAGTCCCAATGTCCCTGCCTAATTGCAGTTCCATGCTCATTATCTACAACAGCTAATATTCCTTTTCTTGCAAAGAACTAGAAGCCCTACCCAAAAATCATCACCATCTTTCCTCCAAAATGGGTAAAGATAGTAAGTTCATACAGCATTTGAATGAATGTGGGGGTGGGAAGTTTCCACAGGGAAAGGGAAACTTTCCTTTAAATCTCCTTACTCCTGCATAAGCCCCCCGACCCACTACGGCTCTCCTCAACATAAGAACATAAGAGTCCTGCTGGATCAGGCGAAAGGCCCATCTAGTCCAGCTTCCTGTATCTCACTGTGGCCCACCAGATGCCTCAGGGAGCTCAGTAGACAGCAAGATGCCTGCATCCTGTGGCCACTCCCTTGCACCTGGCATTCTGAGGTAAATTATGAGGGAAACACACTGGTGGCCAGTCAAATTCTCCACAGCATTTCTTTTTGACAGCCATCAGAACCAGATGCTCCTCTTCAGACATTTAATAGGAACATAAGACGAGCCCCACTGAATCAGGCCAAGGGCCCATCTAGTCCAGCTTCCTGTACCTCACAGCGGCCCACCAGGTGCCCCAGGGAGCGCACGAGACAACAAGATGCCTGCATCCTGTTGCCACTCCCTTACACCTGGCATTCTGAAGTAGCTTACTATTAACATAAGGAGGTTGCACCACCCATCATGGCCTATAGTCCACGATGGACCTTTCCTCCAGAAATCTGTCCAGTCCCCTTTTAAAGGCACCTAGGCCAGATGCCATCACCACCTCCTGTGGCAGGGAGTTCCACAGATTAAGTACCCGCTGGGTCAAAAAGTATTTCCTTTTATCTGTTCTAACTCTCCCATCACTCAGTTTCAGTGGATAAAACCTGCTCCTCAAACCTGCTCAAGCAATTTTGCTAGTGCAGCTCCGAGGAGAGAGAGCAGTATGGGAGGCTGATGCCAGAGGGAGTAAGATTCTGTGATGGATCCTCCCTCCCCCACGGCCTCCTTGCCCCAGTGTGTCCCTCCATGCCGCTGCTCCGCCACCTCTCCTGCCATCTGACCTTCTCTGGCAAGCGGGAGGATGCCGGCAGTCCAGGCAGCACACTTACTCATGTGCTGATGGGTGCGCCTCTGGCAACCGGTGCTGGCCGCTTTATGTCAGCACTGTCGCTAGAGCCTTGCCGCCATTGGATTGGGCTCGTTACATCTTATCTCCACCCCACACCATTTTGTATAGCCTCCTCTTTTGAGAAATCAGATCCTGTGGCGGCCCCATCTGTGTAGGACAGTTCTACTTCCCTCTAGGAAAGCCTGTTGTAGGTTATGGTTTCATAGGCTGTGAGAACTTTTTTTTTATTCCTGCACATCTTAAGCGCTGGGTATTTGCATCTTGAAACGCTGCTGTTGTTGTATCATTGTTTATATGCCAATTCAGGTTTGTTTTGGCACAAATGAACTGGTTCAGAGGTTGTCAAACTGGGTCACCACCTGATTTTGGTGGTATGGGTCGTGAAACTGACAAGCTGATAGCTAACAAGGAACTGTATTGAGCCCTATAGAAACTGGGTAGCACCTGCATGTTTACTACTGAGTAGGCAACTATACCTTGGTCCAAGTCAAAGGGCAGGCCAAGGAGAACTAAGCTAATCTGTAGGCTAATCGCCCAAGAGGCTAATTTTTATTCATACTAGCCTTCTGAATGTATGGCTTTTTAATATTGGGCATCTGGGTCTTTTACCTTCATGCTGATCGGATTTGTCGAGATTTCCCTTTTCTTTTGAGGTGACTGCTGCCGATTATTGTTTTGTAGCACAAGCATGCATTTTCCTTGGCAGTTTCTGAGCATGCTCATAAGGCTCTACAGCCAGTTAGGAAAAAAGCAACGGAGCTTGTGGGATTAGGGGCTTGGAAACACCATCAGACAGGGCCAGCTCTAGCAGCAGCGGGGCCCAATGTGGGGCATTCCTGCGGGGCCCCCAACCCTCCCTGCGAGGCCCCCCACTCACCGAGAAGAGCTCTGTTCATGCCACATGCCAAGCATGGCATATGGAAGTAGTTGGTGGCGATATCATAACATCCCCGCCAACTGCTTCCAGGTGGCCCATTTTGGGCTCTGCAGAGGCAGGTGGGAGAGACCGAGGTGAAGCTGCTCTGCTCGCCCCACTGACTCACAGCCCACCGAGATCCCAGCTGCAACCACAGGCAAGATGCTCACCCTGCTTGTGCAGGGCCCCCTGAAGCGCGGGGCCCGATGTGACGACATTGGCTTAAAGCCGGCCCTGCCGTTGGAAGCACTCAAAATGATTCAAACTCTCCACAGCCACTTTACAGTACGCAGTAGGTGCATTTTGGTGTTACTTTGTTAATTGAGCAGGATATTGCACTTCATCATTTTATAGGCCCAATTTTGCTGCTTTCATGGTATTTCCTTTTATTTTATCGTTTAAGTCTGCCCCCACTTATTCCACAAGAGCCTGGAGGTACCATGGGCTAGAGAAGCAATGTCCCCTGGTTCTGGTGTTGTGTGAGAGGGGAAAGAAGTTCCTTCTGTCCACCCTGTCTTGGCGCAATTCTGAATAACTTTCCGGCACTGACATAGCTGTGCCAATGGGGCATGTGCTGCATCCACCTGTAGTCAAGGAGGCCTCCTCAAAGTAAGGGAATGCTTGTTCCCTTACCTCTGAGTCACATTGCCCTTACATTGGTGCTGAAAAGTTGGCTAGGATTGTGACCTAGCATCTGGCCTAGATGCCTTTAAAAGGGGATCGGACAAATTTCTGGAAGAAAAGTCCATTGTGGGCTATCGGCCATGATAGGTGGTGCAACCTCCTTACGTTAATAGTGGGCTACTTCAGAATGCCAGGTACAAAGGAGTGGCAACAGGATGCAGGCATCTTGTTGTCTTGTGTGCTCCCTGAGGCACCTGGTGGGTCGCCGTGAGATACAGGAAGCTGGACTAGATGGGCCTTTGGCCTGATCCAGCGGGGCTCTTCTTATGTCCCCTCAGGTGTCTTCCTTCTAGACTAGCGGTCTCCAAACTGGAGCCCCAGAAACCCCTGTCCCCTCCCTAGTGGTGCTCACTATTCTGTGCCAGCGCCACACCATTTAGTAGCCCGATTGGCTGGCAGGATTGGTCTGGGCATTCACGACTATGCCTGGGCGTCCCTGAAGGCTGTGCAGCAGGACACTAGGCATAGCCACGAATGCGTAGAGCATCCCTGCCAGCCAATTGATGGCAAAAGGGTGTGGCGCTGGCACAGAACAGTAAGTGCCACTTACATGGGGGAGGGGTTTCCATACCCCTGATCCAGGCCAGGGTTTAGAGACTCTGTTCTAGACTGAAAAGCCCTCTGTATGTAGACCTTAAGCATGTCAGGAGAATTGAACAGGCGGACCTTCCCCTTGGCATGCTGTTTTTCTAGGTGCATGAAACCTTTCCACTGATTGACCCCTGCAAACGTCTAACCACAAATGGTATAGCCCTCCAAAAGCCTAATCATTTGAGTTCGGGCCAAAGCAGTGATTGCTTTGGTTGAATCTGTGGCAGATTATTAGTTCTTTTTTCTGTTGCCCACTGTAAGCCTTCACTGAATAAATGGAGTGGGGGAAAATACCCAAAATCAATTGTGAATGGCACTGAAATAGCACATCGGTTTCTGAACATGTACCGGGCTTACTAGCAAGATTCAGGGACTATGTGGAACGTTAGTTAAAATTTTCCAAAACTGTGATTTATAGTATGTGTATAGTGGTGTATTATGGAGATTCTGGGCGAGGGGAACCCACACTCTTCTGAGCTGCTTAAATTTTCCTGAATTTTACCAAAAGAGCTAAGTTTGAGAATGAGATGCGATTCTGCTTGAAGCCGCTACCAATCTTGTTTCCTAATGAAGTAGAAACTACTGTTGTGAGCAATTGAACTAAAGGGCTACTAGAATTGCCACTGTGAAACAAAGGCACTCGGGATTGGAATGAAGCAAGCTTGAAAAGCATGCCAATAAAAATAGTGGCCTGTGTTCAGAGCTTCACTGACACAGAATTAAACAGGATCTATGCTGCGTCAAATGAGGACCGGGTCACTCATGCAGAAAGGCGATGTGTCGTCTTCCCAGTTGCCCGCATTTAACGTTTCACTTTGAGAAACAAAGCCAGTGTTCTTTCTTTGTACTCTAGACAATTTTAAGATGCTGGGAAATCTGCATGGAAAGCAGTGGCGTTTTTGAGGGTAACCCTATATCACAGACTATCACGCCACAGTATATAGCATATCCAGTGTTATTCAAACTGTGGGTTGGGACTCACTTGGTGGGTCGCGACCTGATGTCAGGTGGGTCGTGGAAAGCTAGGAACAGCCATCTTGGATACTGCAGACCTTAGTCTTGCTAAATTCCTTTTGTGAGTGTTAACAGTTTGAATTTTCAAGTGATGTTTTTTTTTTTTTAAAAATGGTTTTGAGTTCTGTGCTTTTACATCATATTTTGTCCTAATCTTGCTTTCTGACAAGGATGTTTCCTGGTTGAACAATTTCTGCAGTCCGAGAATGCCAATTTGCATTTCAGGAGTGTCCTTTTATTATGTTACAATGACAGCACTTCCTGCTTGATGATGTCACTTCCTGCCACAACATCACTTCCAGGTTAATGGCATCGCTTCTGGTGGGTCCCGACACAAGTGCCATTCTAAAAAGTGGGTCCTGGTCTAAAAAGTTTGAATACCACTGGCGTATAAACCTGAGTGATACATATCTGTGTCTCCACTATGTGCTGTCATGAATATGCACACAACTTTATGACTATTTACTACTGCATGCCTACGCAAACACTGGTGGTGATCATTGATATAACTGTGGTGATAGAACATTGTGACTATTGGTCCAGTCCTAACCACATTTTTAGCGTTTACGCAGCCATGCTAATAGGGTATGTGATGAGTATAGCTACAAAGGACTTCTCAAAATAAGGCAATGCTTGTTCCCTTATGTGTGCATTGCAAACATGCATCGGCTCTGGGAAATTGGTTGATTCCCTTGGACCTCTTAGCACTTCTTGGGAATATCAGCTCCTGGATCGAGTGCATGGATTGGGTGTGGGCATGATTTTGCAGGCATACCACTGTCCTTCTTCTTCCCTCTGGCACAACTCGGTTGTGCAATTCAATGTATGTGAAACTGCTGGGACAGGTTGTCTGCAGTGAATTGTCATTAGAATGTTAATGACACCCATCTCTGTTGGTTTCAGCTCAACAAAGTATGGCTGGTTCATTCTCCTTGAGTGCAATCCAGGGACTCATGGATTTAGATGCTAAGGACCAGAAAGGTGGAGTTTACTGCAAAATGCCTCAAAGGAGAATTTTCTTCCATCAGAAATCACGTAAACAGGTGTTAATGGGCATCGTATGTCCACGCCCTACACTGGATTTAAAGAAAGGAATTTTATCCCATGGTAAACAGAGGCGGTGGCTGTAGACTGGCATGCAGTCTTGCATATGCATTGCATATATATGACCCCCTGCAGGGCCAGCTCATTGATAATGCAAGTTGAAAGCTTTGCATTAGATGGTGAGATGGGAGAGGCTGCAAGTTGGCAAGCAGCGCCCAGTGCCCTTCCGCCATCTTCGTGGACTCTAGACTGGCTCTATTCTCTTGCTGTAGCATGCAAGAGGAGGGTCAGCAGTCTCTCCCTTGGCATCTAGTCCTGCCAGCGTCCTCTTCCACCAATGACCAGCGGAGGCAATGCTAAGAGCCAAGCAGTCAGTCTGCAGCCATTAGAGGAGCAGCAGTAATGGTGCTGGATGAAGGGAGGTAAACGGGGGACTTGCCTTTAAGGCAGGGGTTGGAGGGGCTCTCTCTTGCTGTCCAGTGCCACTCCTGCTTCCTCTGATGGCCCATTCTGGGTCCCTGAATACCGTGAAAACCTGAAACTGTGGATACTGGGGGTGCCTTTTTAACGTTAGGGGGACATCAGTGGTTTTGCCACAAAGTAAAAAAACAACTGCCAACCTAGCAGTTCGAAAGCACCTAAATGCAAGTAGATAAATAGGGTCCACTTCGGTGGGAAGGGAACGGCGTTCCATGCGCTACGGCGTAGTCATGCCAGCCACATGACCACGGAAGCTTGTCCTCGGACAAAACGCCGGCTCTACAGGCTTTGAAACGGAGATGAGCACCGCCCCCTACAGTCGGTCACGACTAGACCATTCGGTCATGGGGGAACCTTTACCTTTAAAAAAGAAGAGAGATCTTTAATGTTCCCCTATCTTTTTGATAGGCTTCCCAGTATCCATGGCATAAGTGGATAACTGAAACCGTGGCTACCAAATCAGTGGATACTGGGGCACACCAGTAGTCTGTTCCACTTTATACAGCAGTCTTAGTGTGAGCCCCCTTCTAGGAATGTCACTGGTTCTTAAGCTGCTTTTCACCTGTGTGCCACAGCCCATCACTGTGCTGCAAATGGTCTTCATGTGTGCTGCAGAGTTTGGGGGGGTCATCTAGGGTAGGGGCCTCCAAACTATGGCCCATGAGCTGGAGCCAGCATCCGGGGGGGGGGAAGGCTTCTCCTTTGTGAGCGGCACAGGTCGTTCCGTCTCGCAGCAGCTCCGTTTTCCAGTCAATCGGCTGGAAGGGATGCTCTAGGCACTCGCATCTATGCCCAGGCCTCCCAGAAGGCTGTGCCGTAGCGCTTAGACGTGAACGCCCGGAGCATCGTTGCAGCTGATTGGCTTCGCAATGGAGTGGCTGGCTCCAAACGATCTCCCCCAAACAAGTCCCCGGCCAGCCACTTCCACATTGTGGCTTTGCACCTAGAGGTGCAGTCTTTTGTGGCCAAGTTCCCATTTTATCAGCTTTTGCTGATATGCCAGCTGTTCTTTCGGGGGGGGGGGAATGACCTTGTACTGGCCATGAGGCTTCCCTTGAAGAGAAATCAAAAGCTTCTAAAATGAGGCAACTAGATTGCTTTCAGGTGTTAGCTGCTGAGAATAGCATCACGTTTACAAGAGCTGTTGGATGCCAGCCTGCTTCCAGGTCTCATCACAGGTGTTTATTTTTTTTTACCTTTGAAAGCCCAATATCCTTTCCCTTAAGGAATGCCTTCTCCCACCAGTGCCTCCGTCCTGGGTGGAGTTAGACTTGTGTTGTGAGCTCCATCAGAGGTGGGATTGTTGCCACAGCTTTTTCAGGAGCAGCTTTGCACTTACACAACTCCCTGCTAGCTGAGAGTTTGTCCCGTTTGGATGCGCAGTTCAGATTTTCCTTTTTAGGCAGGCTTCTCACTGTTGTGTGTGTTGTGTTGTGGCATATCCTCCTCCCTGTATCCCCTGTCATAGTTTCACTTACCCACAGTTCACAAATTCTCCCTTCGTGCAAATTTGACTCATTAAAAGGTAATCCCTTGTGCAAAGCACCAAGTCATCACTGACCCACTGACTCATCACAGTGCTACGTAGTCAGACTTTGTCATATGGGGTGGCTTGCCTTTGCCTTCCCCAGTCATCTACTTTTGCGCCCAGCAAACTGGGTATTTTTGTCTGATTGCAGTCCTCCTAGAGATGTCTGTCTGCCTCTGTGTTGCCAACTAATGCACACAGGAAACAGGTTGGAGGGCTGAAAAACTATGCCTCCTGTGGGGGGGGGGGGAATTTGTGACCCACTTGTTGTAGGGTTTGCTACTATCCACAGTTTCTGGTATCCATGGTAGCAGCAAGAAACTATCCTCTGCAAATACAGCAGGAATGCCTGTATATTTTAATCATCTCTGCTAGATTAGTACTGTTTTCTAGGTGGTGGTGGTGACTGCACTACTGTGGTGTTTATTGTTGTGTTGATTTGTATAGTACCGTCTGTGTTTTTTAAATTGAAAAAAGGGTGTGAACATCTAAATAAATTTAAAATAGTACCATTTCAGTGTTAATTGGTTTAGGTATTAGAGGGTTTGTGTTTGACTTTTCTGAGCACGGGTGTGCTTTTGTCTTCCATATTCAGTCTTCCATATTCACCATGGTTATGGGACAAGAAAGAAAGAAATGTGAGATGCGAATAACTTGGGTGAACTTGTGGAACAGGAATACTGAAAAGTTGTGAGGGTCTCTTGTTCCAGGATTGGCAATTTCCCAGGAAAAAAAAAGTTTTGGACTGAGGAACAGTAAATACACAGTATTTACCAGGTTTCCCTTTCCTTTTTTTTCCAGCAAACCAGAAAAATGGAAAAATCTTTTTAAATTATAGAGTTTCAAACAACTGGTAGCTCAGCTGCCACATCTTGGTGTCCAATATTCAATTAAACAAATATTGATGCAATCAACACCTGTTCTTTCAGTTTCAAATAATCATGCTCATGCTAATGCATCAAAACTAGAGTTCTGCGTTTGTTGTATTTACAGCTCAAGTTTCAGATTTATAATAAACTGAGTATCTAGGGCAGGAAAGTAGGAGAAGGTAAGTCTGTGCATTTTAAAATGAGGAACTAGATCACACATTACAGTGGACCTGCGTTATCCGTGGGCATTCCGTGCCTACAACCCCCGTGGATACCGAAATCCACGGATGCTACCATCTGTGGATTGGTGGGGGCTTTTAAGCCTTTGAAGTCAACCAGAGCAGTGCACTGGTCATCTCCAGAGGCTTTCTGAAGCATGGACTGATTTTTGCCAAAAACCTGAAGTTTGCTGTGTGCTTCATTCTGAGTTCTGCATGCCACATCTCAAAAAGGATATAACAGGAGTGGAAAAGGTGCACCAAAAAATGAGTACTATTATTACTAGGCTGTGGCACCTCCCTTACAAGGAAAGGCTGCTGTGTTTGGGGTTCTTCTGCCTAGAAAAAAGGTGGTCTCTTCCCTCTCGCACAACACCAGAACCAGGTGACATCCCACTAAAATCGAGTGGTGGGAGAGTTAGGACAGAAAAATTTCTTTTCCCAGCACATAATTAATCTGTGGAACTCCTCACTACAGGATGTTTTGATGGCACCTGGCCTAGATGTCTCTTTAAAAGGGGATAGATTTGATAGATGGATAGGTCTGAGGCGGAAAGGTCCACCACAGGGTACAAGGCATGATTAACTACATGCAGTCCGTGGTTTTTAGGGGTGGCCTATCTCTGAACATCGGGTGCAACAGGCTGCAGGTATGATGTTGTCTTGAGTGAGCCCTGAGGCATCTGGTTGGGCCCCTGGATACAGGAAGATACAGGAAGCTGGACTAGATGGACCCTTGGCTTGACCCATCAGGGCTCTTCTTATGTTAACATTTTACAGCAAGCCTGTCTTTATGACAGGCTTGCTGGAAAAAGTTAAGAACATAAGAGCCTTGCTGGATTAGGTCAAGGGCCCATCTGCTCCATTAAATAAATTATGTTTATAGTTTACAAGTGGCAAAACTGAAGCTGAAAAATGCAATTCACATGTAGACCAGTCGTGGTGGATCTTAACTCCAGGTATTCTGGGTCAAAGGCCAACTCTATCCACTGGACTTCACCACCTCTCACAGTAGTACAGGTAGATTATAGTGCCACTGTATCACCTACCTTGTACACTTTTGAAGTGATTATAATTTAATTGTAAATTTGGAATAAAAACACACAACACTGCTTTCTGCACTTCCGCTTTTGGAAAACATTGAAATCCGTGGGAAAAAAATAGAATGGTTTTCTCCTACCTCTATGTATTGGATAGATGCATATTCCTGCTTTGGTTTTTAGTCTTAAGGATCTATGCCGTGACATGCCTTCTCTAGTAGGCTAAGAAATAATATTGGTGAGAACAAATCTTGTTTTAAGCCTGGCCTAATTTGGGCCAGGGACGTGGTGGCGCAGCGGGTTAATTCGGGTTAGTTGCTGGGCTTTCCGACCGGAAGGTTGGGAGTTCAAGACTGCGTGACGGAGTGAGCTCCTGTTGCTTGTCCCAGCTCTTGCCAACCTAGCAGTTCGAAAGCACCTAAATGCAAGTAGATAAACAGGGACTACTTCGGTGGGAAGGGAACGGCATTCTGTGCGCTACGGCATAGAGTCATGCCGGCCACATGACCGCGGAAGCTTGTCCTTGGACAAAACGCCGGCTCTACAGGCTTTGAAACGGAGATGAGCACCGCCCCCTACAGTCAGTCACGACTAGACCATTCGGTTATGGGGAAACCTTTACCTTTAATTTGGGCTATTTTCCTCTAGCTCAGCAATTTTCATCTCATGACAAGGCACTAAAATTGTAAAGGCACACCATTAGTTTTTTGACAAGGCATACTAGGCAGCTTGTGGGGGGGGGGTGGCTCACATCCGTGGCACACTTGCAGACCATTCTCAGCACACAGTGTGCCACGGCACACTGGTTGAAAATAGCTGCTCAAACTGTTAAGATTTTGGTTCATCTGTTTCCCATCTCATCCATTCACTTATATTCCAACACCTCCTCTCTGGTCCCCATAGCAACACTTGCTAATGAAACTGCAGCATCTGAAGCTTCCTAACTGAACTGTGAAGTATGGCTGCTAAACACAGTTGTGTTTCCATTAGTCTTGGGCTCCGGAGATACCTGCTTGGAGCAAACTAGGTGACTTGCTACTCTTTCGAAACCTGCTTGCTTATGCAATGAAGCCTTGTGTTTGGTGGCAATGGATACTGGGAAGATCGATTGTACAGCTCTTGCAAAATTGACCCAGTTTAGCTGTAGGATGAAGTAGTCCTTTTGAAGCATTAGATTTGCATTCAGTGGATCACTGCAGAGGAGTGAGGCTGATTGATCTGTGAGATGTGCAGTCTCAGAGCACATGGGTGCTTTGTCTAATTCCCATGCAGCCGTAATAGCATGTTAATGAGTGAAGTAAGAAGACAAATAATTCCCTTGAACTTGAACAAAATGGTAATTCAGATTGTTCAAACCATCTAAGACAGTTCATGAAATGTTAAGTACTGAATTAATATAATACTGAATACTTCTTTGCATTCTTCAGGCAGACAGCCCATTGGTTCCATTAGTCTCAAGAATCTAGATAGTATTGTTTGTAAACAGCTGTGCAAGCAACTTTGAACACCCAGGAATCTCGAATCCAGGAATGTGGGCGGTCCAGGAATCCAGAATGTGGGAGGTGGGTGGGAATCTATGAGCAGGTGTAATAGTGTGTGCTGCTTGGTTTACAGCCAAGGTGTCTAAATGTTTGATTGTGTGACCCTGGGGAATTCCAGGGCTGCTTACAGGGGGCATGCACACATTCAGAGCAAGTGTGGAGTTGGTGATGGAACTTCGCAATATGCTCACTGTGCATATCGACATATGCTCACTGACCACATTGGTTGCATTGGCTTGAGGCTGTCCCTGAGCGCATGCAGAGTTAAGAGCCCTGCTGGACACCCGTCTAGTCCAGCCTCCTGTATCTCACAGTGGCCCACCAGATGCCTCGGGGGGCACACAAGACAACAAGAGACCTGCATCTTGCCACCACTCCCTTGCACCTGGCATTCTGAGGTAGGCTAACTCTTTTGCAGGAGAGGCTACAGCTATTTTCTGTGGAATATGGTAGGGCAGTTTCCCCTCCCCCCAGTACCCACTTCAGGGGCTTCACAAATGCACCATAAGTGGCCGCCATCTTGATGCTGTGCATTCTGGGATTCTCCAAGGCGCCGTTTGGGAGTATAAAGCGCTCTGGATACAGCAGTGGGCGTCAAACTTCAAAGGCTCTAATACACTTTATTTTTAAGGAATATTACAAAATAAATGCCATAGTACTCATCTCTTCGTTCATTTAAACCCTCTAATGTAGAGCCCACACTGTGTTTCTTTTCTTTCGGAGTATCTCTTCGTTTTGCTAGAAAAACATCGTTAGAAAACCCCCTTGCATTGTCCTAACTTTGTTGTCTTGGCTTTATATTTCTTGTTGTCAATGCATTACTTCTTGTTTTGGGATTGTTGTCAAGTATTTCTCCTAATCTCCTCGTATTAGCCAGCTGTATTAATGAGATAATAAACCAGGCTTGTCGCTAATGAATTGATTCATTCAGCTGCTGAATTTAATTAGAAATACACTTAACATTCCAGCAGATGTTCTTGTTTTTGTTTTGGTACACAATGAACAGAAAAATATACCTATATCTATATTTATACACTTAAAAGTTGTGTCTCAAGTTATATAATTAGGTCATAAATTTGTGCTGAGACTGACAGTAAGCCGATTAAATTCATTGTGTCAAATCAATTGGGAAGTTCTTTGTGTAAACATTCATTTGTTATCTTCAGGGTTTGGGATAACACTGAAGGGCAGGAGGTGTAGATTGATGCTTGAGCTGCTGGTACTGCCTGAAGCTAAGCAGGAGAATCTGTGGTCTGTTTTGGGATGGGAGACGGAATGCCAGGCTGGGACAAGCTGCAGTACCTGTTGTGGCAGAACAGAGTCGCTGTAGAGCTGGGTAGCTGGCAAAGGAACAGCGTATGACCTTGAGGAACCCTGAAAAGTAGACCATCTAAAAAATCTCATTAAAAGCCAAGAATAACCATAATAAGACCCCACCCTCAGAAGGCCAGTTTAGAAAGACATGTCTTTAGGCCAACCAGAAGACTGAGGAGGGAATTCCAAAGAACTGGTTCCACGCTGGTGGAAAATTTACCCTTTTATCCTCTTTTTATGGCCAAGTGGAGGGGGGCAGTTTCCTGATGGTAGTTCCACTGCCACTAGCTCAGGAAGCAAAAATTATTAGCCAAGTTCCCTGGGCCAAATTTCCTCCTTACAAATGGTTTTAGCAAGACAAATAGTTGGCAATTCTCCACCCACCCACCCAAAAAAAACCAAGACAGAAAGATGCGTAACTAGAAACACTTATATAAATAAGGGGGGGGGAGGGTTTCTCCCAGACTTTAATATGCTGGTAATAAAAATACCAATGAAGCGATGAACATGAAATTGGGCAAACTCTGGAAGCTAGTGGAGGACTGGGAGGACTGGCGTGCTGTGGTCCAGGGGGTCACGAAGAGTCGGACATGACTTAGCGACTGAACAACAACAATAAAAATACAGTTGAAAGGTGTTTAAAACTTACAAACCTCTTGGTTTAACAAAACTTTAAATCACAGCTAATAAGGAAGAGTTAAATCCTCAAAAAAAAATCCCTTACCAACTCTTAACTATCCCTTTGACTAGTCAAAAACTCAAGCACAGTTTCTCATCATCTCCAACCCACAGTCCCAGGAGTTGTTTAACTCCTCCCAGCATAATCCAATCCTAGACACCTCCTTTTTCCCTTAGTTTCTTATACAAAAGATGCTGTGGGCCTGACAAACGTTTGGTAGGAAATCTGTACCTTTTTGATGTTGTAGCAGCCTTATCAGAACTTCAATCTCTCACCTTCCTTTTCTGTACGTTTCGGAAGGGCCACATCTGTCCGTGTGCTGACCTTTTTTAAAAGGCATGAAGATCTGCGTTGGACCCTAAGGAAAAACTAACGCCATGTTTTGTGTCTGGTTTTTTCCTTCTTCAGACCATGGAGACTATATTTTGGAGCCACTTTCTCTGCCAGAAAGTCCAGGTGGTGCTTCTGCTGAAGAAGGCTCCCCATCTGTGCCTTGTATATTCTGCGAAGAGTATTCTCCTGAATCGGAACAAAATCAGCTCCTGAAGCACATGATTATAGAGCACAAGCTTGTCATCGCAGACGTCAAGCTGGTTGCAGATTTTAGAAGGTACGTTGTGCTGCTTGCTTAAAATTAGATAATGCTGTCCAGCACAGAAGATGCTGTGCTGTATAGAATTGTAGACACATGTTGGTACTGGTATGTTTGTTAAAAAGACTAAACATGCCCACACTTCTTCAAAGACAAAAGCCAGCATACAATATCATGTAAACATATATTCAGTCCACCCACAGTGTCCTTGGGGGTTTCATTTCTGCAATTTAAGTGGTTTTCAAACCTTTTAGCACTGGGTCCCACTTTTTACTATCGTACGCATATCAGAATTCACTGGAAGTGGATCCCGATATATCGTATGTGGAAGTGACATCACCCATTATGTCATTGGTGGAAGTGACATCATTAAGCAGGAAGCGCTGTCACTTTGATGTAATCAAATGGCAGACCTGGAATGCAAACTGGCATTCCTGGACTGAAGCAATTGCACAACCAGGAAACATCCCTAACAGAAAAGATTTAGACAATATATAAAAGCACTGAACAAATAACAAAATTAAAAAAAACACCCTCACTTGAAAATTCAAACTGTTAACACTCACAAAAGGAATATAGTATGAGTAAGAGCTGCAGCTTCCAAGATGGCGCCTCCCAGTTTTCCGCGACCCACCTGACGTAAGGTCAAGACCCACCACGTATGTGCCAACGCTGCTGTAATGAACAGACTTCCTTGGCTGTGTTGCATTTTTGTCCCACTAGGACTGTTTCCGAGGGGTCATTGTCTCCTTTCTATTTCTGCCAAACGGCAGGTCTAATGTACACAAATTCTGAAGCTGACCTCATTGATGGGAATGCCATATGGTGGTCGAAGGCCAGAGACCTGCTCGTATGGAACATTTTGATGTTTGCTTTGTCAGAACAACACATTTTTCTGCTAAGACTACTAAGTAGGTCTCAGCATTCACAGAGTATATATTTTTTCTACGATCTTGTGACTGAGCATGCACAAAGCAGCCATTTACGTCTCAGTAAGTATCAAGTTTTAAAGCACCATAATAAGATGAAAAGAATCTAGGGCAACTAAAATCTGGAAAAAAAAGTTTGCTTGTTCAGTGGTACAAGCTTGCCATGTTTAAAACCAAACACTAGTCATAGTATCTAGCTTTTTTATATTAGCTGAATGTTTGCAGTTGCTTAATCTTGGACTTGCAGTTGCTGAATTCTGGTTTACCTGTGCCAGGAAGATTAACTGGACTACACAGAAGTGTTGTCTTTCTGAAAAACAGAAATGTAATGCGATGAAATGAATAACAGTTTGGGAAGTATTTTTTACCACAGTTGCCAACATCCGCCTTCTTTTTCCTCTTTTGAAGGTATGCGCTGTACTGGAAAAAGAGATTCACAGAGCAACCCATTACAGACTTCTGTAGCGTAATAAGAACAAATTCTGAAGCAACATTAGGTTAGTGTGTGTGTGTGTGTGTGTGTGTGTGTGTAAATAATGTGCAGGCCTTCACTTTGAATTTAATGGTGTTGCATGCAAAAGCACTTTGCTTGTGGACTTTTGCTGCCCTGATATCTCTTTATTCACATTAATTATGTTAGTTGCATGAAGTCAGCAGTGTACAGTAGCTTTGAATTGGAGGAGATCTTTGAGATGCTTGATGCTTTGACATGGGAAGTTTATAATAAATTACCCACAAGTGCAGGTGGGCCCACATTTTCAGCCGATTTGATATCTGTGGACTTGGAAGTCCTTGGATCTCAGGCACTCCTGGACCCCAAACCCAACTGGAGCTGAGCTCTCGCCAGATACAGAGGGTTTCCTGAGACCCACAGAAGCCCTGTGCAGCCACCTGTAGCCTCTGTGGGCCTCAGAATGGCCTTTGTGGCCAAAAAAGTCACTTCTGGGCTTTTCCAAAAAAAAACCAAAAGTGACAAATGCCCTTAAAAGGTCTTCCAAGGCCTGGGGAACAGAACCCCTGTGGAAAATGAGAGTCCCCTGTATTTGCCTTTACTCCTCCCAAGTTTCAATCTGTTTATATATTTCCAGCTGATTCTGATTGCCCTAAACTGCTTGAGTGACAGATCGGGACGGTGCCGGGGAGGGCAGGTCCCAGACAGCTAGTTCGGTCTATACGTATTATGAGATACGTGTTCGCGTGAAGGTTACTCTTTGTGTTTGGTGGACTTTTCCTATACCAAAAGCATGACAAATAAATGCTCTTAATGTACAGTGTACTCCTCTTATCTGTGTGTTCAAGATCCGCAGATTTGACCCAACATGGGACCTGACCCACATCAGAAGAGTCTTCCAATCACGTTTGAGACATAGGGAAGAGTTTTGGGTTGTTGTTTTTTCTGTGAAAACCGGAAGTGCCTTTCTAAGACCTCCAGGAGGCCTTTTGAGGCCAAGGAAGCCACGATGGACCTCCCTGGGCCTCAAAACATCTCCCAGATGTGACTGGAAGGCACTGTGGTCTTGTCCGGAGGTCCTCTGATGGCCCCAACGGTGGATTTTGGTTTCCATGGTGGGTCCGGTAACATATCCCCCCCCCCCTACAAATACTGAGGGCCAACTGTATTAAGTTTATAGAAGCTGCAATTCGTCAGTAGTGAGAAATCTGAGGTGGACAGTATACAGAGGCTGTTGGTTCTGGTCCAGTAAAATTCCACAATTTATATCTGGTGGTTATTTCCCTAACGATTCTACAGTTGCTTCCAGCTATGTTAATTTGGCTGGAATTAACAGCTTCTAAGCAGCTCAGATCTCTTCAGCTTGAAACCAGGTTTTATTTAAAAATGGCTGTAACCGTGGAAAATGTCATTTTCTCAGTGACTGTAAATAAAAATAAAAGCTTAACAAAATGCATATTTGTGATGCATGTACAAAACAGGCAAGTGCTCCCGTGATATTTTATCTGTAATCTTCTAACAGAGGAACAAGACAATTATTTTCTTTTATGTGATGCTTTGCCTGAAGACCGGGTGCTAAGGGAGAAACTCCAGCAACAGAGATTGGTAGGTAATTATTTTACACATTATGAATTGCCCAGGTAAATCAGTTCCCAAATTGCCTCTCTCAGTAATAAGGAGACAACCCAGTTCTAAACACTTTAGAAGTCTATAGTGGTCCCTCCTTATCTGCAGGCTCGGCAACCGATTTCCCTCCTTACCTGCAAGCTCGACAACTGCAGAGTTCAATATCTGCAGATGCCGAGCGTGCAGCTGGACGGCACTTCCAGTCATGTCTGATGGCCAAGTGTATTCCATGGGCAGTGCAATCCTAACTTGAGCTGGCCTGAGCTCAGTGGCGGATCTAGGGGGTGGCAGGGGGGCAAGAGCCCTGCGCGCCGTCTTGGGGCCGTCTAGGGGGGCGCCAGTGGCCCCCGCAACATTATGCGGGTAGACCTGGGCTCCGGAGCCCAGGTCTACCCATTGGGACCAGCCGCAAGTAGACCTGGGCTCCCTTGAACGGAGCCCAGGTCTACTCGCGGCCGTTTCTAATGGGTAGACCTGGGCTCCAATGGGGGCGCACTTCTATTGGGTGCCCCGGGCACCATTTTGACTAGGTCCGCCCCTGCCTGAGCTGCCTCCTACCCAGGATAGGTGGCAGCTGGAGTTCACTGGGGCAAGGGGTGCTCAGACCAGGGCCTGCTAAATAGCAGCAGGGTCCGGATTGGGACCACACAGCCCAGAGACAGAGGTTAGGATCCGGTTGCGTCTGGGGTCCTCTGAGGCCCTCCAGCTGTGGGCTTGGCAGCTGTGGGCTTGGCATTGGGTATTCAAATCCACAAATGTCGAGAGCTCGCGGATAAGGAGAATCCACTGTATGTCTTCATTGCTTTGGCCACAAAGCAACTAGACTTCTCCCATGATGCTGAAGGATGTTATTTACTTCTATAAAGCATCCAGAATGTGCCATCATTCTGATCACATTTTGCTCCACTGTAGTGGCAAGGAGCCAAAATACTTTCATAGCGCCATCGTCCTCTTTGTAGATCCTGTCCTCTTGTAAAATATAAGTGGTTTCTTGCTTTCATCTCTCTTATGGAAAGGATACACCCAGACTCTTTTGCTCACTCACTGTACTTGCCTGAAGCAGCAACATATTATACAGGGTGTCCACAAAGTCTCTTTACAATGTCAAGAAATCACAAAAAATGCAAATGATGCGATATGTTAATGATATCACGCCCCTAGATTTCTTTCTGTGGGGCTACGTTAAAGGCATCGTGTACAGAACCTGAAGCAAAGGATCACTGATGCCGTTGCCACCATTGATGAGACTATGCTACAGCGAACATGGCAGGAAATCGATTATCGCCTTGATGTGCTGCGTGCAACCAATGGTGCACATATAGAGGTTTATTAATTGATGCAAAATAAACTTCAATATATACTCCTAATATTGTATACTCTCCATACGTGTATCTCTTCATTTGTTTTTGTAATACAAGTTTGAAATTGTAAAGAGACTTAGTAGACACTCTGTATATCACCACTCAGCAAGCAGTAAAAGGTACTCTTATTTAAACAGTGGGAGGGGCGGAGATAGAAAATTGCCAGAAGTAGAAGATATTTTCAAAACGTGCGATGGCAGACCTCTTGGGAACACATGATAAAATGTAACTTTGCATTAAATCTATATTTAATGCACAAATTCTGATCTCCTACGTATATTCTCACAGGTGCAATGTTTCCCCAAGAAGCTTCTGACAGTCATATTGACATATCAAAAAGACAAAATACTGTGGTTTGCACAGAGATCATGTCAGCCAGATTTTTAGCAAGGAAATATATTTTCTCCAGTTTGCCTTTCAACTGCATTAGGACAGACCTGTTGTCAAGGTTATCTGTTCTGCTTATTATTATTCTTCCTTCGTGCTGTGGGAATACAGTATCTGTAATTAATAACTGGAGAGAGGCTCATGTTTTCAAATGAATCGAGTGCTTGTTTTCACCATTGACTATTAGCTGATAATGAGAGACAATGTAATGTTGATAGTAATAATTCTTCCAAGCTGGATTTTTTTAAAATGACTGTGTCTTGGTTTTTTCCCTATTCAAAAGAAAGAAATTCTGGAGCAACAACAGCAAGAGAGATATGATATGGCCTTCAATGGCATGTGCATGTTTTGTGATAAAGAATTTACTGGGAACAGGTTAGTGTTGAACTTTTGCTGTGTATTCTTTTGTCCTCATGAGCATCGTTATGAAGAAAAGGTGGGGCACAAAACGGGCATAGTGGCTAGCATAAGAACATAAGAAGAGCCCCACTGGATCATGCCAAAGGCCCATCTAGTCCAGCTTCCTGTATCTCACAGCGGCCCACCAGGTGCCCCAGGGAGCGCACGAGACAACAAGATGCTTGCATCCTGTTGCCACTCCCTTGCACCTGGCATTCTGAAGAAGCCTACTACTAACGTAAGGAGGTTGCACCACCCATCATGGCCTATAGCCCATGATAGACTTTTCCTCCAGAAATCTGTCCAGTCCCCTTTTAAAGGCATCTAGGCCAGACGCCATCACTACCTCTTGTGGCAAGGAGTTCCATAGCTTAAATACCCGCTGGATCAAAAAGGTATTTCCTTTTATCTGTTTTAACTCTCCCAACACTCAATTTCAGTGGATGCCCCCTGGTTCTGGTATTGTGAGAGAGGGAAAAGAACATCCCTCTATTGACTCTACCCCTCCCGTGCATAATTTTATATGTCTCAATCATGACCCCCCTCAGGCGCCTTTTTCCAGACTGAAGAGCCCCAAACGCTGCAGTCTTTCTTCATAAGGAAGGTGCCCCAGCCCCGTAATCATTTTTGTCACTCTCTTCTGCACCTTTTCCAGCTCCACTATGTCCTTTTTGAGGTGTGGTGACCAGAACTGTAGCAACTGGGAACCTACTCTCTTCCCGTTCTTACTGGGCAAACTGGAATGGGGCAGGGGAAAAGTGGCTTTGTTGTCATCACCCAAAGCTAGGAAGTGCAGGCAGAATAAAACAGCCAGACAATCTTCCAGCATCCCATCTTCCCCTATTCTCAATGTGGCTGCTCTAGGTGCTTTGCGACGCACATGAAATTGGCTCACGACTCACTGGTGGTCCCAAACCACAGTTTGGGAGCCACTGCACTAACCAGCCTGACAAAAATGCCTTTGTGATGCAGTATAGATCAGGCTGCCTGCTTAGTTATAAGTACAATGAATCTACCTCCAAGCATTTGGAATGTGGGTGTGCTGGATCAGAAAGGACCATGAGTATTGCATCTTGTTTCCCTGTGTCTGGGTTAGGTGAAATGCCTAATCATGATGGCTGTATGGTTTAATTCCCATGTTAAACCCCCTTGCTTAAAACAATTGCGTGAAGAAGTATTTCTCTGCTCTGACGCTACTGCCAATCAGTGTCACTGGGCGATCTGCATGGTGGTAGTACAACAGAGGGAGAAAATTCTCCGATGGTTCCACACTGTGCCTAATTTTATAAGTGGTTATCGCCTTCCCACATCTTTCTTTTAAAATATGCGTTCTCTGCATTAATTAGCAAGTTATAGAGGGAGGGTTAACGTTTCCCCTTCCCCTACTTCAGACCGCAGGGGATTAGTTTCAGTAGCATCTGTATTAGTTGTTAGCATCTGTATAGGTCAGCTCATGAGCTGTGCAATCAGTAACTATCGTTCAGCTTACACAGAACGTTGAGTACTTAAACAGCGAAATGTATTTCAGTTCTTGGTTACCATTCTTAAGCGGGTACTCCAGACTCTGGCCCTCCGGCCAGATCTGGTGCCTGTCCTCTCCTTCCACCATGGCGGTAACCATTCCATTTAAGAATTTCTGCAAAGTCTCTGAGAACCTCCAGTCAGCAGAGCATTGGCCATCCACGCCAGGGTTCAACCACCCAAGCAGTCTTTGTGCCCGATTTCCCGGCAGACGTGGCTGGCCGGCACGACAATTGGGGGCTCTTGGATAGGTTTTGAATTCCTGGTTGGAACAGAAAGTGCCGTTCACACCAGGAAGACTTTGCCAGTGGCAGTGGTCTGGAAACCACTGATCTAAAGACACAAATCCTAGGTTCAAAGGACCCTCTGTGAAGTGCTCTTCATGGAACCCCACCCTTTCTTGGGTAGGCTCGAAGATAGTTAGATCACCACTGCTGCCACCACTCAAGAACTATGGGTACAGGATCAACAGTGGGCATTTCTGCAGACTCTGGGCCTCAGCAGATGCCTACTCATGCCAACTCCTCTTCCTGTCCCTACACCAATCTTTGCTTTTTTAAAAAAAAACAGTGTACTTGTGACTTAGTAGTGTAGCCAGAGGTGGGGTGTGCCGTAAGGTACTGCAGGTGGTACAACGCACCATGTAAGTAGCCCCTCCCACTTGCAATCAGAGCCATTCCAGGCTTGCCTGCTTGTAGCCGGCAAGTGGGAGACAGCTTACACAGAACGTTGAGTACTTCACGTGCCATCAGCCCCCTGGCCACACTAGCGCAATTTACGCTGCTAATATTATCATAAATAAAGAGAACCTTAGCCCTTCTCTAGCCTCCCTTGCTAATATCTGAAATGTTGCCCCTGTGATTAATTATAAAATGGATCAAAAATCAGTAATTCAGTTTTAAGGATGCTAGCTTAAAGTAAAGGTAAAGGTTTCCCCACGACCGAACGGTCTAGTCGTGACTGACTGTAGGGGGCAGTGCTCATCACTGTTTCTAAGCCTGTAGAGCCGGCGTTTTGTCCAAGGACAAGCTTCCGTGGTCATGTGGCCAGCATGACTCTACGCCGTAGCGCACGGAACGCCGTTACCTTCCCATCGAAGTGGTCCCTGTTTATCTACTTGCATTTAGGTGCTTTTGAACTGCTGGGTTGGCAGGAGCTGGGACAAGCGACGGGAGCTCACTCCGTTGCGCAGTCTTGAACTCCCAACCTTCCGGTCGGAAAGCCCAACAGCAGCGTTTTAACCCGCTGTGCCACCACATCCCTTTAGCTTAAAGTAGAGAAGTACTATTGAAATTACAATGTTCAATCTGCCACTTTTGTTACCCAAAACTACTGTTTTGCTGCTAGAAAATTTGTCTGCACTTAAGAAAGTCTGAATTTCAGTCCTATAAAACAGAAAAAAACAGCAATGTTAACTTCTAGCAGCAAAATTAATGTTTCAGTTATGTACTTGTTTCTTATATTTTAAGCACTATTCAAACATTTCTAGGTACTAAAAGCAGCTTCAAACGCCCGCCCTGGGCTTTCTTCCTCTCTGAATGGTGGTCACCACATGAAAAAAAGGAGCTCTTGCAAATCAGAACACCACAGTTACTTTGAGCAGTGCTCCTTAATTCACAGCATCAGACTTCCTGCCCCCCCAAGAGCATGTATGAAGTTGTATTAAAGCCCTTTACGAAGTTGTACTAAAGCCCTTTATGAAGCCCTTTAGGGCTCAGGTCCAGGGTATTTGAGGGACCGCCTCCTCCCATACAATCCTGCCCATACTCTTAGGTCATCTGGGGGGGGCCCTTTGGACTGTGCCACCACCAGGAAAGGTGAGGGGATGGCGGCCAGGAACAGGGCCTTCTCGGTGGTGGCCCCTCGACTTTGGAATACCTTCCCCTTAGAGTTGAGAACTGCTCCCTCTTTGGCTGTATTTCGGCAGGGACTGAAGACCTTTTTGTTTCAGCAGGCTTTTAGTTGTTGACAGGCTGGCTGGGTTTTGCATTCTCTTTTTACACTTTTTGTCTATTTTATGATCCACGGAGTTGGCTGTTTTAAATTTTACTTGTTTTAATATTGTTTTAACTTTCTCGTATAATGATTTTACTGTATTTTAATTGTTGTAAGCCGCCTTGAGTGCCTTCGGGCAGAAAGGCGGGGTATAAATTAAATAAATAAATAAATAAATAAATAACAACACTACTACATTAAACCCAGTATCTAATGCTCTACTTGAATTATTCTTTTGTAGGTCGGTCCTTCTCAATCATATGGCAAATGATCATGCTTTCAATGTTGGACTGCCAGATAACATTGTAAACTGCAAGGTCTTCTTGGATGTTCTGCAGAAGAAACTTGACAGGTATGTAGTATCCTAAGTCACATATCATTAGCCATGGGAAATAGGTTTATAGTAGGAAGTGTAATCTTCCTGTTGACTCCATAGAGGGGATTCATTTTCATTCTGGAAGAGCAGGAGGAAAGATTGAGACTAGGGCAATGATTTTCAGTGTTTTTATTTGTGCAGCACACTGACCTCTGTGGTCTTCTCTATGGTCTTGGCCTCTTGTGATGTCACTTCCAGCTTCTGGGAGACTCATCTGGGTTCTGTTACTGTTTCTAGTGCTACTGTCTGTAGTAATGAATTATCGTCGCAGAGCTGGTGGAGGACGAGGGACAGACATTCGTTACTTCAGGCATTTGCTGTAGATACAGAGCCACAGAACTCAGGTTTTTCAACATTTTTCAACCGCTGAGCTCCAGAGCCATGAGGCACACCTGTGGACCTGCAACGGCACATTGGTTGAAAATTTTTGATCCAGAGTAACACTTATATGAACAGACGCGCCCTCTGTAAATGGAACGAATGCCCATTTGCTCAAAGGGCGCTTTGTGCAAGCACAGTGCTCCTTCAGCTTCTGTTCACACACTTCTGTTGATGGAAGCATTACTTGGATGACACCCAGTGCATGATTACATCCCTAGTCATTTGAGGCCCCTGAAAGTAGAGTGGGTGTTGTGTTTATGTGTAAAAAGGTAAAGGTTTCCCCACATGGTCTAGTCGTGACTGACTGTAGGGGGCGGTGCTCATCGCCGTTTCTGAGCCGAAGAGCTGGCATTTGTTCAAGGACAAGCTTCTGTGGTCTTGTGGCTGGATGACTATATGCCAAGGTGCACAGAACACCATTACCTTCCCACCAAGGTGGTGCCTATTTATCTACTAGCATTTTTACATGCTTTCAAACTGCTAGGTTGGCAGGAGCTGGGACAAGCGACGGGAGCTCACTCGGTCGCGCAGTCTTGAACTGCCAACCTTCTGGTCAGCACGTTCAGCAACAGCAGTTTAACCCGCAGCACCACCACGCCCCCTGTTTTTTATCTTTACTTTTTATGCCAAAAGAATAAAATTGTGCTCATTGGTTTCCTAAATACTTAGGAAGGGGAAAAAATGGATACAACCAACAGTCAAGTATGTCAAACGCATGAATCCGCATATTTCACATCATTTTAAATATTTTATCCAAGAGTGACCTCCAGATTGTTTCAAATATGACAATTTGCAACTGATTTTGATAGGCCACTCGTTCATAGACTGATAGGCGTGAAAGTTGATCTACCCATTGGGCACTGGTTGGTGGACTTTTTTCCTTCCAGTGAAGTAATATTAGTCTTTTTGCCAACGTGAGGATACAGAGTCCATTATCGTTGACTCAATGTTAGTCTCCAGGTTACAGGTAAAAAGTTTAGGATTGCATATGTATCTGTGAATATGGCTTGTTTTAAAACTGTATGGGTATTGTTTGAACTTGCTACCTAGCAATGCAGTGTGCTAGCAAGCTAGGATGAACTTCAAATGCAGTTCTGTCAGATGTAACCTGATCGTGTAGTACCGAGCTCACAGATGAGGAGGGCTCTCCGTATTTTCCCCATGGCCATCTTGTAATCAACTTGTTTTAATCTTAGTTTGCAGTGTTTATACTGTGAAAAAATATTTCGAGATAAGAACACGCTCAAAGATCACATGAGAAAGAAGCAGCATCGCAGAATCAATGCCAAAAACAGAGAATATGACAAATTTTATATTATAAATTACCTGGTAAGATACTTTACACGTAATTTCTAGCTGGTTACATACAGTATGAGCATGTTATAGTCAAGCTTGACAACTATATAGTCAAGATTTAACTATCCCACTTAAAATTAATAAAAACTAAAACTGAGTATATGTGTGTGCGCACTCTCTCTTTCCTCTCCCTGATTAAATTGGTGACTTGAGCTTCCTTCATAGCCTCTCACATTTGTGTGTGACTTTACGCACAGTTTGACAGGTTGTCCTCCAAGTTGTGCCCGATCAGTGCTGTTAGTATCATTGTCTTGTCTTATTGTGATCTGTGGGCCTCACAACAACCTCAGGAACCCGACCTGAGCACAGCTACAGAGCACAGTCCTAAACTGAGTTAGGCCAGCCTAAACTAAGCCAGCCAAGTTTGGCCGGCATAAGGGACACTGTAAAGTATGTTTGGACCACTCTTGGAGTCAGAGAGGCCAGCACATAGACGTGTGCCATCTTCCCTGACTCCGAAGTCAGGAGTAGTCCAAACATGCTTTATGGTGGCCCTTGTGCTGGCCAAACTTGGCTGGTTTAGCTTATGCTGGCCTAACTCCAGTTTAGGATTGCACTCCCAGTCACATTCAGAGGTTTAAAGGGGCCCAAATCCGCAGATACTGAGGGCTGCCTTTAGTTCTAAATTCTGCTGAGGCAGGATTTTTCCCCAGGGTTTTACCCAATCGTAGTCACAGCTTGTGACCCCTACTTATCAAGCAGCTGGCATAGTTCCCAATTGACAGATCCCTTCTTGATTCCCAGAGCTGTAATTTTCAGTCCTGGCATCTGCTTTGGCAGTTGTATTCCTCTGGCCGGGCAGGCCCCGACTCTTCCACCGATTTCAAGTAGTTTCACACTTCTTATTTCAGACTTGATGCTACAGGAAAGGACTTTCACATTTCAAAGCATCTGGATCTACCCAAAAGAGCATCCCCCTTCAAAGCAGCATCCCCATTTCCATTCACTTCTCTCTGCCGGCGTAGTGGCAGGGAGGGGGAAGAGCCCGCCTCCGAAACTCCCAGGCAGTGTTAAAGCTTTCCCTTTCTCTTCCACTCAGTGTGAACAGGCGCAATTGAAATGACAGATGTGTAACCTCTCCAGTTCATTATTTACATGCCCCGAAGCATTCTGGGGTCATGAACCAGGTCTTTAAAAAACCTGCACGTGATTTGTCCCAGTGTTGCCTTGGAACAATTATTAAGGAATAAATATTGTAAATCAAACGACATTTCTGTAGTATCAACCATATCAACCTTTTTCGTTGCCGGCGTTCTGTAATTTTAGCTTAATGCAGCAGGTTGTGGCTCGCGGCTTAGGAAGTCGGATTGTTTTGATGGCGCGCAGTGTGAGAGAGAGATTTGCTGTCGGTTCACTGATCCGCTTTGCTCTAGAGTAGACTCTGAAGCCGAATTTCTAGACTGCTTAGTTCAATTGTTCCGACTGTGGCTCCCCGGGGAGACACGGAAACCAGGCAGGGGAACCACAAAATTGTGAAAACCCGCCACCCTGTGCAAGGTTCGTACAGTCAATCCCCATTACCCATGAGGGTTAGCTTTCTGAAAAACCTCACCAGTAGGCATTAACAGATATGCAGCCCGGGATCCTATGGGATCCTATTGGTTCACGGGGAGACTTCCCTGAAAGCACTCTGTGCTGGTTGGGGGCGCCATTTTGAATGTCCCTACTACACTGAATGCACCAGGGGCATCACAAGAGCACCAGCTCAACAGCCCAGAGTGCCTACGATTGGTGCAGAGTGCTTTGAAGGGGTGGGAAAAGCCTCTTTTCCTGGCCCTTTCAGACTGTTCTGCACCAATCACAGGCACTGTTTTGAATGCCCCTGCTGAAGGGATATTCAAAACAGTGCCCATGATTGGTGCCGAGCACTTCCCTCCCTGCTACTTCTGGAAGGTCTTTACTGGCAAGCAGGGACTTTCCAGAGGCAGCAGGGGTCACCAAAGTGAGGCCACCCCTCGCAGTTGGTCCTCCTTGCAAATATGTGAGGTTGCGTATTGGGGAGGGTTCCCTGTATTGTAGCCCTAATGGGGAGCCCCAGCCGATGGCCCAGAAGGTCAAGGGAACTGCCTGCTGAAAACGTTGGGAGCAGCTCAACTGCTGGCTTAGCAGCCTTATCTATCGGGTGGATAATGGGTAAAGGATTTGTGCTCCCTCGTCTATCATAAACGGGACCTGGTTTGTGGAGACCCCGTTTTCATCCCTTTTTGTATGCCCCATTCTCATGAAAAGTATACAGGTGAGACCTCAGTATCCACTGGGGTTTGCTTCTGGGACTCCCCTCATATATCAAAAACCTTGTTAAATAAAAGCAGTTAAACAAAAGAGAACATCAGGCAATGGGTTAGAACTGCCATTAAAAACAGCCTCCTCTTAGCCCTTGCTCACTGAAGAATGGAATGCAAAAGCATCCCTTCCACATTCCGTTGATCAGCAAGTCAGGGTGAAGAGAGGAGTTGCTTCTCTCAGAGCGAGCTGCACAATGGCAGTTCTAATAGCCCGATTCTCTAGAAAAGCAGTTTTTAGAACAGGGATTGAAAAGGGACATTTCCCCGCCTTCTCCAGAGATCAACAGGGTCCTTTTTAGCTGTGGCCTGGCAAGAATATTAACCAACTACAGACAAGATCCCAAGTTTATTCCCAAAGGAAAGAAAGAGCCTCCGGATCCAGAAAGATCTCTTTACAGACCAGTCCAAGTCACTTTGAAAATAATGTGGGGAGGAGGCCTGGATAACTTGGCAAAGCACTTTGAAAATGAAGGGGGAGCATAGATCTACTTGCCACCAACATCTCCTCTTCCAGAGCCTGGCCTGGCAGCTCTTGTGGTTGCTGGGCTGGTCTTGCTGGGGGCCGCTGCTGGCTGTGAGGTGGGGGGGTTCCACCGGCCGGATCCTGGCCCTCTGCAGAATGTCCTTTGAAGACCCCTGGTCTAATCCATGGATAGAAGAACCAATGTATAAACAGGTTTTACCTGTGCACATTGTGAGGGAGAGCATCTCCCTTCAGTTTCCCTGTGCTCCACTGTAGGGAAGTAATCTACGGGCCTGTTCGATCTGTGTGAACTGGCTCTAGGTGTAAATAATTACAAATATTTACACCTGTAGTGGAGGGCAGGAATACGTCATTAGACAGTTTGGGAGTGTAATTCACCAGGAATGAAGCTAATTGGCCAAATTCTCATTGCCTTTTATGCAGTTCAATATTTCTGCAGGCTCCAAATTTAATACAACATTGTATTGCTTTTTTTTAGCCTGTGGATCACTTTATCAATGCACTATAAGTGGGTAAAGGTAAAGGTTTCCCCACGACCGAATGGTCTAGTCGTGACCGACTGTAGGGGGCGGTGCTCATCTCCGTTTCAAAGCCTGTAGAGCCGGCGTTTTGTCCAAGGACAAGCTTCCATGGTCATGTGGCCGGCATGACTGTTATGTCGTAGCACACGGAACCCCGTTCCCTTCCCACTGAAGTGGTCCCTATTTATCTACTTGCATTTAGATGCTTTGGAACTGCTAGGTTGGCTGGGACAAGTGACAAGAGCTCACTCAGTCGCGCAGTCTTGAACTCCCAACCTTCCGGTCGGAAAGCCCAGCAGCAGCGAATTAACCCGCTGTGCTACCACGTCCCGACATAAGTGGGTAGAGAGGCTGTTTTTTTCCCTGTACCTTGTTTTCAGCTATTAGCTTTTCGTTAAAGGCTAGCAGGTAGTCCGCTAGAAACAACGGTTGCTGTAGGAAAGGCGGTAGAACCCTTGGGGGAGGGCTGTGTGGGAAGAGCTGTGAACGGCCTTCTGTTGTCTCACTCTCCTGGTAACATAAATGAGTCTTGCTGCACTCAGAGTTGACGCCCTAGGGCAGTGGTTCCCAACGTGGGGCCCACAGCCCACAAGGGGGCAATCTGATTCTTAGGGGGGGCAATTCGAGAACGAGCTATTAACAGTGAATTTTTTTAAAAAAAATTGAGTTAACAGTGAATTTGAAAGGCTGCCAATTGTTCTTTTTCATAAATCAAGCTAAGAATGTTTTTTAAATTTCCCTCTTTCCGCGCCATGTTTTATTTTTCCCTTGCATGGATGCCATGTGTGATTGAGTTTCCGTTAGCCCAAGGGTTGCACTGAGCTATACTCACGGAACCGTATGCTGGGCAGATAAGTCTCTCCTGGACTCTTTCTGCTCACAACTCGTTTAGGTTCCCAGCTTCAGTCTCTAATTAGTCTCAATCAAGGTTCGAACACAATCGTACCTCAGCGTTTCACCCACGAAAGCACGAAGTCAAATCTTTGATAGAGAGGTTTATTTAGAATAAGCACAAAAGACAGTCACTCCAGCCGAAAACCGGTGGAGTGGTTCAAGGATATTCTGCAATTACAGCATACAAGTCATAAACATAACAAAGCCTAGGGTTGTTTCTCAAGGTTTCTTCTCACCATCCTGCAGGACATGTGCATGACAAAGGCTCTCTCGGCTTTTGCCTTCTTTCAGTTGGTCGGTGTGCAGCCTTCTGGCCCCCGATGGAATGGACCCTGAACAATTAAATTCTACCCCAGTTATAGGACTTCCGTATCACCCCACGAGGGATACTGACCAATACCTTTTGTGTAAAGTTCCAAATTGGAAATGCCCAACCAATCCCAGCCTGCATCATGTAGCCAGGAGATCACGATTTTAACTCAGGTGTGTGTAATTTCACATCTAGTCTCCATCTCCTGTCCAAGGCTGTTACCGCCCCGAAAGTTTCCTCGACTTGATTTACACCACAGCTGTTGACCTTTAGTGTTATCTGCATTTCAAGGCCAGTTTCCCTCTACTCTAGAAGTGTGAGTCTTAACACTTTTCCAGAGCCCAACTTCTTTCTCACAGTTACTTTGATCTTACTCTTCCTGCCACCAATTGAAACAATCATTAAAACATTTATTCCCCAGAAGTTTAATTAACCCTTACACCATGACACCATGTTCTTTGGAACCTTGTTTAAACCAAGTTAATGGCTTTTTAGGCTTCCTCCATGTGAATAGGAATTCATTTTTTGAATAATAAGAATTATATATCAACGGGGGGGGGGAATCATATTTTAGAGATGCTTAGGTGGGGCATGGCCAAAAAAAGATTGCGAACCACTGCCTTAGGGTCACATCTATCTGAATTAATTACAGGATTTTCATTCTCTAATCTGCAATGACATCTTGTTACAGGCTATTCTGGCAAATGTACTTCCGTGTGCATTTTACCTGATGAATTGTAACAGCTTTGAAACAACCAATTAACGTAAATGAAAGATCTCTTTCGTTTGCCTTTATCATCAAAACGTTGCTGCATCTTGTGGTATAATTGTGCGGTTATGATGGTCTCCGTTTTGACACCCTCTCTCCTTTTGACCTGCTGTTTTTGTAAGAAGCGAGGACAAG
Organism: Lerista edwardsae; assembly: GCA_029204185.1. NCBI lineage: Eukaryota > Metazoa > Chordata > Lepidosauria > Squamata > Scincidae > Lerista > Lerista edwardsae. The sequence continues at coordinate 3,460,219 of JAJKFI010000097.1, forward strand.
ATCTGTTAATGTGGTCTATGATTTCCTGAAGATAATCTAGCAATGCAATTCCTGATATAATGAAGATGCTTTCAAGAAGATATTTAATATTGGAATAGCCAAGTAGTTGTTGGGGGGGGTGCCTTATAATTTGCCACAGAGATTTGCCATCCTCCTTCAGTAGAGTTTAGCTGTTAGATGAAAGCATTGTCTATTTTGTCTAGCTGTGATTTAGTGCAGGGGTCTCCAGGCTATTTTTTCCACAAGGGCCACATTGTATATATTACAGATTTTTTGCAGGCAAAAAAAAAGTGAAATTTATTTATGAGTGAAATTTAAATCAATAAGGTTTACTTGGATCTTTTTTGTAATCAGCAAGGTACGATTCAGAACAAAAGAGAAATGTGATAATTATGAAGAAACAATGCAGTGCTTAAACTGAGAAATGATATAATGATATAATGAGGAAAAAAGTCACATTAAGTTGCTGTTGGCCGGATAAAATATTATGGGGGGCTTAATTTGGCCCCTAGGCCATAGTTTGGAGACTCCTGATTTAGTATGATCATCTGAACCAATGCCAGTCATCAACCTTTGGTTAGTCTGGGACTGACAAACTATTAAAGCTACAACATTGAAGTACTCTGTGAACCGTAGTACAAATTCGAATCTATTTCTTGTTTGTTTGGTTTACTTGTTTTACCCCTCAATGTCAAGATTGGGAATACCAGTTGGGAACTGGGATCAAATGTATCCTAAGAAAAACATAATAATAAAATGGGGGGAGGGGAAAGCAGGGGAATATGTATTGAGTGGATCTCTGCTTTCTGAGCAAGGAGACTTTTTTTAGTGTAGTCCTCTTACGTTTAGCAGGCAGAGAGAAACTGTCCCTCTTCATCCCAGCATAGTGTCTTTTCCACTGGCTGTTGGTGTTATTTCTTCTGGAGTTTTTTTTATTATGAGCCCTTTAGGACAGGGAACCATGTATTGATTTATTTTATTACATGGAGAGCTTTGTCTGGCACAGAGAAGTACTGCAGTCAAAAGCTTGCCCCATGATCTGAGTTCGATCCCGGCAGAAGTTGGGTTCTCAACTAGCTGGCTCAAGGTTGACTCAGCCGCCATCCTTCCAAGGTTGGTAAAATAAGTACAGGCATGCCCCAGTAACCACTGATTGGGACTCCAATGAAAAAGACAGGGCAACATTAAGCAAATCTTTTTTAAAAACCTTGCTGCAGTAAAACCACAGATGTTCCCCTATCTTTAAAAAGGTGTCCCCAGTTGCAAGGATCCACGGGCGTCCAGAATGCAACCCCAGCAGATACCAGGGCATGCCTGTAATAACCAAATGAATAACAGTTTCTGCTCAACTCTTTTTTTTTTCCAAAATGCTTTTATTTTCTACTATACAGTAATGGGAAAAGGAAGATGATAATACAAAAAGGGAGGGGATAGTAACACAAGGTACACACATAAGGTCATGGAGAGATTACATGCATATATTGAGATCTACTTTAACTACAATACATTTCTTCAGCAATTATTAATAATATGATACTGCCAAGCCAAGCCTCATATAATGTTAAGTAAATGTATCCATCAAAGTTAATTTATTAATCTATATTAGTAGTCTTAACGTTCCATTGTCTGTCAGTATAATCCAGTCTTTAAAATTGTTTGGAGCCAAAAAGTTTCAGCAAAAAAATATCATTGACGGCAATTCTTATCTTACGCTATTCCTGATTCTCATTGGCCCCCCTTTTTTGTCTCCCTTGTGTAGACTAAGTGTTATCATAGTACATTCTTTCTCACTGAACAGGCAGAAAATAGCAGATGTTACCACTAAAAAAAAAAAAGACAAAAAAGAAAGGACTACATTTACTATTATAATAATAAGAAATATAAAATGCAGCCGAGAAGAAACTACTACCTATCTTATGCTTACAAACGTAATAAATTCTATCAGTGTAACACCCCTGTTCTAAACTTCAACATTCCAAAGAAAAAAAAATAGATAAAAATACAGAATCTTCTCCTTGGATTATAATATCTTATAAACACAGTTTTATCTGGACATTCAGCTTCATTTAAATCAAAAGGTAGTCTTAAAATATTGCTTTGTTATAAATCTTAACTTTATATCTAGTATAAAGACATCCCTCCCTTCATTAAATCATTCTAAATATCACATTTATATAATCTTAAATTCATATATTCCATCAGCCTATATCTTATAAGTATAGTTATATCTGGGCATACAGATTAGTCCAAGGTTGGAGGGGGTCCTAAAATATCGCTTAGTTATAAATCTTTATATATCTGTACTTAGGACATCCCCCCTCACTCAGGTCATCTAAATAGCCCCTTTAAATATTCTTAAATTCAAACAATCCAACTGCATAATTAATCTTGTCCCAGTTGAAGTTCTAACATTCTCTTTCCATAGGGTGCACACATTTCTAACCAAGCATTAAACTAACTTTAAAACTCAAAACTGAAAAGAATTAAAACTTTAAGCTAAAAAAAGAAAAAATTAATCTATTTAATATTTCATCTCTTCCACCAACTGATCATCATTTTAAACATCTGATCATACTTTCTTATGATGTCTTAAATATCAAATAATTCTGATTTCTTACTGTTAATTCTATTACCTCTATTCCAAAATCCATCCATTATATTTTATCATTATATGTTTTACCCCTATAATTCAAATTCCTCACCTTCACATTAAGCATATTTCTTAAAAATCCACATAAATTTCAATAATTTAAGATAGTCCAATTTAAAGTTTAAAGTTTTCTTTTCCTTCTGGTCTTCTAATTCTTTCATCATAAATCTTAAGTTTATTGTGAAGAGGGAGTTATCTTCTCAAATTTTCACAGCCAGTCTTCCATCTCAAAATTCAATACAAATTCTTTGGCAGTGAGCTCCAATACTGTGTTCTTCAAACTATATTCCACAGACTCCATTTTAAAAGGGGGTTAAAAATAAAATAGTTTCCTCTCTCTTTTTTTTTGAATCACAAATAGATAATGATTAGTCCAAATAAATTGTGAATTATAAATCCAAATAAATTTCAGTAATATAAAATAGTCCAATTTAAAGCTTTTAAATTTTCTTTTCCTTCTGGTCTTCTAGTTGTTTCACCATAAATCTTAAGTTCATTATGAAGAGGAGGTTATTTTCTCAAGGATAAGGATAACACAGCCATAATCTTCCTTCTCAAAGTTCAATACAAATTCTTTGGCAGTGAACTCCAATGCTTTGTTCTTCAAGCTGCATTCCACAGACTCCATTTTAACGAGGGTAAAAAATACAATGTGCTTTCCTCTTCTTCTTTTTTAAATCACAAATAGATAAAAGTCAGTTGGTTTTGTATTAATTTAAATTTACCTTGTCAAATACTTTTACACTTTCTTTTTGCACTCCAGCTGGGGTCTTTGATGTTTTTCAGGCTTTTTTCCTCCTTCACCCCTCTGAGATTCTGGCGGCCATCTCTCTCGCCAAAAGCAATTAAAACGACTCCAATCTCTTAGTCCATTATTTATTTGTCAAGTTATCATCCATTCTTCTCCTCCTCCTGCTCTCTGCTTTCTCTGTGCCAAACTCTGCAACAGAGGCTTGATTACAAATCCAGATGAAAACATTCCCGATGCCGTCCGTGATCTTTTCTAACGAGGCAAACAACATTTGTCTGCAGTCCACGTTGGTGGTGCAGAGTTTCTCACCCTTCTGCTCCAGGCTCCCAGCGTTCCTCCTGAGATTGCCATTCCCAGGAATTAGCTGGGAAATGCCTATACCCTGGGTTTCCTTTCCTGAAAACCACAGGCTGAATACCCCATCGGGCTTCAGATAAAAGGTGAGAATGTGGTCCCTTCTTCCCCAGTGGAAGAAGCATGACCGTCCATGTTGGCTGGCCCCGCCTCCCTCCCAGTTTCTGCTCAACTCTTAACTTTCTCTAATTATACCTAGAACAACTTGTGAAGATATTAAGAACAGTAAGAATTTTGCCCATTGCCACCTATGCCTAAGGCTCTCTTTGCTCCTTTCATCAATAGAAATGAAACTAGAAGCTTCTGATCTAAGCCTCTGTAGCTATGAAGAATAACAAAAAACATTAACTAGCATGGGGACATTTTAATTCCTCTCCCATGTGTGCACACCATTATGGGTTTTCAATTTGGTAGTCATTCAGATAAGGTAGTGATTCGCAAACTTTTTTTTTACTGATAGCTCCCTTAACCCATTGAGCCGTTGGCCGGGGCTCCCTCATTAGGGCGAAATCCTTTACATTATATCTATTGCGGGAGTTGTGAGGATTCTGTAGTTCCCATGGCTGGTTTCCATGACTCCCCGGGGGAGCGAGGTGCCACAGCTTGGGAAGCACTGAGATAAGGGCCTATGTGACGTCTTCCAAAAACCAAGCATCTAGGCACATCATTAGATTGGGGAGGGCTGGTCTTAAAAGACCACATGGCTGTCCAAGTTTAGTCCTAGTCAAGGAATACCTGGAGGATAAAGTTGCAGAGGACTTCCATAAAACCATTTATGACATTTTTTTCAGCATTGAGGGGCTTCTAAGAGCCTATTTTTTAACCCAGTATAAATGTAATTTATATTTAAAATATAATGGCATTGGATCTTGCCTCTCAATCCACCCACTAAGACAGCAGTTCCCAGACTGGATTTGGGACCCACCAGTGGGTCATGTCCTAATTTTTGATGGGTTGTGCAACTGATAAGGCTGTGTACATCAAGGGTTAAAAAAACCTGCTCCTTGGGGGGGGGGACACTGTTGCCCAAGTACCATTACAGCCACACCTCTTGGCATTTATAAACAGGGCATCTGCTTCTAAAATGTTTGGGAACCCCTGCATTAAGACAACGTCCCAGTATTGCCAACTTCCTAGAAGGAAGCCAGAGATTTTCAAGAAGCATTTCCTGATTGTATGAGAGAGAGAACCTGTCTCGTTTCATATGACCTGGCCTGCCACTGAAGGGTTTCCGAAATGCAGCAGAAATTCTGATGAAAAAAGGCATCCTGCCAATCTTGTGAGGACAGTCGAAACCACTGCTGTAAAGGGACCGCATGCTCTCCGTTTTGAAACTCTCTTTTGGCAACCATACCTTGGAACACTAAAGCCTCACTATTTGGAATGTTCATAAAACCAGTTGTGTATAAATATATATTTAAACTGCCTGGAGTCCCAGATAGATCTGTGTTGATTAGAGTATATTAAGGGGCATGAATTAAGTTCTCGTCTGATTGTTGTATCTTGCACGTCTGAGACAGTAGGATGAAAGTGGGTTTGGTTTGGATTATATTTCTCTTGCCTTTTTCCTTCAGGAATTCGGAAAGTCTTGGGAAGAGGTTCAGTCAGAAGATGACAGAGAATTACTGGACAACATGGAAGAGTAATAGATTTGTGTTTAAAATTTGGCTGGGTTAGGAAAGTGGGGAAACTACCATACTTGTGTTCTACATGATGTGCCATTCAGGGTCAAACTAGACAGGACATGAAAGGTCTGTGACTAGGATCTCCATCTTTAATTTGTGTTTAATCTCCATCTTTAGCTGTTGAGAGGAGAGGTGCAGTTCAGAGCAGGGCCTGAAGAGCTGGGGGAAGAAATGTTGAACCCTTCTTCCCACACCTGTTTCCATGACTGAAATAACACAGGCCAACACAGTTTGCTGTCTTAAAAATTAGACTTATTCTTGGGTATATTTGGGGTGCCGATTCAAAAAAAAAGGTGTCAGTTTTGCCCTGTCACGCCTAGTTTTGGAGATACGGCATCGCCTCAATAGTGAATGGTTCAAGCCATTTCCTCTAGGGGAAGCCTACACATGGCTTCCTTGCAAGGAAGCTTCTAGAACCATTCACTAACAAGGCTAAGCCGTATCTCCAAAACTAAACATGGCAGAATTAATGCCATTCCTTTGAATTGCCACCCCAAAGGAAACTCACCTTGTCCACTAATTTCAGGCAAGTCCTACTGGCAAAGCAAAGGGGAAGTGCCCTTTCCACACTGAATATTCCGTGTATTTACACTGATGTTCTATTAAAGCTCATGAAATTGATCCCTATTTATTTGAATGTGCAGAAAATTAAAGCCATATTTTTGGATCTGTGTCTACTCCCTTCGCTGTATCTTTCAGAAACAGTCCCAGAGCCGCAGCAGCTAAAGCTGGCTTCTTGTCCTTCTCCTTTATAGAGACTGGTCTGATTGGGAGGAACTTCCTGTCTGTGCAGTCTGCCTTTTTTGTGACAAGCAAGCAGACACGACAGAGAAACTCTATGCTCATATGGAGGTAAAAGACTTTATACTTATCCTGCTTTGGGAAATGTGGAGAGGTGTCAGGATTGTTGAGATGTGACATCCTAATGCAACTGAAAGAACTCTTTTAGGGTCAAATTTAAGTTTACCGCATAGCTTGTTCCTCACCCAGTATTTAAATATTTATATATGGCCTTTCTCTGTTTTCACACAGCACTCAAGGTGAATCCTAAACCACCATTTTTTTTCAGTTGGGTTTTTACAATATTGTTCTGTGAGAGGAACTCGTAGAACCCTCAGTTCACCAGATGTTTCCTTTCATGGTGTGGCGATCTCTTCTAGCTGTGTGTTGTCGAGCTTCTGCAGGCAACTGTAAATCGAGGCCAGGCAGGTTCTCAAGGTCTTAATTAAGCAAACATTTTAGCCAGAGGGCTTCATCAAATGTCTGGTATGGTCTCGAGGGCTGGAAAAATAAATTTGAATATAAAATTTAAATAAATGCATTAGAGAAGGAACTTAGATGAATGAAGGAGCTCAAAGTTCCAGGACTCCTCCAAGCACCAACACACACCACAGAAATATAGCACACACTTTAATGGACTTCCATTCCCCCACCCCAGGTTTTGATCTCTGAACTTCATATGGCTCTGAAGGCCATTTCAGAGGGAGGGGCAGCTTTACACAGGCTCTTGAAAAACGCAGTGTGTCCCCCCCCCCCCCGAGGAACGCCACCGCTCTATCTCATTTTAGATGAAGAGTCCTTTGGGGACAGGGATCCATTGATTTGTTCTGCTCTGAAAACAGCTTTGTGAATTACGGTTTGTTTAAAAAGCAGTATATAAATATTTATTAATAATTAATAATAGTCCCAGGGGAATTGGGACTGTGGCACATGGGATGGGTATTTAATTCTTTCCCCTCACATCACAATCCTGATTGAAAATCTCCTCGTGAATATTTAGCATTGGGGCGGGGGGGAGCTCCCATTGGTGACATTGATGATGATCAATTTTTAGACTGCTTTCCTGTGGTGCCTTGGTAGTTCTGCAAATACCGGGCAAAATCACATTCGCTTGAAGTCAGCTTCTGAAAACCAAAAACAGTTCGTTGTCGTTGTTCCTTTTTCTCCCATCCCAGGAAGCTCATGGATTTGACCTGCTGAAAATTAAATCTGAACACGGTGAGCAAGCCATAGATTTTATTGGAGACATCTGCTGTTATTGGTGATGGTGATTGGTTTAATGGAGGGAAAGGACCGTAAAGTTACCTGTCTGGCCCCACAAGTTTCCAGCTACTTGAAACTTTGTATGGAAGTTCTGACCTTTACTGAATATCACAGGTTGGCAGCCGTGGCTTACGTAGCTCCTTGCTATAGTGGCTTTTTGACGAGATATAAGTTCTATTTTTTTTACAAATCTTGGGTTTTCCCTTTGTGTTGCTGCTATGCAAATAATTCCACCTTGTTAAATGAGCCACAAAATAATTATTTTTAAAGAAGTCTCTTAGGTCTCCTTTCCAGCAAAGGAGAGGTAACCAATAATGTTCCCCTTTTTCTGTGTTCCTGTTCATGTTTAATGATTTAATTTGTTCTACTTATTCTGGTTACATTGTATTTTATTCTCTGTAAGCCGCCTTGGGCATTTGCTTCGGCATGGGAAAAGCGGGGTATAAATTCTTCAACTAAATAAATAAATATGGGTGGGGGTTTTGGGGTGACATTTTCCCCAAAATGTCTTGATTAAAATAGCAAATTGCCATGTTGTGTGTTTTTATTCTACATTCTCAATCCAAGTTCTCATTTTTATTCATTTTAAATGCTTTCAAAGTGTACTAGGTAGATGATACAGGTGATATAGTGTTAGCAGATGCAGCCACAGTATTTGTAATTGGAAAAGTAGTCTATTTTAATTTCTGGAAAATATCATAAAACGCCCAAATGCAGTGTGTTGTGTTTTTATTCAGATATTTTAACCGCCAAAGGTTAATGCCCAAAAAGTGGTTTTCAAGAAAAAACCCTACCAAATACAATTATTGTGCACACAGGTGTGTCTGATCACTCCTTGTTTCTGTGACAGATGGCACTGAACTAGACCCACAGTAGTGAATCAGTCATCGGATTAATGTTTTTAGATCGATAGAGCCCTCCAGTAGTCCACTATGAATTGTGGGTCTTCAATTTTTTTTGTTTAAATATTACAATATTTTTTATTTGCTAGATTTGAATTTCTATCAACAAGTAAAATTAGTCAACTTCATCAGGCGGGAGGTCCACCAGGGTCGATGTTACATGTGCCAGGAGAAGTTTCCGCTGAAAAAAGAGTTGGTAAACCATATGGAAGAGTCCAAACACATGACGCTTCTGCCAGACAAATCCATGTGGGATCAGCCACAGTAAGTGTGTGTGTGTAACGTAGCCAATACCTGATAGGGTCTGACAACAGAAGCCTGGTCTTTGCATTCTCTCACCTTGGCATTCTGCTCAGGCCTATCTTCTTTTTCCAAATGAGTGTTGCAGACAGTCTGTGACAGCCGTACCCAGCGGTGTCATGCTACTGGTACGCTGGGCGGGTAGCGGCAGCCCCGCGGGGGAAGACAGCAAAACGGAGCGTGACACAACGGGCGGGCTACCGCTCACCCGTTCCTCCCGCCCAGTGGGGGCGGGGAAGACGGTGAAACGGAGCATGACGCAATGGGTGGGCTGCCACTCACCCGTTCCTCCCGCCCAGTGGGGGCGGGGAAGACGGCGAAACGGAGCGTGACGGAACGGGCAGGCTGCCGCTCACCTGTTCCTCCCGCCCAGTGGGGGCGGGGAAGATGGCGAAACAGAGCGTGACTCAACAGGCGGGCTGCCGCTCACCCGTTCCTCCCACCCAGCATACCGGTAGCATGACACTGCTGGCCGTACCCCCTCCAGACTAACAGGACTATAGCAGAAACGGCTGCCTCAGTTCTGCTTGACACTGGCATTTGCATCTGAGAGAAGTGGGATGTGCCTGTTGGTCAGAGCATGGCATTTACCAAGGTACATATAAATAAAGTTAGGAAATAGCTGCCTTCTAGACGGGGCTGACCTTAGGCGCTATGGGGCCCAATGGCCGGTGTTTTTGGAAGGGGCCCACCCACAAGGCCCTCTTACTCCCTGGGGGGGGGGGGCTGGCACTCCCTGCAAAGTAGGTGGCGGTGTTGTCACTGCTGACGGCTTTCGGGGGGCAATTTTGATGTTTTCAGACTTGGCAGGTGGGGGGGCTGCTCGAAAGCTCTGCTGGCTGTGCCAGCCTCTGCATGGGGGCTCGCCTCCAGGTGAAGTGCAGGCTGTGGTTTCTGGCAGCCCACTCTCTGCCAGAGTGCAGGGCCCAATTCCACCAGCCCTGCTTCTAGACCACAGTGCATGTTCATTGTGGCTGTGAAAACTGAGTCACTGATCTAGCCCCTGTTGTACACAATTGCGTTCTTATCGGCACAGTTCTCTAGTACAGAGCATTCCCAATCAGTTGCTACCAGAGGCGACTACAAGTACACGTTGGAATCCTTAAAATGTTTCCAGTTTTATTTCCAGTCTTATTGCTGACTTGTGCCTTGAACAGCCTGTAAACTGTTGCCAGGATCTGTAATTGCGGTGCAGCAGGCCCACATCGTCTGCGGGTTTGGCATCTGCAGATTTGAGCATCTGTGAGTGCCAACCCGACCCTCCAAACCCAACCAGAGGGCTTCTTCAGGCCTCATAATGCCTTGTAAGGCAATACAAATGTCACTTCCAGTTTTTGCCAAAAACCAGAAGTCTTTTTTTTTTTGGCCCATTTTGGTCAAAAATGGCAGTCTTGTGTGGCCAGTGTGGGTCTCAGAAGAGCATGTGGACCTGACTGGAGACCACCTCTGGTCAGGTTTGGGGGGGGGGGTTTGAAAGTCACAGATTTGACTTTTTTACTCAGTGGGTACTTAAGCTGTGGAACTTCTTGCCACAGGAGGTGGTGATGGCATCTGGCCTAGATGCCTTTAAAAGGGGACTGGACAGATTTCTGGAAATGTCCATTGTGGGCTATAGCACATGATGGGTTGTGTAACCTCCTTACGTTAATAGTAGGCTCCCTCAGAATTCCAGATGCAGAGGAGTGGCAACAAGAAGCAGGCACCTTGTTGTCTACTGAGCTCTCTGAGGCACCTGGTGGGCCACTGTGAGATACAGGAAGCTGGACTAGTCCTTTGGCCTGATCCAGCAGGGCTGTTCTTATGAACATCCATGGTTTTCCTTATTCGTGGGGGTTCCTGGAACCGAAACCCCCTGCAGGACCCTGCAGATGAGAGCCCACTATCTTCTTTGTATTATATGGAGCAAAGCAAGTTGGCCACACTGTCAGACCACCTCTTGCGTATATCCAGTGACAGCATGGAGCAGAGAGCAGGACCACCCCATTGGTCCTGAGGCCTGACCCCAGCATGTCCCTAAGGAGTGCCTACATGTGTGGGCATTTGCTTTGGCATGGGAAAGACGGGTTATATATTCTTTAAGTCAGCGGCGTCATGCAGCCAGAACGCTGGGCGGGAGGAACGGGTGAGTGGCAGCCCGCCCGTTGTGTACCGCTCTGTTTCGCCGTCTTCCCTGCCCCCGCTGCTTTAAGTAATAAAGATAGTTGTACACAGGTAGAGGTTTCTGTATGATCTGGACCCTTGTGCATTCAGGCGTTCATATTCCAGAAAACCCCAATGCACATACAGTTGAGTACAGCTAGGGCCCCTTTTCACAACTTCAGTTAAACCTATGGCATTTGGAAGTTGGTCCAGTGGAATTATGCCATTTATATGCTTGCAGAGGAAGACTTTGATTTCAGAAGTACTTCGTTCCTCCTTTCAGGTATTATTTTCCTACGTATGAAAACGATATTCTCCTCTGTACGCTCTCAGACAATGAGGACGAACTGACAGCTGGAAAGCAGAGAGAGGATGCACCTGTGATTAGCGAGGAGATTTCTAACATAGAGACTCTGAAAAGGAGCAGTGTGTTGAACGAACTTCTTGGTGAGAAGATAAATAATGAAGAACCGTGATTCCAGCGAAATCCTGTTTCTATGAAATGCTTTTCATACGTGACCAACTCTTTAATAAAATGGATCTTTAGGAAGATGTAGGCTGAGAACATAAGCCAATGATTTTGTAGCTTTAACCGGGATGGACAATTGCTAGATGCCAGTTTGATTTCTGGGGAGGTGAGGGGGAAGGAGAAAGCAAAGAATACCTAACAGCTTTTCAGAGTGCCTGGTGCATGCCTTTATTGGCAGCATCAAGGACTTGACAACACAGCTCAAATACTGTTGCTGCAGGAAAGAAGGCAAAGAGTTCAGAGAAAAGAGCAATACTGAGAAACCACAAGGAGGTGGGTGACATGACAGCAGAGATGCAGTGGAAGGAACTGCCGTCCGCGAGAAGCAGGCTCTGCGGTTGAGAAAGTGGGTTGATTCCGCTCACTCTCTGCAACTGTCACCACACTGTGTGCTTAGCGGTGGTTCTCCCTAATAATTGCCGTAGTGCAATAAAAGATGCCGGCTTCAGGTTTCTAGTATCATTAAAAAAAGGTAACGGTTTCCCCACGACCGAATGGTCTAGTCATGACCAACTGTAGGGGGCTGCGCTCAACTCCATTTCTAAGCCAAAGAGCCAGCATTTTATCCAAGGACAAGCTTCCGTGGTCATGTGGCCAGCATGAGTCTACGCCGAGGCTCACGGAACAGCGTTAGCTTCCCACCGAAGTGGTCCCTATTTATCTACTTGCCTTTTTAGGTGCTTTCGAACTGCTAGGTTGGCAGGAGCTGAGGCAAGTGACGGGAGCTCACTCCGTCTTGTGGTCTTGAACTTGCCAACCTTCCGGTCAGTAAGTTCAGCAGCAGCGGTTTAACCCACAGCGCCACCACAATCATAGTTTGCCTCTTATCAATACCCAGAGACCTAAAATCATCCCAATACAAAATACAATGCTGCTTCTGACATAAAAAAGGTAAACGTTTCCCCACTACCAAATAGTCAGATCGTGACTGTAGGGGGCAGTGCTCATCTCCGTTTCTAAGCCGAAGAGCCAGCGTTTGTCCGAGGACAAGCTTCCGTGGTCATGTGGCCGGCATGACTTTACACCAAGGCAAACGGAACCAAGGCATACTTTCCCATCAAAGTGATACCTATTTATCTACTTGTATTTTTACTTGCTTTCGAACTGCTAGGTCGGCAAGAGCTGGGACAAGCAATGGGAGCTCACTCCATTGCATGGTCTCAAACTGCCAACCTTCCAGTCAGCAGCTCAGCAGTTTAACCTGCAGTGCCACCACGTCCCTATCTAGTATCATAGCTTGCCTCTTATCAATACTCAGAGACATCCGCTCAAAAGCAGAATAGAGAAATATACAAAATGGGCAGAGGTGGGAGAAAACGGTTTTATATTTTCACAGATTTCTGTATTTTCCCAATGAATATCCATAGAAGTTCAGAAAGCTGCCTTTTGTTTTTTTAGGTCATTGTCACCGTTTTCCTCTTATCTCTATAAATGAGGTAAAAAAGTAGAGCCTGAAGTCTACCAACCCCTCGATCTTCTGGAAGGAATATTGCAAGAATGGTGTTATAAATTTAAGCTTGGTTTTGCAGTTGGGGCTTTTCCCATTAGAAATAATACTGTAGCTTCATCTCCAGACACAATATCACCAACTTATTTATTTATTTATTTATTTATTTGATTTTTACCCCGCCTTTTTGCCCGGAGGCACTCAAGGCGGCATTACAATATAAAAAGATACAATTTAAAATTAACATTAAAAAGCAATTAAAAACAATGTTAAAAACAATACAATCAACAAAATTAAAACAAATACAATTTAAAAAACAACACACCCAGTGGATCATAAAATCAACTATAAAAATACACCAGCCAGCCAGCCTGTCAACAGTTAAAAGCTTTTTGGAATAAAAAGGTCTTCAGCCCCCGCCGAAATGTAAACAAAGAGGGAGCAGTTCTCAATTCTAAGGGGAGGGTGTTCCAGAGTTGGGGGGCCACCACCAAGAAGGCCCTCTTCCTGGCCGCCGCCCCTCTCACTTCTCCTGGTGGCGGCACCGTCAGAAGAGCCCCCCCAGATGATCTAAGAGTACGGGTAGGATTATATGGAAGAAGGCGGTCCCTCAAATACCCCGGACCCGAGCTGTAAAGGGCTTTAAAAGTCAAGACTAGCACCTTGAATTGGGCCCGGAACAGAACCGGCAGCCAGTGCAGTCGCCGAAGCAGCGGCCCAACAGAGTCAAACCGACGTGCCCCAGCAACCACCCGAGCCGCCGCATTCTGTACTAGTTGTAATTTCCGGACCCGTCTTCAAAGGCAGCCCCACGTAGAACGCATTGCAATAATCTAATCTAGATGTCACTAGGGCGTGGGTCACTGTGGCCAGGTCCGCACAGCTCAGGTACGGCCACAGCTGGCGAATCAGCCGAAGCTGAGCAAAGGCTCCCCTGGCCACCGCCGCCACCTGGGACTCCAGGTGCAGCTGTGGATCCAGGAGAACCCCCAAGCTGCGAACCTGCTCTTTCAGAGGAAGTGCGACCCCATTCAGAGCAGGACGATAGTCCAATACCCGAGCTGTGGATTTCTGAACCAAAAGCACCTCTGTCTTATCCGGATTTAATTTCAGCTTGATCGCCCACATACAGCCCCCAACCGCCTCCAGACAGCGATCCAGGACCTCAACCGCCTCCTCAGAATCGGGGAAAGGAGAGATAAAGTTGAGTGTCATCAGCATATTGATGGCACCCCACTCCAAACCCCCGGATGACCTCTCCCAGCGGTTTCATGTAGATGTTAAACAGCATGGGGGATAAGATGGAACCTTGCGGCACCCCAAACCTGAGAGGTCGGGGTGCCGAACAAGCATCCCCCAGCACCACCTTCTGGGATCTGTCAGCCAGGAAGGAGCGGAACCACTTCAAAACAGTGCCCCCAAGCCCCAACCCGGCCAGCCGACCCAGAAGGACACCATGGTCGATGGTGTCGAAAGCCGCCGAGAGGTCCAGCAGGACTAACAGGGTCGCACTTCCCCTGTCCATCCCCCGGCGAAGGTCATCCACCAAGGCGACCAAGGCAGTCTCCGTCCCAAACCCCGGCCTGAAGCCAGATTGGAATGGGTCCAGATAATCCGTTTCCTCCAGTACCCTCTGAAGCTGGGACGCCACCACCCGCTCAATCACCTTGCCCAGATATTCGAGACTGGATATTCGAGACTGGCCGAAAGTTGTTTAAATTTGTGGGATCCAGGGAGGGCTTCTTCAGGAGGGAGCGAACCATCGCCTGCTTCAAAGCAGGCGGGAGCACCCCCTCCCTCAGAGATGAATTCACCACCCTCCCTGTCCACTCGGCCAGCCCTCCCCGGGCAGCTCTAATTAGCCATGCTGGGCAAGGGTCGAGCGGGCAAGCAGCAGGTCTCACACTCCAGAGAATCCTGTCCACATCCTCAGGCTCTACAAGCTGGAAAGAATCCTAAATGGTAGGATAGACAGGTTCCCCAGGGACATCACTAGATATGCCCACTTTTTAGGACACTTCTAAAGCATTATAAATTAATAAAAATGCAAACGTGGAGTTAAAACACACAAACCTCTTTTTGGCTTTCAAATCATGAAATCTATGGGGGAAAATAATCATTTCCAAACACATCAGAGCTTTCTATTTACTGTGCTTTGTAGTTCCAACATCAGCTGGGCAGTTGGGATAGGACTGGATAGTTTGACTTGTGACATGTCAGTAAGTTCGTAATGATTGGGGGTGGGAGGGGTGGGTGGAGGTGAGGCTGCAAAGAAAGCGTAAAGCATTTTTTAATGCTTTTTAATGTGTGTGGGGGGGGAATACAAGCTAAACAGCATGTTAGATGTTCATAGCATTATGTATCACATAGAACTTCTTTCTGTCCACTTTTTTATCTCGCCATCCTAGAACTTGAGCATCCTAAGGGGGCAGTCCTAACCTGGAGTTAGGCTGGCTCAGTTAGGCCAGCAAAGTTTGGCCGGCACAAGGGACACTGTAAAGTAGGTTTGGACTACTCTCAAAGTCGGGGGGGGGATGGCACAAGTCTAGTGCCAGCCTCTCTGACTCCGAGAGTTTTCCATACATGCTTTACAGTGGCCCTTGTGCCGGCCAAACTTTGCTGGCCTAACTGTGCCAACCTAACTCCGGGTTAGGATCGCACCCTTCATGATATTGACTGATAGTGGATTCTGGGCTCGGCCACATAAAAGTGTTCTTTTGAACAATGTTGGATTTGATCAGTCAGTGTTGCTCTTCTGGTGTTAATGACTGAAACTACAACTCTTGCTTATCTGCTTGAATTTGCAAAGAAAAGAATTTGCAGTTGTGCTAACTTAACCTCTCTCCCCCTTCCTTGCAGTGGGATTATGGACCAATAAGTAGAAAGCAGGAAATGAAGAGGGCATGAACTTTGAGGTGTGAATTCAAAGGCAGCCATTAGCTTGATATCCCCAGTCAGGTGTGAAACCAAGGCTATATATTAGTCATACCTGATTATTGTTAAAGGTGGAGCAAGCAATTGCTGGTTAGCC
The DNA here is from genome assembly GCA_029204185.1 of Lerista edwardsae. Lineage (NCBI taxonomy): Eukaryota > Metazoa > Chordata > Lepidosauria > Squamata > Scincidae > Lerista > Lerista edwardsae. The sequence continues at coordinate 3,476,050 of JAJKFI010000097.1, forward strand.
TTGAGCTAAGGAAAAATGCAGAACAGGCTACAGGAAGCATATACAGTGCATAGTAGCAGCAGCAGCCAGTAGCACCATGTGGCTCAAAATATCCACAGCATTTGAACAACCTTTGCACAGCTTTGGCACTCCCTGGGGGTAGTGTTTCTTAACCAGTGCAACCCCCAGGCACCACCACCCCGGCAGCAAGAACAGCAGTGCAGTGGGACACGCAGCAGTAGAGTAGAACTCCAGCCTGCACACTTGCACGCTCGAAAAAGCCTTCCCATCTGGCCTGAGCCTCTTACCGGTGTCTGTTGCATCATGAGGGGGATCTGTGGTCTATTTTTGGATGGGAGATAGAATGCCGGGCTGGGACACGCTGCAGTACCTGTGGTGGCAGAACGGGGTCACTGTGGAGCTGATGAGCCAGTGCGGGAATGTGGTGAGAAGGCCTGCTAACTGGGCAAGAGGCACTTTTCCAAGTGGTGTTTCTCTTATGTTTAGCAGGGGGAGAGTAATTGTCCCTCTTCACCCATGCGCAGTCTTTCTAGTGGCTGTTGCTGGTGGTTTGCCTCTTTTTTTTAAGATTGTGAGCCCTTTGGGACAGGGAGCCATTTAATTTTATTATTATTACTATTTGCCTGTAAACCGTTTTGTGAATTTCGTGTTGAAAAGCGGTATATAAGTACCTGTTGATTGATTGAAGGCCAGCTGGCAAAAAGACGGAGTCCCACCTTGAGGACCTGCCCAGGCTGACCTGCTGAAGCTCCATGTCACACGGCCAGAGGAGAGAACCACACTGTGAAGGCTACATCTGGGACTGAGGATTCGGGGAATCGCAGAATACTGTACATTTGTCAAAACCCCATTGAAAAATGGTGGTTTAGACTAGTCTGCCCATGTGAGCTGCTTTGGGACATTTGCTTCGGCAAGGGAAAAGCGGGGTATAAAGTCTTCAAAATAAAATAAATAAGTACTGCGGCGACATACCATGTAAGCAGCCCTTCCCACTTGCCATCAGAGCCATTCCAGGCGGACAACGCACAGCCACTCGCACCTGCACGCTGCCCTTGTGCCTGGAATGGCTCTGAGTGGGAGGGGCTTCTTATACGGCACGTGGCAGTGCCTGCAGTAAGGTTAAAAAAAAAACGGGTAAAGGTTTCCCCACAACCGAATGTTCTAGTTGTGACCGACTGTAGCAGGCAGTGCTCATCTCCATTTCTAAGCCTGTAGAGCCGGCGTTTGTCCCAGGACAAGCTTCCGTGGTCATGTGGCCGGCATGACTCTACACCGAGGCGCACAGAACACCATTACCTTCCCACCGAAGGTAACTTGCATTTTATCTACTTGCATTTTTACGTGCTTTTGAACTGCTAGGTTGGCAGGAGCTGGGACAAGCAATGGGAGCTCACTCCATCACGCAGACTTGAACTCCCAACCTTCCGGTTGGAAAGCCCAGCAGCAGCGGTTTAACCCACTCCAGTACTGACCCCCAGCTATACTATTGATCCCTGGGCTCCTATGCTGGCAATCCTATCCCCACTTTCCTGGACCTAACCCCCCCTTGACTAGAATGGGACTTCTGAGTAGGCATGCATAAGCTTGGGCTCCAAGTCCCACAGATCCATGTGCTACTCATTTGCTGGCTAACAAGGCGGCCACCAAATTCCAGTGGTATGGCCTGAAAACCAAAATCTGGGACCAGCATTTTGCCAAGTGAGAGGCGTTAAGCCAACTGGCTTCATCTGGATTTTGATCACAGAATGTGTTTTATTTTTCTTGGCACAGGTTACAGGTTTTGCCCGGTGCTAATCCCTAATCCTGTCATTAAATTCCTGGGGGGCTCTTGTTGAGGCTGTGTTGATCGCCACTGCCTTATGTCGGCATGTGCAGCTCGATGCACGACAGTGGCCTGAGGCAGCTGGCTCATGACAAACGGATGGCAACTTGCACAAGCCCAATGAGTAATTACTGCACAGCTACAAAGAAACTGGAGTTCAGCTGCCTGTCACCAGACGGTTATTTGCTGATTAACGAACTTCAGGCTACCTGGGGGGGGGGTAACATTTGCTGCTCTTTTAAAATGGTTTTTGGCACCTGTGACAAGTTGCCAGAGAAAGTGTCTTCCTTAGAAACCGGCTTAGTGTCATAGATTTTCTGCATCGCCTGCTGTCATTCGGTGTAGTCAGAGAAGCCCCAAGCCTATGTAGGGGGAGGAAGGGCTTCTGCAACGTCGAATGCTGAAGACTGGGAATGAAAAATGAAAAGGGATGCTTAGGCAGGAAATGGTACAGTCATGCCCTGGTATCTGCTGGGGTTCCGTTCCCCTCCTGCGGGTAACTGAAACAGTGGATACTGGGAATGTCTTTGTAAAAATAGGGAACATCAATGTTTTTGCTGCAACGAGGTAAAAAAACACTAATGTTCCCCCATCTTTTTTAATAAAGGGACGTGGTGGCGCAGCTGGTTAAACTGTTGAGCTGCGAGCTTGTTGACCAGAAGGTTGGCAGCTTGACACCGTGCGATGGTGTGAGCTCCCGTTGCTTGTCCCAGCTCCTGCCAACCTAGCAGTTCAAAAGCACGTAAAAATGCAAGTAGATAAATAGAGACCACTTCGGTGGGAAGGTAACGCTGTTCCGTGCGCCTCGGTGTGTAGTCACGCCGGCCACATGACCACAGAAACTGTCCCCAGATAAATGCGGGCTCTTCGACTTAGAAACTGAGATGAGCACTGCCCCCTACAGTCAGTAACGACTAGATCATTCGGTTGTGGGGAACCTTTACCTTTATTTTTTTTAAATAGGCATCCCAGTATCCATGGTATCTGTGGGTAACTGAAACGGTGGATACCGAATCAGTGGATCCTGGGGCATGTCTGTATTTTCCTTTCAAGACTATTTTAGACAAATGGTTCTATTCAGGCAAACTATAAATTGTGGGCTACCAAGAGGCTCTATCCAGCACATTACTTGGGTTTGCGGTCTCGCTCCCCTTCGGCTTAAAAATGACTATCGGGGAGAGCATTAGATTAGCGCTGTCTCTGGTGAAGAAGCCAGCTCTCCATTACCATCTCCTCTGACTAATACTATTTTATACGAGCGTTTGGATGTAAATATGAACATTACCGGTTATTGACATAAGTATATAGTTGCGGGGCTTGTTTCCTTGGAGATCCAGGCGACTTTTGACATTTTCTTCAGGTGCAAATCCAGGTGAAGATGAATAAATGCCACAGAGTGGCATTGGCTCCTATTTTAACAAGAGCCAGAGATTTGCAGCTATTTTGTTTCACTTGCTGGTTTTGATGAAAAATGTGCATTTTCCCCCGCTAGTTTCATGTATGCGGTACTGTCTATCATTGTGATAGCCTAATCCCAAGCCTGCAAGTGGCAATCCCGCATGGCTTCCACTGCACCCGGCATAGGACTTTTGGGGTGTTGAGGCCTCCTCAGAGTAAGGGAACATGTGTGCCCATGCCCTGAGGTAAGCCCTAGAAGCCGTCGTGAGTCAACTGTGAATCAACAGTTCTGTGACAGCTCAGGAGAGAGATCTTGGGGTGCTGGTGGACAATTCAATGAAGGTGTCGACCCAGTGTGCGGCAGTAATTAAGAAGGCCAATTCCATGTTTGGGGTCATTAAAAAAGGGGTTGAGAATAAAACAGCCAATATTATCATGCCATTGTACAAATCGACAGTAAGGCCGCACCTGGAATATTGTGTCCGGTTCTGGTCGCCGCACCTCAAAAAGGACAAAGGTGCAGAAGAGAGTGACAAAAATGATTACGGGGCTGGGGCACCTCCCTTATGAAGAAAGACAGCAGCGTTTGGGGCTCTTCAGTCTAGAAAAAAGGCGCCTGAGGGGGGACATGATTAAGACATACAAAATTATGCATGGAAGGGATAGAGTTGATAGAGGGATGTTCTTTTCCCTCTCTCAAAACACCAGAACCAGGGGGCGTCCGCTAAAACTGAGGGTTGGGAGAGTTAAAACAGATAAAAGGAAGTACTTTTTTACCCAGCGGGTAGTTAATCTGTGGAACTCTTTGCAGCAGGAGGTGGTGATGGCATCTGGTCTGGATGCCTTTAAGAGGGGATTGGACGGATTTCTGGAAGAAAAGTCCATCGTGGGCTATAGGCCATGATGGGTTGTGCAACCTCCTTACATTAGTAGTAGGCTACTTCAGAGTACTGGGTGCAAGGGAGTGGCAACAGGATGCAAGCATCTTGTTGTCTCATGCCTCCCTGGGGCCCCTGTGGGCCCCTGTGAGGTACAGGAAGCTGGATTAGATGGGCCTGATCCAGCAGGGCTCTTCTTATGTTCTTAACTTGGCCCTGTGCCAGCCAACAAGCCCATGTTGACCCATGAAGGTGGATCAAGCCTGGATAGAGGGTTAGAATTTGGTGAGTGCTGCCAAACCTGCCCCCTTCCCGGAACCAATTCACTCTTCTTCCCCCCCCTGCTGCCTCCCCATTCCATCCACCCCCCTATTCTACACTTGCCCCGCCTCCTTCTCAACTCCTATGCAAACTTACTAGTGGCAGTGGGTGTCTGTCTGCAGTCTGTCTTCACAGGCCAGGCCTGTTGCCACGCTCACTGGTGCTGTCGCTTTTGTGGCAGCCATAAAGCAGTTTATGCCGCTGGAATGAGTGTTCTGGCAATGTAAACTGTCTTTGGGATTGAGCAGTAACTCAGGATAATTTTGAATGGCTTAACCTCCATGAGCCTAATTTCACTTTGTGGATTTTTATTTTGAAGAATTTATACCCTCCCTTTCCCCTGTCGAAGCAAATGCCCAAGGCGGCTTACATGGGCAGGCTAGACTAAACCACTATTTTTCAAGGGTTTTTGTTTTTTTAAACAAATATACAGTACTGCGATTCACCGAATCCTCAGTCCCAGATGTCGCCTTCACAGTGTGGTTCTCTCCTCTGGCCATGTGCCTTTGAGCTTCAGCAGGTGATGGTAAGTCCAGCCTGGACAGGTCCTCAAGGTTGGACTTGGTTCTTTTGCCGGCTGGCCTTCTCACAACAGTCCTGCACTGGCTAATCAGATCTACAGTGACTTTTTCCCAAATGAAACATCTGAAAGCTCCAACCAGATCCAGATTAACTGATGCAGGGCCGGCTTTAAGCCAATGTGGCCAATGTTGTCACCTCGGGCCCCGCGCTTCAGGGGGCCCCACACTAGCAGGGTGAGCATATTGCCTGTGGCTGCAGCTGGGATCTCTGTGGGCTGTAAGTCAGTGGGGCGAGCAGAGCAGCTTCACCTCGGTCTCTCCCACCTGCCTCTGCCTCTGAAGAGCCCCAAATGGGCCACCTGGAAGCGGTTGGCTTCCATTGGTGACATTATATCACCACCAACTATTTCCACAAGCCATGCTTTGCATGTGGCACAAACAGTGCTCTTCTTGATGACTGGGGCCCCCACAGGGGGGTTCCACAGCTATGCCCCACATTGCGCCCTGCTGCTGCTAGAGCCGGCCCTGAACTGATGCACACTTGTATCACTAGCGGCGACAAATATGGAACCAGACATTGACCATCTCATTAGCCAAAAGCGGGCCCATACTTCCCATTGAAATACGAACAAGTTTATATTGATTAAAATTGTTCTTCATTTTAAATGGTTTCTTCCTGCTTTTTTGCACTACAAATAATCTGTGTGCAGTGTGCATCGGAATTTGTTCATATTTTTTCGAACTATTGTCCAGCCTCCCAACAGCCTGAGGGACAGTGAACTGGCCCCCTGTTTAAAAAATTTGAGGAGCCCTGCAAGACACCATCCAAGATTTCCACGTTAGGTTCTCCCAGAGCATCTGTGCAAATAGGCTTCTGCACAGGTTCATTCGTATGGATTTTGCTGTCCTACAGCTCCCCTCTGACTGCCTAAAGCCAAGAGCGGATAATGAGAAAAGTCCATTCTCTCTGTCCAACCAGATGGCTCTGCATAACACATTGCACAATGCCCAAGCGCTCTTGGACCCAAATTAGACCCGGCCACCAAGCTATCAGTGACAGCACACATTGCAGAGCGACCGTGGTATTATCTCACAGGTGCCTCTCCAGCCAGATGGCTCAAGAACAAAAGTTTGCTCAACAGAGGAAATAAAGCAAGGTTATTACTAGCAACATTAAAGCTTCTGAATACAGGAATGATTCTCTTCCCAGGCTAGGTTCTGAGCCCTTGCACGTAGTTCATTGCAAATGTTACGTAGCTTGGGTATGCAGAACATTTTTTCCCACCTTGCAAGATGGCTATCTAATCTAAGAAAACTTTGGCCAGTAGATTTATTAATTGAATTAGTGTCTTCCAAATTAGGCTACAGCAGCAGTTCTCAAACTTTTTACCCACTTTTTACTATGACCATCTTTTCTGGGACCCACCAGAAGTGATGTCGTGGCTGGAAGTGCTGTCATTGTGACGTAAGAGCCTGCTGCTTTCCTGAGCGCGCAGCCCAACTCAGAAGTTGGGCCATTTCTCAGGCATTTTCCAATAGCAAAGTGAATCAGAAAGGGGAAAAAAAGCTTATTTACAACCTTAACAAGCAAAACAATCACACAGCCTTCCCCCTTTCTAGCATCCCATCTTCCTATATTTTCAATATGGTTGCTCCAGGTGCTTCACGACCCACTGAAATTGGCTCGTGACCCACCTAGTGGGTCCCAACCTAGTGGCAGGAGGTGTGGACTGATGGCTGAGCTGCTGGTACTTCCTGAAGCTAAGCAGGAGGATCTGCGGTTTGCTTTTGGATGGGAGATGAATGCCAGGCTGTGACAAGCTGCAGTACCTGCGGTGGCAGAACAGAGTCGCTGTGGAGCCGATTAGCTCACCACAAGTGAGAGTTGCAGTGGAGTGTGCGAGGAGGCCAGCCGGCAAAGAAGGGAATATGACCTTGAGGACCTGTCCAGGCTTGACTTGCGATTGCCTGCTGAGGCTGGATGGCAGCAGCCAAAGGAGAGAACCACACTGCGAAGGCAACGTCTGGGCCTGAGGATTGGCGGATCACAGGAATACTGTAGATTTGTAAAAAAACCATTGAAAAAAATGGTGGTTTAGACTAGCCTGCTCATGTAAGCCACCTTGGGCATTCGCTTCGGCATGGGAAAGGCAGGGTATACATTCTTCAAATAAATAAACCTACAGTTTGGGAACCACTGGGCTACAATATTGAATGTGAAATAGAGGTAGTGATTCCTGAACAAAAGTTTGCCAAAATTTTGTTCCAAAGCATTTAACAAACTTTATCTCAGTAATCCTAACTCTATTGTTACCATGTTCAAGAAGTGTCACACACTTTGGGAAATGCTGGTCTATATTGTTTTCCTCAGAAATAAGTTCCATTCAGCGGTGTCATGCAGCCGGAACGCTGGGCGGGAGGAACGGGTGAGCGGCAGCCCGCCCGTTGTGTGCCGCTCCATTTCGCCATCTTCCCCGCCCCCGCAGTACGGAGCGGTACGCAACGGGCGGGCTGCCGCTCACCCATTCCTCCCGCCCAGCGTTCCGGCTGCATGACGCCGCTGGTTCCATTCAACAAATATCCCCTGCAGCTGTAATTAGAGGCTTCTGTCTTGATGCATCTGCTTCTTAAATGCTTCTTGTCCAGTGCTGCAACAACATTACTGATGAACTGACATTTTCAGTGTCCCTTAATTATTTCTCCATGGGTGTCCTTTAATCACTGGTTTTTCTTATTTTTATATTCCTCACAAAATAGCACTATTTCACAGTTTAAAAAGAAAGATGCAGACGTCACAAAGAGGAAGCTTCTAATTAAAGGCGTAGAGGCTCAAAAAAGCTGGGACTGCAACTTAAGTGAAAAATATCACCACAGATTAGGTCTGAAGAATTATAGGGGGGACAAGACAATGGAAACAAAAAGTTTGGTTTTTTAAGGAAAAGCAAACAAAGGTTGATAATTCCAATCTAAATAGCTAGTTTGAAGCAAGGGTCCCAATAATAATAATAATAATAATAATAATAATAATAATAATAATAATAACAACAACAACAACAATAATAATAATACATGTATTTATATACCGCCTTTCTTAAGATCACTAGACTTCTCTAATGACTGTAACTCAAGGCGGTTTACATAGGCAGACAAACCTGAAGTTTTTTACAATTTACAGAAATGTTCTATCTTTCAAGAACAACACTCATACAGATCTTTCTTTCTGGATTTAGCCTTCTTTCTTACCCACCCGTCTGTCTTCTGCTGGCTGAATAATGCTTATGCATTTGAGGATATAGTCCTGACAATTATTTTAAAAGTCATGTGCTAGATGCTTTGGGCTTAGCCCAAAAATGAATGCCAAAAAAAGGGGTAAACTTCAATGATGCAGCCAATTGCTTGCTGTGCCAGTTCAGCAGTCCCTGTTACTGTGCGTACAAATCAGGAGCACCCTGTACACCATTTGCCGGGAGTGTACGTTGTAGCGCAGAGCAGGTTTCCCAAGTCCAAAGCCTACTTAGGAACACAACCAAGAAAAGGGAACAAACTGGAGTACTGTTGTTCGACTCTTCTATTGAAACGAGGCTCAGGCAGTGCCAGTTTCTTGTTTTCCTTTCTGTGTTGCTTTCAAGTCTGGTTTCACCATTTACTTCTTTTGAAGATTTCCCCTTTGAACAGCATGTT
>JAJKFI010000097.1:3490512-3501439 GCA_029204185.1 Lerista edwardsae
ACACACACACACACACACACACACACACACACACACACACACACACAAACACACCCAGGCTCTTCTTTATATATATAGATTATATCTTATGATCCACGGGGCTTGTTTTTTTTTTTTTTTAAATTTCTAAATTGTATTGTTTTAATATTGTTTTTAAATTGTTTTTTAATGTTAAATTCTGTTTTTTATTGTGTCTTTTGTTGTAATGCCGCCTTGGGTGCCTTCGGGCAGAAAGGCGGGATATAAATCCAATAATAATAATAATAATAATAATAATAATAATAATAATAATAATAATAATAATATCTGGAAGAAAAGTCCGTCATGGGCTATAGGCCATGATGGATTGTGCAACCTCCTTACATTGGTGGCAGGCTACTTCAGAGTGCCGGGTGCAAGGGAGTGGCAACAGGATCCAAGCATCTTGTTGTCTCGTGCCTCCCTGGGGCACCTGGTGGGCCGCTGTGAGATACAGGAAGCTGGACTAGATGGGCCTTTGGCCTGATCTAGCAGGGCTCTTCTTATGTTCTTTAACTTCAGCCAAAAGGCGTTCTGGACCAAGGCTGCAACAGTATGTATGTATGTATGTATGTATGTATGTATGTATGTATGTATATACATGTATGTATGTATGTATATCCCACCTTTCCCATGCCAAAGCAAATGCCCAACATGGCTTATATGGGCAGGCTAGGCTAAACCACAGTTTTTCAATGGGGTTTTGACAAATATACAGTGTTCTGCAATTCACCGAATCCTCAGTCCCAGATGTAGCCTTCACAGTGTGGTTCTCTCCTCTGGCTGTGTGACCTCAAGCTTCAGCAGGTGATGGTAAGTCCAGCCTGGACAGGTCCTCAAGGTCATACTCTTGCCGGCTGGCCTTCTGGCACACTCCCCCACAACTCTCACTTGTTGTGACTAATCAGCTCAGTGGCAGCTCCATCCTGCCAGAGCAGCCGCTTGTCACAGCCTGGCACAAAAACAAGAGCATGGAGTCTCCTGCTTAGCGTCAGACAGTACTGGCAGCCCAAGCCATCAGTTCACACCTTCTGCATGGACTTTTAGAGGTAATACTGGATGGATAATGCATCTGGTTCTTTGAGGACAGCTTGATCCAAACTCTTAGGCTCCTATTTTTGTTATTTCCCCCCCCCCTCTGCCTTTTCCTTTCCTTTTTGCAGTGTGGGGAGCTCCATCGCTGCTTGGCCATGCCATGCTGATATTGTAACTTGACTTCCCTTGAGAAAGAAAAGAGGCAGATATGACCAACAGCTCTCCGAAGTCCAGGGCATTGGCCCCTTGCTAGCTGAACCGATTCTAATAGCAGGCATGCTCTAGCCCTCGACTGAATGGCTCACACTCTATGCAGCGCACTTGAAAAGGAAGGATCTGTATTTAAGGCAAGGCTGAAAGGCGGCGTTTAGCCCTGCGGACGCTGAGTGTTCTTGAGGGGAAGCAAAGTGCAGGGTGGTACTGCTCCCTGTTGGCCAGTTGCGTTATAGACAGCACAGTTCCCGCTTTGCACAAGAGACCAATCTGCTGACAAAACAGTGCAATGGAAAAGCCACGGCTTTGAAGACATGTGCAAGAGGGGGAAGTCAGTGCTAACTACTGTGAAAAGGTTCTTGTGCTGCGCTGAAAGGAGGACCGTTGCAAGGGAAATGAATTGGCTGTTCGGCAAATGATAGAAAACGGCAGCTGTAAAGGAGTGCATTATCCGCTTGTCTGGAGGGTCATGGAGTGCGTGCACTAAAGAAAAGATGAGGCTTCTTCTGAATACAGAACCACCCAGGGTGTTATGCTGCCGGAACGCTGGGCGGGACATCCGGGTGATCGACAGCCTGCCCGTTGCGTTCTGGAGCGTTACACCGTTTGTGTAACCAATTATGCCGCTCGCATACGTTACGCAAACGGCATAACGCTGCGGAACATGACGGGCGGGCTGTCGATCACCCGGATGTCCCGCCCAGCATTCCGGCAGCATAACACTGCTGGAACCACCTGTCCAGCAAGCAGTGTGCCACAACACGTTGGTGTGCCGCGAACGCTCCACAGGTGTGCCACAGGAATTTGGAGGTGGGGGGGGTTACATTTCTGCTTTAAGGCAGATAAAGGGGAATTGGAGCTGCCAGCTGAAGGCAGTGGACTGCTCCTGCACTGCGCTTGGAGTGCACTGTTTTCCTCAGCTGCCATTTCCCCTTGAAGGCCCTCACTCAGCTGCCCCTGACCATTGGAACTGCAAGCGGGCCAGTTTTCTTGCTTCTCTTCACATGCAAAGGGAGGAAGCTTTGCCAAGGAGCTGCCGAACCGACTCCATCACCCCACCCCCACCAGAGTGGAGATGGGGAAATGGGAGGGCAGCCGCCACTGCCAGTCTGTGCTGCAGGTTGGAGTAAGGACCTGGCAGTGGGACCTGGCTGTGCTGGGACCCGCTCAGCGATGGGATTCAGATTGACAAGGGGAACGCTGGGCGGGACTAACGCGGGGCTTCCGCGTGATTGGCTGCCCGTCCGCAGCGTTCCGTAGCTGTCCTGGCCTCGGGGGGGGCTGCCCCCGGTTAGCGCGCCCCACCACTGCTTGCCCAGGCACCCGGCGCGACCCTCACCTGTCCCCCGCGGCGAGCGGGAGCCCCCCCCAAGGCCAGGACAGCTGTGGAACACTGCAGACAGGCTGCCACTCAAGCGGAAGTCCCGCCTACGTCCCGCCCAGCGGTCCCCTTGTCAATTTGTGAATCCCATCGCTGGACCCACTGCTGTAGGCTGCCAGAGTTGCAGTCAGAGGAGGAAATTTTCAATCGGGATGAACGCTGGCAAAGTCCTTGGCTCGCTGTGGGCAGCTACAGCAGGCAACAAAGTGCCTGTCTCAGTGGCAGAGGAGCAGCAGAGCAGGCAGTTAATTATTTTAAAAATTTGGCAAACTCCAGTACTAGCTGGCGGGGGGAATAGATCTTCTCTGCAGATGCTGCAAGTAAGTGGCTCCTTAGGAAAAAAAAAAAGGATGCAAAAGCAACAAATTCCCCCTCTGGAGGTAAAACGCTAAAGGTTTCCCCACGACTGAATGGTCTAGTCGTGACCGACTGTAGGGGGTGGTGCTCATCTCTGTTTCTAAGCCTGTGGAGCCGGCATTAGTCCGAGGACAAGCTTCCGTGGTCATGTGGCTGGCATGACTCTACGCCGTAGCGCACCGAACGCTGTTACCTTCCCACCAAAGTGGTCCCTATTTATCTACTTGCCTTTAGGTGCTTTCGAACTGCTAGGTTGGCAGGAGCTGGGACAAGCAACGGGAGCTCACTCCGTCATGCAGTCATGAACTCCCAACCTTCTGGTTGGAAAGCCCAGCAACAGTGGATTAACTCGCTGCGCCACCACGTCCCCTCCCCTCTGGAGGTAGGGAGTGCCTATAAAACGTACCAGGCAGCCTAAGCCTCTGCATGTTTACCTGCACTCTGTAACCCCCACTGTGTTCCAAAAGGCTTGCTCCCAAGGAAGCAGACACAGGATGAATGGGCTCTGGTACGGCAACTGTTCAGGCTACTGTAAATTGTGTGCCAAGTACTGAGGCCGGGTTTCTACAGGCAGCAAAAAGTGGTGGAATCATCCTAAGGTGGCAGGATGTGTCGCTTCAAGTTGCAGGTGCGCTTGGCCTTCTGAGCACTCCTTTGAGTGCAAAAGAACTTATTGTAAATAGAAAACTAGCCGATTGGGAAGAGAGGGCCTGACCTATGGCCTTGCTTTATTAGGTTTCTGCTTTAGGTAAGGATATTGGATACAAACTGGAGCAGAGTGCCTCTACCTTTAACCATCGTATAGAAGAAGGGATTTGGGCAGGTGCAGCTTTTGAAACCCTTCCATGTTGAGCCCATGGGAGGGTGGGGGCCCCCACAGGAATGCCCCACATTGGGCCCCCCTCTCCTAGAACTGAAAGGAAGGCATATCCGCATAACTCTAGGGCAGTCAATGTAGCCTCCCTAAGGGCCACCATAAAGCGCGTTTGGACGACTCTCCGAGTCAGAGAGGCCAGCACACAGATGGGCATCATCCTCCCTGACTCCGAGAGTGGTCCAAACACGCTTTATGGTGGCCCTTCTGTTGGCCAAACTTTGTTAGCTTAGTTTATGCCATCCTAACTCAGCTTAGGTTTGCGGCTTTAGACTTCAAGAATCTAATAATGGGGTCTGGAAGATATATTAGCCTGTGTTATGTCACAATTTATAGAGCTCGCTCTTCTATCTCCTCTAATTCGGTTTTCTCCTGGCCACTTTCTATAATCTATTGAGGTCTCTTCTGCTTCAGAAGTGTGTATTTCTAGCACTGTTGTTCAGGAAACACACTCTTTTTCCTGCCAACCCCCTCCTCCTAATTACATTTAAGGTTGTGCCCTAAGGACTGCACATGGAAATAAGGTATCCCTTGGTGCCATTCTGCATGCACTTGCATAAGCATATGTGGGGGAAATGGTGCAACGATGAAGTACTGAAAAATGCACAGATGTGATTGCATGCATGCAAAAAGCCAAGTCAGGATATGGTGTAGATTTTGGTATAAAAGAACCTCCTTTTCTTGCTGCAAAGTCCTATCTGCATCCCAGTCACGCTGGTGTGGCTCTATCCCGTGCAGTGGCGTTGCCAGGGCATTTTGCACCTGGGGCTGCTTAATTTTTTAACACACAGTCAGCTTGCCTAAGCCACACCTGCCTCTTCCATTCGGTGGCTCCAGGGGCGTGGCAGCCATATAACAATGCCCAATGGTGTCCCATAACAACCTTACCCTCCTTTATCCAGTCCATCAGTCAGTCCGGCTCCTACTACCTACCCGGTGCCAATCACCCTTCCTTTAACAATCCATCCAGCACCTATCTGGTGCCCTCCTCCAGCACCTACCCAGGTCCCTTACTGCAGCTTCTGCCTCCCACTTTATACTGAGGCAGGCCCATCGGTGTCTGTTGCTGGGCAGGCTCTAATTCATCAGCCACACCCATCTGCACCTGTGCTAATCACCCTTCCTAGCCAGAGCCCTCATCAGCCTGCAGCTGTGTTCCTGCTGCAGGCAAAGACCTTGGGGGTTAACCCTGTAATCCCCGGCTTATTCTGGGACAAGGGGCCGCTGCTGATACCATTCCCTATCTCCTCGGGGTATCTCCTGCCTTTTCCAATACATCCACCAGCACCACTCCTGCCCCCTCCTTCCTGTCGGTGTTGAATGGACCACTGTTTTCCATCAATCACTGAGCTGGTTACCATGAACACACTGTTGCTATGGACGGCTGACATCTTACAAATGTTCCACTTTGACTGAGCATAACTTGCATTACTCAGCCACTTGCCTCTTGTGACTCCTCCACACTACGCAGCCTGGTGAGCGACACAATACAGAGGCATCGACTTGCACACTGGAGTAGAAATCATACACTTGCCTTCCTACTGCCTGCAATCTTCCACTTGACACCGAGAGCATAGATTTTGCCCACGATCATTTGTGGCCCTTGATGTGTATGCAACATGACAGCTCCCCCCCCCCGCCCACACACACACTTGCTAACATTTCAAGTCAAACATGATTTGTTCAGCCATGCAGCCCAGTCCAGCTCAAGGCAGTTCACCGCTCATTTTTTTGGCATGGAATTTCTTTATAGGAGATGAGCTGGGACCCTTCCTGTAGGGGCTTGTGCTAATCTCAAGGGCATTTTTTACATGCAAAAACTGCATTTTGAACACTGAGTGCAGAGTAGCAAATACAACACAGCCCTAAGGTTTAAATGACTGAATTATGCCCCGGTGTTCTCTACTACTAATCTATATATATAAAAATGGATGTATGTATGTGGGTATGTATGTTATTTATAGGCGTCTCCGTGCCTTGACCCACAGCCACGAAACTTGGCACACACGTACCTTGCAGCCTGGAAGGAATCACTGCGGGGGTCAGACCCCCCTACAGCCCCCCGTTTTTCAGGGAGGGGGGCCGGATCGTCAGGAACCAAGGGGATTGCATTGGACTACAGGTCTGCTGCCACCCTGTGGTCACAAACGATTCTGCAGGTTATGTGGGAGGGCTGCAGTAGCTCAGCTACTACACAGGGACAGAAATGAAAGTGAAACTAAACTGCTTGGCACTGCCTGAGTTGGCCAGGCTGGAAAGAGCAGGACCCAGAGAGTTCCAGCACCCAGTCGGATCTGAGAGGGACCTCTTCGCAGGGAGCTAACTGGCCACCTCTGCCTGTTTCTCAGACATCAGGGCTATCCTGCCACAGGACCTGCAGATACTGATCAGTGAGTGTGCCAATTGCATTATGCTCCTTTGCATGATTCTCTCCCTGTATTCATTCCTTCTCCTAATACAAGTTGGGGATACTTTGTCCCCCGGGCAACGCCGGGTAACAAACAGCTAGTATTTTTATATATATGAAAGTTCCTAGCTCAGGGTATTAGTTGTTGTGTCCAAGATTAGATACCTGAATGTAAGTAGCAGAATACCTGGACACATGAGAATTTCAATTTCCTGTAAAACTGTCAGTTGTTTAAATTCAGAGCCCAATCCTATGCATGTCTACTCAGAAGTAAGTCCCACTGTAGTCAAAGAGGCTAACTCTTGGGGAAAGTGTGGGTCAGATTGCAGCCTCAGTCATTGTCTGGCTTAGTGCTTTTTTATTGTGAGCTACGCGGGCACCAAGTTGTGTGAATAAACTGAAACCATAAAGTCTTGGAGGTGAAGGGTATTCTTTTAGAAATCTAAAATTGTTCGTTATGAAGATGAAAGAGGTTGAAATGTGAAAGGTGCTGGGAAATGTTTTGATCCTAACCACAGGAGGATGTTGCAATGCAAGATCCATGCTATATACTTTGCCTACAGCTTTATGGCTACGCGGAGTTCTGGCCTGGGCGACAAGTGAAGGGTTAAACTCGGAAGTCAGGAAAAGCAGGACTGGAATCTCTGCTTCCAGCTGTGCTGGCCTTGGGAAACAGGAGATAACAGCTGGGTGAGACATGAGATTGCCAGGTGCAGTTCATTTGGTTGGGATCAGAGCCTTGTAGAACGTGGAAGGTCTCTGATTGGGGGATCCAGAAATGGAGTGATGTGAGTTGGCTGAAATTAGTGAATTGGGGATGGCCAAGATCCCTCGTTCCCACCTATGGGACGTGGTGGCACAGTGGGTTAAACCGCTGCTGCTGGGCTTTCCGACCAGAAGGTTGGGAGTTCAAGACTGCACGACGGAGTGAGCTCCCGTTGCTTGTCCCAGCTCCTGCCAACCTAGCAGTTTGAAAGCACCTAAATGCAAGTAGATAAATAGGGACCACTTCAGTGGGAAGGTAACGGCATTCTGTGCACTACAGCATAGAGTCATGCCAGCCACATGACCACAGAAGCTTGTCCTCGGACAAACGTCGGCTCTATAGGCTTTTGAAACAGACATGAGCACCGTCCCTGCAGTCAGACACGACTAGACCATTCAGTCGTGGGGAAACGTTTAAGATCCCTTGTGGGTTTGGGGGAAAATTCCTATAAAAATCAGCAAAGCTTTTGCTGAGTTTTGCTCTGGCATCTGCTGCCAAAATTCTCATGGTGGACCTGAAAGCATCCCTAGGCAATGAAGGGCAAATTCTTAGTAGTGGGGTATGATCCCTCATCCAGACACCCAAAACCCAGACATCTTTGTCCAAGACTTTTTAAGACCTCTCTGTAGAAAGGTGGTTTGTGCTCATTCCCATGTACGGGGAAGTTATATTCTCCACTCTGTGGTGTGTGCCGTTGTTGAAAAATGTCAAAGAGGCCAACGGACACCCAAATGGATCACAGTGAAAAGGGCAAGAGGAAGGATTTCTCATGATATGTATGCAATGATTCTGAAATCCAGAGACCTCCCCATCCCAAGCAGGCTGAATAAGGGATAATCGACCTTTAAGTTTAGATCCAGCTGGCTTTATTGTGTTCTTAAGATATAGTGTTCCTGACATTTTACCTGGACTTGCCTGTGAATAGCTCACCTGTATTCCTTGAGAGTGGTGGGGGGCCCTTAATTCAACTTCCTCTTAATAAAATACCTTTGACTCCAATTGGAGTGGTGTGTGCTTACCAACTGGGGCATGGAGTCGGCTCTGGGAACCCAATGGGTATGGAAGTGTAATCTTCCCAAACAAGGAGAGTTCTCACGCCTTCCTGCTGTGGCTGCGAGCAATGGCGGCACAGGTGGGGAGGTTTGGTAGAACTGTATGAGCTGGTGAGGGGCGAGCAGGCATGGGGATTCCCCCAGTGGCGTTATTCACCCGGTCCGCTGGGCGGGACTTACCTTTGAGCAGCAGTCCGCCCGTTGCGTCACGCTGCGTTCCACCGCTTTCACGCTTGCCGGGATAGCCGGGCGGGTGGGAAAGCGGCGGAACGCAGCGTGACGCAACAGGCAGACTGCCGCTCAAAGGTAAGTCCTGCCTTGCGTACGGGTTTAATAACGCCACTAGATTCCCTTGGGGGTGAGCTGAACAGTATGGCTGCTTGCCTCCCAGCTCAAGTATCGGTTCACACCCAACGATCTGTTTTGGCTGTTATACCAGCTCCTACATCAACAACCGGTTAACCAGAAGAGAACTGAAACCACAAAACTGAATCCTCGTAGCCGTATTTCTTCATTACTGCTTAAGCGATTGCTTGGGATTTGTCCACATGTCAGTTTATCGAGCACACCCCCAAGGGAAGCCTGTATTATCAGAGCAACTCCGTGGCAAGCACGGTTGAATGAAACATTTACTTGGGCACATTTTCTTGGCTGATAAGCGGGTGGAAAGGGGCCAGGGAAATCTTTCCCTGTGGAGGAAAACTCTACACTTGGGAGGTTGTGGCAATTCCTTCAGGTTTTTCTTCTTCTTCTCAGTGTAAGGTGAACAAGGGAGCACATCGTTAGCTTAATCAGACCCTGGAGAAGGCAGCCAGAGGAAAGCCAAAACTCACCTCTGGGCCTGCTCCTTTGTTGCTACGAACAAAGAAGCCAGCTTGGGAAGCCAGCTTCAATGAACACACCACTTCATTATACCCCATTGCTAATCAGCAGAGGTACCTCTAGGAAATGACACAGGATTTACTAACAAGGCCGTGACTTGGAAGACACATTTACCTCTGTTCGTTATTTTGAGAGACAGAAGGAAAAAGCATGTGGCTAGCTGGCCGAAAGCAAAATCCAATGTAGTAGTATTGATGCCTGTACACCACTGGAAGACACAGGAAATTTTCTGCCCACTTCAATGGTACTAAGTGAGATTAGTACGTGTGGTACTAAGTGAGATTAGTACGTGGGATACTTTTTTTTAAGAATACAAGAATATTTAATTTGGCAAATATAGAATTTTAAATATGTAACTATAATAAAAATTATACATAATTTTATGCATATATTTAGATAATTTTAATTATATTTATTTATAAAGTAATTCTGGTTGTGCCAGCACGATACCTTCTGCAGTGGCGTCACTAGCATGGGTATCGTCTGGGATATGTGCTACCCCCACGCACCATGCGGCACCATCCCTGAAATCACCAGAAGTGATACATAGCAACCACCTCATCATGCACGCCACCAAATTACTTCTGGGGAGCTATTTCTGGCACTTTGGAGCCAGGGTGGGGGGGGAGGCAGTGGCGTCATCCTGGCGGAAAGGCCCGGTACGCCGTTCCACCAGTTCTGCGGATGGGCCCGGGCCGCGCCGCCTCTCCGGAGGACGGGCAAGCTGCTCCTGGGCCCACCCGCCCGCCCTCCCTCCCTGGCGTCCCGAATCGCTCTGAAATGGAGCAATTCGGGCCCTGTGAGGCGCAGGGAGGCGTGGCAGCCCTCCGCCATAGGGGCGGAGGGCTGTCAATCATCCGGGCGTTCCGGTTCCTGGCGCGCCCGGATAACATCACTGGAGGGAAGGCCCATCCACCACCCAATGTGGTGTGGCTGTCCACCTGGTGGAGACTCGGTGGCTCACCCATAACCCCCAGGGTGTGTCACCCAGGCCAGACCACCATCACCACCACCCTGCTTGCTGTACTGCTGACCTTCTCAAAATGTTTTGGTTTTCTAGAAGGTTAAGACCATTTGTGTCTTCAAATGCATTGGATTACTGATACGTTCTCCCTGCAGTGGCACTTTAGTGCAGTCGTATTCAAACTTTTTAGACCGGGGCCCACTTTTTAGAATGACACTCATGTCGGGACCCACCAGAAGTGATGTCATTAACCTGGAAGTGATGTTGTGACAGGAAATGACATAATAAAGCAGGAAGTGCTGTCATTGTAACGTAATAAAATAACACTCCTGAAATGTAAATTGGCATTCTTGTACTGCAACAATTTTATAAGCATGAAACATCCCTGACAGAAAGCAAGATTAGGACAAAATATTATGTACAAGCACTAAACTCAAAACAATTAAAAAAAAAAAAAAACCTCACTTGAAAATTCAAACAGCCATATTGCCTGTGGCTGCAGCTGGGATCTCTGTGGGCTGTAAGTCAGTGGGGCGAGCAGAGCAGCTTCACCTTGGTCTCTCCCACCTGCCTCTGCCTCCGAACAGCCCCAAATGGGCCACCTGGAAGCAGTTGGCGGGGATGTGATGATATCACCACTGACTACCTCCACATGCCGTGCTTTGCACGTGGCACGAACAGAGCTCTTCTTGGTGAGTGGGGCCCCCGCAGGGGGGGTCCCACAGGAATGCCCCATATTGGGCCCTGCTGCTGCTAGAGCTGGCCCTGATCTGAATGTAGCAGTTCTTGAAAGATTAGAATCTCTCTGTGATTTGTAAAAAACCCTCGGGGGTTAGAAAAAAGCCTGCCTATGTAAACCGTCTTGAATTAAAGCCAAAGGAGCAATCCAATGACCAAGAAAGGCAGTATATATATACCATTATTATTATTATTATTATTATTATTATTATTATTATTATTATTATTATTATTATTATT
>JAJKFI010000097.1:3511663-3542848 GCA_029204185.1 Lerista edwardsae
GAGAGAGAGAGAGAGAGAGAGAGAGAGAGAGAGAGAGAGAGAGAGAGCACAATTCTTTTCTATGACTCATCTGGTTGAGAAATTCATGAGCTAAATCAGGGATGCCCAATTATATGTAATAGATTCATTGGAGTCACCTCAGGCTCTGACACCACGGATCTATTAGTCATTCTAATGTTATGGCACCAAGATTGTTTCTGTGGCAGAAATAATAAAAACAGTCTATTTTTAACAGGGTCCAGGGAAACACAGCCGCTGTGACAGGGTCATTTGTTGAGGCAACTTTCTACAGGCCATTAGGAAACAGTTTAAATATTACCCAGGCCTGTGAAATTGAGGATTGGGAAAAGAAACTTTTTGTTTCAAAATTTATGGTGGTTCTATATGAACTTGGGGTGCTGATTCCAAAAATGACATCACTTTTGCCCTGTTGTGTTTAGATCCAGAGATATGGCACAGCCTCATGAGTGAATGGTTCAAGGAGCTTCCTCATGAGGAAGCTGCTTGAGCCATTCACTAATGAGGCTTTCTCATGAGGAAGCTGCTTGAACCATTCACTAATGAGATGATGCCCGATCTCTGGATCTAAACAGGGTAGGGCAAAAGTGATGTTATCAAGAAATGAGTCAGTGGACTGTGGCATAAGCGTTCAAAAGCCACAGCCTATAGCAGCAAGTACAAAATGCCTTCCACAGAAGGGCCAAAATCCTTGGGGCTTTTTAGGGCGCAATCCTAAACTGAGTTAGGCCAGCATAAACTAAGCCAGTAAAGTTTGACCAGCATAAGGGACACCGTAAAGTATGTTTGGACCATTCTCGGAGTCAGAGAGGCCAGCACAGAGGTGTGCCATCCTCCCTGACTCCGAGAGTAGTCCAAAAGTGCTGGCTTAGCTTACGCCAGCCTAACTCCAGTTTAGGAATGCACTCTTAGTTTAGGAAAAAGGACAGCTAGTGAGTGGGACACAATAAGAAGATTATAACATCATGCACATGGGGAAAGTAAACAGGAGAGACTGTCTCATAATACAGCATGCAGTCACCCCATGTTATTGACTGACAATAGATTCAGGACTGGAATTCATTGCTACAGGGTGTGATAAGGCTTCCTAGCTCAGATGGCAGATGTACATAAGAACATAAGAAGAGCCCTGCTGGGTCAAGCCAAAGGCCCATCTAGTCCAGCTTCCTGTATCTGACAGCAGCCCACCAGGTGCCTCAGGGAGCACACAAGACAACAAGAGACTTGCATCCTGTTGCCACTCCCTTGCACCCGGCACTCTGAAGTAGCCTACTACTAATGTAAGGAGGTTGCACAACTCATCATGGCCTGTAGCCCACGATGGACTTTTCCTCCAGAAATCCGTCCAATCCCCTCTTAAAGGCATCTAGGCCAGATGCCATCACCACCTCCTGTGGCAGAGAGTTCCACAGATTAATTTGTTGTTGTTCAGTTGCTAAGTTTGCGACCCCATGGACCACAGCACGCCAGGCCTCCCTGTCCTCCACTAGCTTCCTGAGTTCGCCCAATTTCATGTTCAACAGATTAATTACCCGCTAGTAATTTCTTTTTAAAAGTATTTCCTTTTATCTGTTTGAACTCTCCCAACACTCAGTTTTAGCGGATGCCCCCTGGTTCAGATGTGGGCATGGCGTCCGGCCTAGATGCCTTTAAAAGACAGATTTACGGAGAAAAACTCCATCACAGGTTACAAGGCATGATGGGTATGTACAGTCTGAGATTAACTGGTTGCTCATTATGAGGGCCAGGTAGAAATGTTTGCTGTCATCCGAACTGGAAACAGATGGCAGCTTTTTTTGCCTAACCCTGACTAGTGAGGGAGGCACGTTCAGTAGCTTTCGTGTTTTAAAAATTGGTCACTTGTGTTTAATAATCCTAGTTAAACCCAAGCCACAGTCTGGTGTCCTCATTGGGGGATGCAAGGGTAAATAGGCTACCTCAGAAAAGCCAGAAATGAACCAGTGGACTGTGGCATAAGCGTTCAAAAGCGTTCAAGATGCAGATATCTTGTTGTCCTGCGTGCTCCCTGAGGCCTGTGGTGGGCCACTGTGAGGTACAGGAAGCGGAACTAGATGGGCTTTTAGCCTGATTCAGCGGGGCTCTCGTATTCTTATGGCTTGAAATTCCTTGGACGAATGGTGGACTGAGGCGTACCTGATGTGGGGTCCAACAGCCCATATGGTCCTGTGCACCATTATTCAAATTCAGAGAAGTTTGATTTCAGCCTGTTGTGAATTCTTTTAACTGTCATACGAGTCAATTGTATTAATTAATCCAAATTAATTTTACTCATTGTTTGTAATTTTACTAACCCTACGCACACACTAAGAGTAAGCTCTTTTGAATATTGTGGGACTTCCTTCTGGAATAGATACAGAGCCCAATCCTACCCAGTTTTTCAGTGCTGATGTTGCTATGCCAATGGGGCATGCGTTGCATCATGCAGTGCGGGGGGGTATAGTCATGGAGGCTTCCTCAGTGAAGGTAACATTTGCATTGTAAGAACATAAGGCCCATCTAGTCCAGCTTCCTGTATCTCACAGTGGCCCACCAGGTGCCTTAGGGAGTACATGAGACAACAAGATGCCTGCATCCTGTTGCCACTCTCTTGCACCTGGCATTCTGAAGTAGCCTACTATTAATGTAAGGAGGTTGCACAACCCATTGTGGCCTATAGCCCACGATGGACTTTTCCTCCAGAAATCTGTCCAAGCCCCTTTTAAAGGCATCTAGGCCAGATGCCACCACCACCTCCTGTGGCAAGGAATTCCATAGCTTAATTACCCGTTTGGTAAAAAAGTACTTCCTTTTATCTGTTTTAACTCTCCCATCACTCAATTTCAGTGGATGTCCCCTGGTTCTGGTATTGTGAGAAAGGGAAAAGAACATCCCTCTATTGACTCTATCCCTCCCGTGCATTATTTTGTACGTTTCAATCATGTCCCCCCTCAGGCGCCTTTTTTCCAGACAGAAGAAGCTGCAGTCTTTCTTCTTAAGGGAGCCCTTTCTTTCTTTCTTTCTTTCTTTCTTTCTTTCTTTCTTTCTTTCTTTCCAGCCCCATAATTATTTTTGTCGCTCTCTTCTGCACCTTTTCCAGCTCCACTATGTCCTTTTTGAGATATGGTAGCTGAGATTGTAGCTTCATAGGTACTGGAAAGTTGGATAGGATTTGGCTCACATACTCACAGGGTTGCACTGAAAAATTCTACCCTGTTTACTGTTCTTGGAACTGAAACTCCTAAAATCAGGAACTGAGTAAATGATGTGAATATCTGACTGCACCGGGATAGGGGGAAAAAAGAGTCCCCCCCCCGACCCCGAGACTAATTGTGAGTGATCTCAGCTGCTATCATTAGCGATCCACACCCTCCCTTCCCTTGGCACAGTTCCAGCTGCGGCTCCTTCTAGGAAGGCCCCTTCAAGCACATCGCCTTCGCCTCTGCGACTGCCGGCCTGGAAGAACAGCCAACTTGCAGGTCACACGAGGACAAGGACAGAGGCGACGTACAGCCGACGTGAGCCCCTGATGTACCATAATGGCCCCGCGAAGGCTATAAGACTACAGTTCCCGACATGCAACACTCCCCGCCGCGGAAGGACGCTGGAGGCACCGCCCTTGCCCACGATGGCAGGCTTCGGCGAGAAGGGCACAAAAACCACACGCCCCAGAGTCCCGTGCGCGGTCGGCCGCGACGTCAAGGCGCGCGATTGGCCGCCTCTGCCGACGTCACTGTCTCCGCCTCTGCCCCCAGCCGGGCTCTGTATAAAAGTCGCGTCAGCGGCAGCCGCGCGCCTTTAGTTCCTGGCGCCTGAGAGGAGAAAGATGCATCGATTCCGCTTGCGAGCATCCACGGGGATTTCTGCCGCTGCTACAGCTTCGCCCGCCGCCCGCCTTCGTCAAGCACAGCCGCTGCCTCGGTCCGGGAAGCCGGCCTCGCATAGACGCTTCTGTAGTAAAAAGCGCGGCTGCTCCTCCATCGGCTGACTGGCGCTGCCGCCTGGGCGCGGGGAGCCGAGAGCCGAGCCAGGCCGCAGACCGGGAGCCTCGGGGCGGGGGCGCCGGAGAGGAGCCGCGCGGAGCGGAGCGAGGCGGAGAGAGGGAGGGAGGGAGCGCGCGCCGCAGTCGCCGCCGCCGTAGGCCGCCGCCGTCGCCATGCCCAAGTCGAAGCGGCGCGGAGGGGGGAACCCGCGCGGAACGTCAGGTGAGACGGCCGGTGCGCATGCGCCCCCTCCGCGGGGCAGCTTGGGGGCCGTAGTTCCTCCCGTCCCGCGTCCCGTCCCGCTTAACTGAACGGGGGTCTGATGAGAACTGCGTGTCCCATGATGTCGTGCGACAGGGCGCGGCGTGCGGGGGGGGGGCAGTGGGCCTGGGTGACGCCTGGAGTTGAGGGGCGGGAGGCCTGTTTCGGTCAGAGGCACGCGCGGAGGACGCGTCGCCCGTCGCCGTCGCCTGAGGCTCTGCCGTGGACTCCTCGGGCCTTTGCAGTCCTTGGCTCGCGTCTGCTCCCAAACTCTTCGGCCTGTTTCAACCTGTGACATCTGGAGTGAAGTCTGAAGGCTTTTAGAGGAGCAGAGTGGTTTAAAATACCTCCACATTCACTGAAATTGAGTGTTTGAGAGAGTTAGAAAATGTCTTTTTTTTTTTTTTTTGCCCAGCACGTAATTCATCTGTGGAACTCCTTGCCACATGATGCGGGGATGGCATCTGGCCTGGATGCCTTGAACATATTTTTCTAAAAGAAAAGGTCATCCTAGGTCACAAGCCAGGATGGGTATTATATGTGCAACCTCCTGGTTTTGGAAGTAGGTTATATATTTTATGGGTTACGCAGTTCTTATCAGTAGCCTGTTCAGTTAAGTGGGATGAGACGTGAGACAGGAGAAACTACGACCCCCAGGCCCCACACACACACACACACACACACATGGTTTTTAGAGGAACAGAGTGACTTAAAATATGTCTACATTCATTTGGGAGAGTTAGAACAGATATGAGAAAATAGTTTTTTAGCCCAGCACGTAATTCATCTGTGGAATTCCTTGCCTCAGGCTGTGGTGATGGCATCTGGCCTGGATGCCTTGGACATATTTTTCTAAAAGAAAAGGTCATCCTAGGTCACAAGAATGGGTATGTGCAACCTCTTGGTTCTGAAAGTAGGTTACCTTAGAATGCCAGATGCAAGGGCATGGCCACGGGATGCAGGTATCTTGGTGTTATGTGCTTCCTGAGGCATCTGGTGGGCCACTGTGAGATACAGGAGGCTGGACTAGATTGGCCTGATCCAGCAGGACTGTTCTTATTATACTGAAGTCAAACAGAAAAAAGTAGTTTCAGAGCTTGTCATGGCTAATACTTCCCATGCTTTTAGACAGATGATAATCTATTTTAGCATCTTATAGTGCTGCGGTTCCCAAACTTCTTAGCATTGGGACCTACCTAAAAAACAAAGGTTTGCTTTACTCAAGCCTCTGTGGCTAAAATGGTGATCGGGCATCAGTCCCCTTCAGGTTGTTTAACCCTTGATGCTTTTTCTGCCTTGCCAGTCATGACCCACAGCTAATGTCCTTGCCAGTCATGACCCACCTCTAACTGAGCAAGAGTAACTTTTCAGGTTACTCTTATATTTATCTGCGGGTGAGTAATGGTCCCTTTTCACCCCAGCAAAGTCTTTTCTAGTAGCTGTTTGTTGGTGGTATTCTACATCTTTTTAGATTGTGAGCTCTTTTAGGACAGGGAGAAGTTTAGTTATTTGATTTCTCTGTAAACTGTTTTGTGAACTTGTTTGTTGAAAAAGTAAAAACAAAAAACAAAACTAGTCCCCTCTGTAATCAAGTCATTACAGACTTATAGAGGTGATGTCAGATCAGTGTTTACTAGGGCAGACCTTGTATGGTGTGGTCTTCTCCAGTTTACTTCACACTCAGCAAGCTGGGTAGTCAATTTTGCTGAAAAGCAATATATAAATACTGTTAATAATCTGCCTTGTCAGTTTTGCAACCTGCCAAAAATTGGGTTGTGACTCTATCATGGGTCCTAGTAGTTCCCTGTGCATTAAACTGCTACCTTAATGCATTATTGTTTTTCTCAAGTATTGTGCTTTTTAACAAAAGTAGTTCACAGAGTGGTTTACACAGCAAAACATATCAGTGAATGGCTGCGTTTGCCCAAAGGGGTTGCAGCCTCAAATGAGGTGGTCTCTTGACATCAGCTAACTTCATTTACACAGTACACACTTGAGGAGAAGTACAGTTGCTCATCCTCTGCTACCCTGCATCCTCTGCCACTTTAAAAGGTGCCTCTTTGCCCAGCTAGCCGGTATGATGTAGATGGGAAGTTATTAAGTGATAGAGCTGACTTACCTTCCTCATAGTAATGTGGCAATCCCATATTGGATAATGGCACTGTTTTTTGTTCTGTATCCTGTGTATCAATATACTGTCCCTGTGGTGTATACTGCGTAAATGGAGTTAGCACTGTTTGCAGCTGATGAAGAGGGCTCAGTTGATGAATGCTTATGCTAAAATATGCTGCTTAGTCTTTAAGGTACCACAAGTGTTTACTACTTTCACGTATGCCTACTTTTTCTAGGCTTTGCTCATTTAGAGCTACAGTGTGGCTGTGCCATACACAACAATGACTTACTTGATAGTCGAAAGCCCAGACACTGTTAAAAAGTGAGTGTGAATTGTAACAACATCAAGCTTTTCTTCTCAGGTAGTTTTAAAAGTTAATTCTAATGGTTAACATTAGTGTTTAAGATTGAGAGTCTCCTTGGACAAGTATTTGCCTTCTAATTTATAAGGTTTATGCTCACAAGTACCACAGAAACAGTAATATGTAGATCTGGTGTGTTACATTAAAACAAATCTCAGTTGATTTGTTTGATTTTCTTTGTTCTCAATGTCTAAGCTTGTTGTGTCTTAAAGGTTAACTCTGCCCTTCTAAACTTACAAAAAATTTTGGTCTTTCTTCCTGGTAATATTAATGTTTACCATAAATAAGGCTTTACGCCTTAGATGAAGCTAAAATATTTGGGTCTATATTTGGGTCTAAATATTTGCCATGTTTGAGAGCAGGCACCTCATGCATTTTTTTTCAAAGATTGCTTCCTATCTCAGCAAGCTTTTGGCCGGACCATTTAGCAGACTTCATATGTTAGAAGAGTGTGGGCAAAGATGCTAGCAATCACAAGTAAAGTGTTCCTGTTATATGGATGTCTTTTCAGACATGTCGACTACGGTGTTGAACAAGTCAAGCAGTAGAATAAAATCTATCTATCAAGTATCGTGTGTGTGTATGTTCCAGCATAACTCTGGAATACCTGGAGCGTTTGACACCAAACGTGGTACACATATGCCTTACAATCTGGAAAGAAATACTGTAGGGGTAAGACACACCTAGGGGTGGGGGTGAGAAGGGGGCGACATGTAAAAATGATCAAAACCGGCCGACATTAGTGTTGAATCCATAGTTTTCAGGGTCGCTGAGATGAATAGTGACACTCCGGATGCCGTTGA
The DNA here is from genome assembly GCA_029204185.1 of Lerista edwardsae. Classification (NCBI taxonomy): domain Eukaryota; kingdom Metazoa; phylum Chordata; class Lepidosauria; order Squamata; family Scincidae; genus Lerista; species Lerista edwardsae. The sequence continues at coordinate 3,519,200 of JAJKFI010000097.1, forward strand.
AGTCCAAGTTCAGCCCCCATCGGCATGGGTGAGAAGGGGTGCAAGATACAGTGCTTGGAAATAGAATATCCGCAGCACGCTGATGATAGCGTAGAGGGCAGCATTTGATTTCAGATTTCAAAACTTATCCCATTTCTAGAAATACTGTGGGGGTAAGACACCCCTAGCACCCTTAGGGGTGGGGGTGGGAAGGGGGTGACATGTAGAATAATTGAAATTGGCTGATATTAGTGTCAAATCCATATTTTTCGGGGTCGCTGAGATGAAAAGTGACACTCCCGATGCTGTTTAAGTCCAAGTTCAGCCCTCATCAGCATGGGGGGTGAGAAGGGGTGAAAAATAAAATGTCCAAAATGACCGACATTAGTATCAAATCCGTAGTTTTTGGGGTCGCTAAGCTGATTGGTGACAGTCCCGATGACATTTAAGCCCAAGTGTAGTCGAATAGAACCAATAGAACTCTGTAGAACCTTCTGGAAATTTTTAGAAATTATTAGGCCCCGGTCTTGGACTCCAATCAAATACTTGCCGTGTTACCAGGCATAGTCACTGAATACAAGTCTATCAATACCGTAGTAGATGCCTATGAGCTCGTCAATTTCCCATCAGACTTCCTAAACTCACTTGATCCAGCTGTATTGCCACCACATCGTCTTTACTTACAGTGGGATCTCCAATTATTTTACCAAGGAACCTCGATCTGCCAAACCTTTGCAATGGCACAAGGCTGTGTGTCAAGAAGATGCTGGGTATTGTAATTGAAGCGACTATCTTAACAAGAATGGGAGAGGTGGAAGCAGTTTTTATCCCATGGATAACACTCATTCCGACGGATCTCCCTTTTAATTTTAAGAGATTGCAATTTCCAGTGAGACTTGCATTCTCGATCATGATCAACAAGTCACAGGGGTAGTCTATTAAGTACTGCGGAGTGGATTTGAGATTGCCATGTTGCTTGCTCAAGGGTGGGTTCATCCAAGAATTTATGTATTCTTGCTCCTGGAGGTGAAACTAAAAATGTTGTTTATAATAAAAATTTCCGTTAAATTAATATTATAGTGAATTTGTAAAAGATTTCACTTTATAATGTTATACTGTACTTTTATACTTTTATACTGTACTTTTAATTACCTGAACATAAAATTACTTTGATTTTACACTGTAGATAGAATTCATTCCTTTTCCTGTCTAATAGAAGCTTGGGATACATAAATACTCGGGCAATGCCGGGTAAGGACAAGCTAGTACAATTTATAAATTATCAAGAACATCATCATTGAATGTTCATCATTCAGCTCTAAGCTAAGGCTGATGGGGATTCCCCATGGGGATAATTCTCTGGTCAGCTGAGACCCTCCCCCGCCCCCGAGAAACTACAAGGAAGCCTCAGGAAGCCTCGCAAGGCTTCTGCGCTCTTGTAAGACTTGCAGAGCTCTGCAAGAACCATGTGCTGGAAAAAAGCTGCTCTGTGTGTGAGCCTGGATTTGTTTGCTTATTTTTTCTTGTTTGAAAGCAAGTTTTCTGTTAATTTCTTTCCCCTCCCCCTCAAAAAAAACTTAAAAGAAATATAACAAGGTTTTTTGTTTGTTTTCTGTGCTGTGTGTTGGTACTTGGCGAAATCCTGGAAATTTGCTTATTATTTAGTGGTTCAGATGTACTTATTTCTGTATATTTAAGTATTCTCCTGGGGGAGGGGAGTCAGATGGACTCAGTCACTTAGTGTGCTTTATTTATGTGGGGTATGTGAATGAATTTATTCATTCATCTAAGCTCGGTTTCTTTATTTAAATGTGTTTCTATATTTAAAATGTATTTATTTTTCTGGTCCTTGAGACTGTGCCAGATTTATGAAGCAGCCCTCCTGCTGAAAAGTGTGGAGATCCCTGATTTAGCTGATAAACCACATTTTAAAAAGGTCAGGTATTTTAATGCTGCAACAGTTGGTTTTTCTAGGTATTGTGTCTTGCTATATCATATGCAGTGGCGTCATGCAGCCGGAACGCTGGGCGGGAGGAACGGGTGAGCGGCAGCCCACCTGTTGGGTTCCGGTCCGTTTTGCCGTCCTCCCCGCCCCCGCGGGAGCGGGGAAGACGGCGAAACGGACCGGAATGCAACGGGCGGGCTGCCGCTTACCCGTTCCTCCCACCAGTGTTCCGGCTGCATGACGCCGCTGATAATATGTATTAGGTATGGTTTTTGGAAGGTTAAAAGAACTTCTGCTTTGGTTAGCACATGATATCAGTACGGATTGGAATGGCGGAGAAAGCACTTTTTTGGTTTGTTGGAATATTTGTCTTTGACTTAGGTAGCTAGTTAATTGTCAGCTTGCCTGCTCTCTCATAGACAGACTTGATGAGGACAGGCTTTTGAAAGTATCTCCTAGTATTAACACTGTCTGCTAAATGTTTTTTTCCAGGTGCCCAGCACAGAAACATGCAGCCTTTTAGTGATGAAGATGCGTCAATTGAAACTATGAGCCACTGCAGTGGCTTCAGTGATCCAGCTAGCTTCGCTGAAGATGGTATGTTAATTTTTTTATCTTATTGGAGAATTGTACAGAAACACACTGCATTTTGTATAAAGTACAGGCATCCATGGGGGATATGTTCCTGCTCCCGCCCCCAGGTACAAGAAACTGTGTGGAAGGAGGAACCCTATCTCTGCAGCCCCATGCTCCATTTTTTATATTTTCATTAGTCATGTGAAATGTCTCTTGCTTTAACCATGCAAGCAGGAAGACAGCCTCTTGCAATTATTGTATGTTAATGTTTGACAGACAGGCAAGCAGGCAGGTAGGCTAAAAGAGACAGTGAATGTTAACTTCCTGTTAACGTTCACTGTCCCTTTTAGTGTGCCTGCTTGCTTGTCTGTTAAAACGAGAAACATACAGTAATTGCAGAAAGCTGTCTGCTTGCTTGGTTAAAGCAAGGGACATTTTGTGTGACTGTAACAAACACATACAAAGGTAATGGGTGCGGGGGGAGGTGTGGGGAACTGTGGATAAGGGATCTGTGGATACTGGGGGACACCTGTGATAGGAAGGTTCTAGGATTGCAGCACTTCTGAAACTGTGTCTGGGACCCATTGGATTGTGACCCAATTTTTGTGGTACATGAAACTGAGAGGGCAGATTAGGTGACGTGCCTCTAAAAGCCCTCTGGACAGCACAGCTCTGGTCAGGTTCAGGGGGTGGCGTGGGCAAAATCCATGAGTTTGATTACCCATTGATTTTTTTAGTCCATGGGGGTTCTGGGATAAAAAGGCCCAACTGTTCTAGGAAGTTAATTGGTTTTAAAATTATTAAAGATGTTGCCTTAAGAAGCTATCTAATTTTGTGGGGCAAGGAAATTGCTATTCTTGTGAAGCTCAGGATGTTTTCCAAAAACAATCCATTAATGCAAGTAAACCAGATCATTTGCTGTGAAAGGCAATGTTTTACCAGGCCTCTTTTCTGATGTGTCTGTGGGATTTAGTTAGCTGAATAAATAGATACAAAATGGAAGCAGGTGTTGGAAATTGCACATGTCCTGTGTTGTGGCAACTTGTCAAGGGTCTGTCGTGGAAATAAAATGGGATGTGTGTCATTGTTGCAAAAGATGCAGAAAACCATGATCATGGTTTCATGGTTTCACAGATCATACAATTCTGTGATTGTAGTGGGATCATTGGTGTGCAGACCCTTAGGCCCTGTGAATTAAAGTAAGTAAATAGTAAATATTTTAAAGTCATCTCTTGCTTCTGTGTAGGGCCTGAAATTGATGAGGAAGCAACGCGAGAAGATTTGGAATACAAACTGAAGGGGCTTATTGACCTTACATTGGACAAGAGGTATTTTTTGATGGCATGAGGTTTCCTTTTCAGATTGTGTGCTTGATCCAACCTTACAGTAGTTCATATTTCATGGAAGGGCACCACCTCAATACAACAGGATGGCTAATTCTCTATGGTAGGCATTTTAGAGAGCCACTTTCTTAAATCGTGTAAACATTGTTTTTTTCTTCTTTTGTCGCTAGATAAAGTCAGTTAATAGTAGAGAAATATCATTTTTCAGACTGTTTTTCCCCCTCTACCTATTTGTCAATGAGATTTCAATTCAGCTATTGTAACGTCTCAGCCGACCCCTGCTTCAAGCAAGCACTTGGTTATTCACTGAATATGCTCCAGCTGTGGCTGCCAATAATTTTTTTATGATACTATGCACTTACCCTTTTTTAAACTGTACCTGGCAGCTCGCTTCTCTGTTTGATTTCAACATTCTTTTGATTTTTTATGAAGGTGCCTTATGTCAGACTATCAGCCATCTTAGATCAGTCTTGACTGCACTGACTGACAGTGCCGATCCAGCGTTTCAGGCAGGGGTCTTTCCCCACCTGGAGATGCCAGGATTTGAACCTGAGGCTTCTTTCATGCAAAGGCCTCTTTCATGCAAACCTCTTTCATGTGCTCCGTCCCTGAGTCAGTCTCTGAGTCAGTTCCCCTTCGGCTTTCTCTGAAGCTTTGGAGTCTGGCCGTATGCCAGGAAAGAGGAAACAAAGGAGCTATGCAGAAGGAATGTGTAAGCAATTTGTCAAGACAGTGGGAACCAAAAGGTTTTCTCTTAGGAGGCCATTAAGAGGTGATGGAATGTAGGGTTGGGTTCTGAGAAAAGCTGAGTCGCTGCCAAGACAGAGTTGATGTCAATATGGAAAACTGCCCAGATATGGACTTCCAAGTCTCAATCTTTAATCAGTCTTGTATGTTCTGTGCTGCACATCTGTATTTAATCGGTCACAGTTGGTTTGGAAACGGAAAGATAGGAGAACCTGATTGAAATTCTATAGCCTAGTTTTCAACCAACAGTGTTTACTTTCCCCCTTATAGTGCAAAGACACGGCAGTCTGCTCTTGAAGGTCTTAAAAATGCCCTGACTTCTAAAATCTTGTATGACTTCATTCTGGAAAGGAGAATGACACTAACAGACAGCATTGAGCGCTGCATAAAGAAAGGTAACTCATTCCTATGTCTTGCTATAAATTGATATCCTGCAGGGGTTGCCAAACTCTGGCCTCCAAGCTGGATCCAGGATTCACCCTGCCCTTCCCTTCTCCCGGGTGAACGGTTTCTTCCGTTCCGCTTGGGACGTGTGTGAAGGGCCCCCAGGAGAGCCCCCTTCATGTGCAGAACTCTGAACGTGAGGCATGCTGGGGTGGCAAGCCCTAGAAGTGGCTTGCTGCGAAGACCCCTGGGGGGCTGTAGTTTCTTGAACTTACTGCATCTTCACAGCTCATTATCCATGCTCCCGTAATCAAATATGCTCCACCTCAGAATGTGTCCTGGGAGCAAAGGAAGAAGTCATTTGCGCCAGGGATGCTTTTTGCTGGCGCAGCAGTGTCCAGTTGGGAGACTGTCCTGTAGTGAGAATTAGTTTGCCTTCAGCTTGTTGTATCCAAGCCTGATTGGGTCTGTGTATGTAGGCAAGAGCGATGAGCAGCGAGCAGCAGCAGGACTGGCCTCCCTACTTTGTGTGCAGCTGGGGTCAGGAATAGAAAGTGAGGAGATCTTTAAGACTCTTGCGCCAATTCTGAAGAAAGTACTCGGTGACGGGGCAGCAAGTATACAAGCGAGGCAAGCTGTAAGTATGAAATGGATACTTGTCATATCTTCCTGTACAAACCCAGCAATCTGTCACGTTGCATAGTAGTAAAATAGTGAAGAAGCAACATCCCCTTGTTGATTTACCTTCACCCAGTGTTGCAGGACCGACGACTGGAGTCCGTAAATCAGTGCTTTCTGCATTGTTTTAATGCAGATAAACAGGTCATCCTAAAATATTAGTCAGCCACCAACGAACGTTTGAAGGCGGGCTGTTGTAGTGTTCTGTGGTACCTCATCCAGAACTGGTCAAGGTTACAGACAGAGCTGTTGGCCTGGTCTCAGAGTAATGTCCTTTGTTTCTTGTTAAATAACTGTTAAAAGACCTTATGCAAGCAGCATTTGAACAATTAAAATGTAAACTTACTCTTTATGTTGCTATTCCCAAACAAGTTGAATGACTTAAGTGGCCAGATGAATGATGGGTACAAGCCAGTTTTTAAGTAGAGTGGAATATTCTAAAGTAGGCCATTAGCTTCAGATAATTGTGAATTTACAATGTTATGTTAGTACTTGGGTAAAACAACTAACTTCTGTTTCTTGTGTCTAGTGTGCCACCTGTTTGGGAGTTTGTTGCTTTATTGCCACTGATGATATTACTGTAAGTGAACTTTCTTGATAAAGTTTAATTACATTAGGATGAATTAAAGAATTGTGCATAGCAACTTCCTTGGCTTTTTTTAAAACCAGGAATTGTATTCAACGATGGAATGCCTGGAAAATATCTTCACAAAATCTTATCAGAAAGAGAGAAATTTGAATGGACTCTCCAACGCCCAGAATACGGTTCTTCACATCAGTGCGCTCTTGGCATGGACCCTTCTGTTGACCATCTGCCCGATGAATGAAGTGAAGAAAAAGATTGAAATGTGTGTATTTCATTCCTTTGGCCCACCCGTACTGCGAATGGTGCTTTAAGTCTGATATTGCTTTGTGTCAAGGTGGTTCTTCAAGGTGACTAAGATACTTCTAATTTTTCTAGGCATTTGCATAAATTTCCCATTCTGCTTTCTTGTGATGATGTAAACATGAGGATTGCTGCTGGGGAGTCATTGGCCCTTCTGTTTGAATTGGCAAGAGGAACAGATGCAGTAAGTTCAAGAAACTGTAGAGGGATGGATAATAGGTTTTTGCAGTGTGTAATGTATTGCGGCAACTGTATTCTGCTGGAAAAATAAGGCTTTGTGTATAAATCACACCTATTAGTAGAGCAAATCATAGCTCTGAACAGAAACATAATGAATCGGATTTCCTTAGACCAGGGGTGACTGAACTTGATTAATGTAAGAGCCACATCAGTAAAATGTTCAGAGCTGCAACATTTAAGACACATTTACATTCTTAAATACATTTAATCACCATGAACATTAAACCTGTGTTTTAATCAAGGGGCTTCTCAGTTTACACCTGGTAAAATAATTATAAAGCTTTAACATTTCTAATTTAGCTTTTATGTTACAAAAAAAAGAGCTCAGCCAATGTATTTCCAAGAGCCACATACTATATGTCAAAGAGATGAATGTGGCTTGTGAGCCACGATTTGGACACTGCTGCCATAGACCTAATTTAAAAATTTGGCTTAGGGGGGCGTGGCCTGTTGGCTACGGAATGGCAGCAGTTTCCTAAGCTCTAGGACTGTTGCCAGCTTTTACCTCTTTTTGGGGGCTCCTAGATGGGAAACCCCTGCCCAAATTCCTAGGAGAAGGATTTGGGGCAACAGGCGTTATGCCAGCACCCTCTAGGAGTGGCGATTCCAGGGGGGAAACCTGGCAGTCTGGACGCAGGGAGGTACAAAGGAGCTGGCGCCATAACTGGACGTGCTGGCAAAAGTGCTGACAGCCTCGGAGAAGGATAACATCACGAGAAGCGTTGAAGATGTTCAAGAACCGTAAGTCAATCTCTGTAAGCAGACCCCGCTGCAGAGATAAGAATGAATGTGCAGGAGGAATGCAAGGTAATTGACTGTAAGATAAATGGAGAAAGTTGCTTTTTAAGATATAAGAGCCGGCTGCAATAGATCCAGAAGGGGCGAAATGAGAATATTTGAAAGAACTGAGACCTTATCTGGAGTGCAACATCGTATGACAAGTTTTATCAAAGTTTTACCATCGTTCTACCAAAACCACCTGAGGATTTAATTTCAACTGTTCGAAATAAGGGAGGAAAAAATTTTTTATTCTTCAAAATGGAGATTTGAGGACCTGACAGCGTCTGCAAGAGCGAAGAACCTGCATTTTCAACTTTAAGCCTACCAAGAGATTAATCATGAACTGATGCTGGATTGAGGGTCGGGGAGATAAGCATTGTAGTAAATGTTAAGCATCTTTTTAAATGAAGCATTCACTGCAGTGAAGATTTATGGAGATACAACCAGGAGACCCACCCTTTTAGCTTATCTTTCCATGATGGCGTGGCAGGCAGGCAGTCATTCAGTCTCGGTTGACTAGAACAGCTATTTCCATTCTTCAGCGTGCCAGGGCCTAGGGAGAGGGTTGCTTGCCTTGGCTCGGCCTGAAAATAGCTATTCTAATAGCCCGAGACTGCCTGCCTGCTGCGCTAGCCCAGTAGAGGGGTGCTTTTTCTGAATTCGACTATCCACCGTTTTTGGAATCAGTGGGGGTTCGGAGAGTGGAATCCCTGCAGATGCAGAGGTCGGACTATCACCAGTAAATCTGCCATTTGAATGATTGGAAGAGCAGACCTGGCAGTCTGTATGCTTGTGTGATAAGTTGTCCTCCTGTGTGGACATATGTGTCTTCCTGGTCTTAACTTAGTTATCTAGTAATTAACTAAGTTAAGACCAGGAGGACACATGGGGTCAAAGGGACAAAAGGGAAAGGCAGTGCAAAATGCATAAGACTACCACTTGCATTAGACTGGCTAACTGACGTATGTATTCCTTCCAAAGCACCATGAACCCATGCCAGTAGATACTATAACCTTAGATGGCCTCTCCTAAACATTAGGCTGCTACTTAACACAAGGCTGAGCATTGTCTCTGCCACGTGGTGATGGCTTATCAGGAATTTCCCCCAGTTCTACCTAAAGATAGCCTCGTCCCCTTCAGGTTCTTGGGCTGGGAGGAATGAACAAATTTTGACTTTAGAAGTGTTCAATTGAAGGAGGATTTACATACTATGCAAGTTCTTGGTTTTCTTCGTTTTCAGTTTCTTGGTTTTCTTCATTTTCAGTGCAGTGATGTCCTGATTTTTCTGTGTACCGAATAGCCAATTGTACTGCAGTTGAATCACTGAACTTAAATTACGCTTGAAGTAGGTTTCTGAGTAATGAACCAGTTCAATAGCTCTTGAAGTTCTGAAACTTGTACTCATCAACAGAATGATATTGCAAATAACCCCCTTTTCTCCCTCTGGCTAGGATTTCTTTTATGAAGATATGGAGCCACTAACACAGAAATTGAGGGCTCTGGCTACAGATGGGAACAAGCACCGTGCCAAGGTAGACAAAAGAAAGCAACGCTCTGTCTTCAGAGATGTTTTGCGAGCCATAGAGGTAAGTGTAGTACAAAAAGTACTGATCAAAGTAGGCTTCGTATTTCCCAGTAATGAAAAGCTTGTCGAGACTCAGCTAGTAAATAGATTGCACTTGATTCCATCTGTAATTTCCAGCATTACTGGCAGTAACCAGAGACCTTTAGTAGCTTGTACATTTCCTTGTGGAAAATAAGACCCTTGGAACTTCATCAGCTACAGTATTATCCAAAGAGTGAATTGCTATCTGATGACAAAATAGCAATCATAGCTGTAAATAGTTGAGAATTGCAGAATTACCAAAACGGGTTATTATGATAAGTTAACTGTTTAGCCATTAAGATAAGCAGAGATGTAAAGTTTCAAAATATTCCTACAGTTTAGTGTTGTAGGCATAATTCAGCTTTTGAAGGGAGAGATGTTGGACATTAAAGAAGAGTTAAAGCAACAGTTGTGATGGAGATGCCTGGATGCTGTCCACCTCTGCCTTTTTTGTGATAAGAATGAGACGCAGGGGAATTTTGGCCTGAATGTGTTCACTTTCACAGCAGCTTGGGGGCTTGTGATTTGAATTTGGGACTGTGATATGTAGATGTTTGGGGCAAGGAAGTTTAAACGACCCTCCTAGTGTACAACTTCCTGGATAGAAATCCTGCTGGCTGATTTTAGCTTGCACTTCTGAAATACGTTGGAAATGCATTCATGCATTGCTAATTTTATGAGCATAGAATTGTTAGTACTTTGAGTTCTGCTTTAAAATAGCTCCTTAAAAAAAATAGCTAGTGTCTTGCCTGGGTGATAGCAAGTGCAGGCTGGGTTGCTAGTATCATAACTCTTAAACCACTCTTACATAACGTCTTTGTAAAGCCACATTCTTCCTTCCTTGTTTTTCCACAGGAGCATGACTTCTCTACGGAGACAGTCAGATTTGGGCCTGAGCGCATGTACATTGACTGTTGGGTTAAAAAACAAACATATGATACTTTCAAAGAAATCCTAGGCTCTGGGATGCAATATCACTTGCAGGTAAACTTTTTCTCTATTTAGCCTTTCTCTTGCCTGGAGTCTAGTGGTGGTTTTTTAAGCCATGTTTTAAGCTTGGATTGTGCTTGAATAAGGGAGTAGGAAATAGCTTCTTGGCTCCCCAGTTTAGCTGGAAAACATCCTAGACCTTTTGTTATAGACATACAGTGGAGCTTAAATGTACACTTAACAGCTTTTGGTATGAGATGTGTTAAACATCAACACTGACTCAGAGGCAGATCTAAGGGAGGGCAAAGCTCTACGTTTTGCAAGAAGCCTTACCTTGCAGTGGAAATCACGCCTCTCCTGCACCGTTCTAGCCAATCCTCACAGGGGAACAGCAATATCTTGGCTTTGCTTACTGGCTACAGCAGCAAGGGAGAGGCGGGATTTACATGACAGGGTAAGGCTTCTTGCAACACTTAGAGCTTTGCCCTCCCTGTAGAAACGCCTCTGCACTGACTGCTGACAATGCAGTATTTGCAGAGCTCTAACGATGATGTTTTATGCAGTCCAATGAGCTTCTTCGGAATGTCTTTGAACTGGGGCCACCACTGATGCTTGACGAGGCAGCTCTTAAAACCATGAAGATACCCCGTTTTGAAAGGGTGAGTCGCTTGTTTTGTGCTAAGATGAAATAACCTATTGTCTCTGCGACACTGTTTCTGCCCTGTAATTTGCCACTTGCATGAGGCACGGTGGTAATTTTGTCACAAAGGCATCTGTGTGGGTAATTGGAATGAGTTCCATGCGTGGCGCTTGCAAGGCCAGTCCTGCTTCTAGCATCAACAACAGGAACAGTTGTGCAATCTGTTCAGCACTACTTGGTTTTTCCTTCACAGCAGGCAGCATGTTTGTGTGTTTGGGCTGGAGCAGTGGGAGAGAGAAGTGGTGGTAGAAGAGTAGAAGTGGAAAGGGATTGCCTGGATAAATGTGTAAGGCTGCACAATTGTCATTTGTGATTTTTTTGGCATTGTGGATTACAAAAACAGATTTCTCCCAACTGGAAGCCAGCTCAGATAGGGGGATGTCTTGATGCTCTTCTAGTTAGTGCCACAATTGTAGGTAGGCAATATGAATGCCTTTCAGTATGCTGTTGTGTGAATTTGACATAACGTAAGAGGACTTGGGCTTGAGAGGACAGGATGATGTGATAGTAGCTATGCCTATGCAAGGCCCAGCTTATCTAGGGTTCCGTGGGGCCTGCTGTGTTTTAGCAGTCTCCGTAACTAAAGCCTACATTTGCCAAGGATAATTCCAGGTTGCATGTAATGATTCTATTCTAGTTAATCTTATGGCAAAGGGAAGTGTTAAACAGCACCTCATGGTAACAAAGCTACGCAACTCAGTGCCTGTAATTTGAAAGGTGTGTGCTTGTAGTTACCTGCCCTGTGATACACTGGCACAAAGTGTAGCATTCAGCATCCTTGAACATCAGTGTTCATATTTTTAAAGACAATGGTTATAATTCGCTCTTAGGGCTGCAGAGATGGACTTGACAGTGTGTGGGTGATGCTTAGTTAAATTCCGGGGGGGGGGGGTTGGGGGTTGAGCAGGCAAACTTGTGTAACTGATAAAAGTGTGTAGAAAGATTCCAGAGTGTGGGTGGCCTTTAGTTACTCTGGATTCACAGGAATTGTAGTATAGCCAGAAAGTACACAAATGTAAAACTTCTTTTGAACTCTCCAAAAAGGCATTAGAAGACAAGTGAATACAACTGTCTTCATTTGTTGGATATGATTTAAAAAACCCATTTGTAGGGCTTGAGATGCCCTATTCTCCAGCGGCTCTTCCACTGGAGGATGTAGAGTTGCAATTCCTGAATCGTATACTAAATTGACTTGATAGCCAGCCCTTTAAAATGACAAGGACTGTTTCTGCTAGGTTACAGGGTGTGGCATGTTTTATACAAATCACAAGACCAGTTTATATGGTCAGGCTTGCCCCAGCATCAGGTTTGTCCAGGTAACCCCAAGAATGCATGTTCTTGGAGAGCACCTCCATGAACTAGAGTCTGTTGGCAACTTCTGTATTTGCAGGAGCACACTTCTAGTGTTGCTTCATGGATCTTTGAGGAACACTGAAAATGACAGTAATTGACAGTGGGAATGTCCCATAGACTTTGGCTGTGGTTGGTGCAGAAAACTCTGCATCCAGACCTAATAAGATCAATCAATCAATCACTAGTATTTATATACCGCTTTTCAAGATATCACAGAGTTTGAAAGTGACACACACAGGCTTAGGGTGCATAGTTGCTTTGATGGTAGACAGTAGCGTAATATCATGAAATGTTTTCCTGACAGCCTGAAAGGCAGGATACATGTAAATAGAAGTCATAAACCGCATACACCGAAATGCTTGGGAGGGTTGAGTAACCAGACTTTAAGTTGCAGAATGTGCTCCAGGCAGGAAGAGGGCTTTGCAGATGCTTCAGTATACCTGGTTGCAATCTTTCATTTTAATTTGGGCCCAATAAACCTTTACAGCTGGTAGCATAGAACACTTCAAAAGCGTTTAAATGAAGCTTGAACGCACAGTGTGTCCACAAAGTCCCTTGCAAGTTTAAATCGCTTCCATTTGAAATCCACACAGCCTCTTACATATACGTGACTATTTAATGCTAAATAGCCCAGAAATGAATGCGTAACATTGATAAATGTTTAACATTGATCAACTTGATTTTTGTGTGTAAGATCGTGTTTTTCATTTTTATAGCATTTGTACAACTCTGCAGCATTCAAAGCTCGAACAAAAGCTAGAAGCAAATGTCGTGATAAGCGAGCAGATGTGGGCGAAGTGTTCTAGAGCAACTTTTGAAGACTCTGAGCTTGATTTCTGTTAAATTGAATTCCCGCGGAGTGTAATTGCAATGTTTAACATGAATGAGGTGTCTAACTGTCTCAACCTTTTTGATGTCTTGAACATATATATATAAGTGATGTGATATATGTTACTGCATAGATGGATATGTACTGTAGATAGAACCTTGGGGGTGGGGGCTTCTAACACTTTATGGTGGGTACGATTGGCTCATGAATTTGGCATAATTCTTACAACACTATTAGTCATACGATGCTGAGGACTGTTTTGATTCAACTCATTGTTTTTAGCAAACCAATGAAATAGGTAAAAAACTCCAACAGGAAGAATACTTTGCAGGGGCTGACATGCTACAGAACCACCTCCTATTTATATTACACTGAACACTGACTTCAGGCTGCAGCAGTGACCTTGGTATACTATGCAGAGCCCTGAAGTACAGCTTTTATGATGAAGTAGCGCACAGAAATGCTATGCGTAATATGCTGAAACTTGGATAATAAAAGATATTTCTGAAAGCTGTTTTATGTCCAAAGTGAGTTTGTGAAAGCCTTGTCTGTTCTACGGGAACAAAGTGGAGATCACTGCACACTGGCAAAGGCTTCTCCAGCACAAAGGGCACTTACTGTTCTGCTGTGGAGCTTCTGCAAAGTCCTTCTGATGTCTGCAAAGTCCACACTAGACAGCAGCATCTGCCTGGAAATCTGGGCAGTGCTGCCCAAGCTTCCTGAACAATAAAAAATACATATATTGAAAATCACTCCCTGGTTTTGATTGGAAGTGATTTTTCAACTTGTTTTTGCTGTTCCTGAGGCTTGGGGAGCCCTGCAGAGGCACCTGTGGGTCTCCCCACAGCACCTGGAGGCTGGCACTGGCAGAGGTAACTAGGAAAAAAAACAAAACCCTCTGCCCCTGCAACAGTGCAATCCTGGGAATTGCCTTGCTGCCTTTCCTCCTTCCCCCACCCCTTAAAGGGACAGGGACATGTGCTTCAAATCGATTTCAGCTGTCAAGGATGGTTTCACTGGATAATGGGCTGGAGCAGAAGTGATCAAACAACAAGCACTGGGACCCACTTTTTGGAATGACAGTCTGTCAGGACCCACTGGAAGGAAGCTCAGGGCAGCACGCAGCACCTCTCCCACCCTTTCCTTAAAGCAATCCTGTGAAGTGGGTTAGACCCAGATAACGTGTCTTCATCTTCTCTGCCCCCACTCTTCCTTTTCCAACCCAGGGCGTGGCAGCTAGTGGGAGAGCAGAGATAGGTGCTCTCCTCCCATCTGCTGCTTTAGGCGACAGCTCCAGTTGGCCTGTGCAGGGTGGTGGTTTAGGAACAGATCTGAGCTGATGAGCAGGAGTGTAATTTCACAAAAAGCTTTGGTGATTTGGTACCTAAATGATTACGATGTAGGCACTTCCAGCCACTGTCTGGGACGCTTGTCCCTGGGACCACTCCTTGATTGCAAAAACAGAAGAAGAGCCCTGCTGAATCGGACCAAAGGTCAACTATCTGTTTCCAACATTTGACAACCAGGTGACTCACAAACTTCAAAGGCTGAGCCGCTACTGCTTCTTAGCAACTGGAGGCCGTCTGTCTGTGCTTAGCTTGACACTGAGTTGCAGAGGCTGACGAAGCCAGTGGCCAGGGCAGGAGCCCTGGGGGGCACTGGAACAGCTCCTCCCTCCAGAGCAGGTGCTCTTTGGAGGGAGGGCACAGCGCTTGTCACTTAAAGCAGCGAGAACTGTGCCCTTCCTCCATTGAGCTCCAAAATGGAGACCAGGGGAAGGGTGTCGGGCACAGTGACACGGGGTCACAATGTCACAGAATCGCCTGGGTTCCATTAGACCCTGGGACAATTCTGCTGAGTTGGTAAATTATCTAAGTGGTTAATGAATGAAGGCTTTTTTGCCAGCAACTTTTAAACTTGGGATGAGGAGAGCAAAAATGGGAACATCTCCAGCAGTTTCTCAAAACTCACCTTGTACCACCGATGCATTTGCGCACCATTTCCAATGTTTGTTCAACTGATTTTTACAGGTACTTACCTGGAACTGAGGGGCCGCAAACCAAGTGGATCCCAAAGTCTTGTCCTTTACCATAAAAAGCGGGGAATGCTCTGCAAACAGTTCCATCACCCCAATTTCCCTAAAAGATGATCTTTGCCCTCCTGGTACAGAAAAGGGAGTTATCCATGCAAAAAATGCAGAAAAATACTTTCATCGCTCCACTTTACCCATAAAACGTTCTGTGGGGACAGTTTTTTTAACCCTGACCCAGTAGTGTCAACCTACCGGTACGCTGGGCATGTCTTCTGGGTGAGCGGCAGCGCGATCGCTGCGTTCTGTTGAGTGGGCGGGCTTTCACCGTTATGCAACAGAACGCAGCGATCGCGCTGCCGCTCACCCGGAAGACACGCCCAGTGTACCGGTAGGCTGACACTACTGCCCTGACCTCTTAGAAACGTTGCTCAAACGCAAATAAGGTACAAAATTAAAATGGCAGATTCGTATCTGCTTATGACTTTAAAGGTCCCTGTGGCTCTATGTACAAAATGAAAAAAATATATCTGGTCAAATATTTGAAACCTGACAACTTGGCTGAAGTGAATCCTAAATATAGCTGGAAAGGACACCCTGTTTCAGAGTTGAGCTGGTGGGAACAGCAGTAGACACACTCGCATGGACTTCCAGAGGCCAAGGCGGACAGCACACAAAATGTTTTCTGCTGGAACATGATTCTGGAGTTGGATGTGGTTACGGTGTAAGTAGCGTTCATCTTATCGCTTTAAATCTATCAAGATTTGGTTTATTTTTTTAATTCGTTACAGTTTGCAGCACCACTTTCTGTTCCGTTTGGGCTTCATCCAAAAGAAATGAAATATTTTGGGAAAGTTGTCATAGGAGCTATGAGTCATTGGCCAAGGCAGGATTGACGGTGACTCACTCGGACAGCAGGAAGGATATAGTAACTTTCCCACAGCACACTCCTAGGCGTGTCTGCTCACAAGTAAGTTCCACTGTGTTCAACGGGGGCTTACTCCCAGGAAAGTATGTATAGGATTGCAGCTTTAAAAACCCAGGAGTACT
Organism: Lerista edwardsae; assembly: GCA_029204185.1. NCBI lineage: Eukaryota > Metazoa > Chordata > Lepidosauria > Squamata > Scincidae > Lerista > Lerista edwardsae. The sequence continues at coordinate 3,535,255 of JAJKFI010000097.1, forward strand.
TAAGTGCTCTGTCAAGTGTCATGGTCAATTCCAGTTTCTTTCCAGGTACAAAGGGGCAAATTAAAACACAAATTGGATACAACTTATTTTTTTCATTTAATACAGCTAAAGAGCATAATAGTTAGTTTAGATATTTCAAACTAGAGGCATGGCTAGGGTGGAGCCTGAGGAGGCACCTGCCCCAGGTGCTACACCAAGATGGGGGTGCAAGGTGTAAGGCAGTCACTTCTGGCAGTGCTGGTAGCTTCATGCCCTGTTCCTTCTCCTAACTCCAGGTTAGGATTGCGTTCTGTATGTAGTTCCTTACAAGGCTCTGATTACTACACACACACATGCACCCTGTTTGGGGAAATCTCCATTCAGGGGTCATTAACATCCCTATCACAGTCATCACAATAGCCAAGAGTACTATTAAAAAAACTATATAAGAAGTTATATATATATATATAAGTACTATATAAAAAGGTGCCTGAAGGGGGGACATGATTGAGACATACAAAATTATGCACGGAAGGGATAGAGTCGATAAAGGGATGTTCTTTTCCCTCTCTCAAAACACCAGAACCAGGGGACATCCACTGAAATTGAGGGTTGGGAGAGTTAAAATAGATAAAAGGAAGTACTTTTTTACCCAGCGGGTGGAACTTTTTGCCACAGGAGGTGATGATGGCATCTGGTCTAGATGCCTTTAAGAGGGGATTGGACGGATTTCTGGAGGAAAGATCCATCGTGGGCTATAGACCATGATGGATTGTGCAACCTCCTTACATTGGTGGTGGGCTACTTTAGAGCATCGGGTACAAGGGAGTGGCAACAGGATGCAAGCATCTTGTTGTCTCATGCCTTACTAGGGCACCCTGGTGGGCCGCTGTGAGATGCAGGAAGCTGGACTAGATGGGCCTTTGGCCTTATCCAGCAGGGCTCTTCTTATGTTCTTATAGCCTTGCGAGGAGGGGGCAGGGAAGTGGCCTACAGGGCACATCCCTGCAGTGTATGGAGACTGGGTATTCCCAAACAGGCGGAGCCTGTTAGTGCAGCTGGCTTCTGTGCAGAGACGTCATCCGGGTGCGCCAGGAACCGGAACGCCCGGATGATTGACAGCCCTCCACCCCTATGGCGGAGGGCAGCCACACCTCCCTGCGCCTCACAGCGCCCGAATTGCTCCATTTCAGAGCAATTCAGGACACAAGGGAGGGTGGGTGGGCCCAGGAGCAGCTCGCCCATCCTCGGGAGAGGCGGCGCGGCCCGGGCCTGTCCGCAGAACTGGCGGAACGGCGTACCAGGCCGTTCCGCCAGGATGACACCACTGCTTCTGTGCCTTGCTCCTGCTGCCCTCTCTCTCTTCCTCGAGGGAGTGGAATGGGTTCAGCACCCACTTTACAAAGGCTCAGGCTGCCTTTTCTTTTATTGAAGCCTCTTCCGATCAGGGAAAGCATCAGGATAACAAGCCTGCATGTCTCTTGGCTCCAGTTGCCGGCTGCCGCTGAGTCAGAGCCTTAGAGGAGAAATTTAAAAGGGAAATGGCAGCTGGGGGGAAAAATGCACAGGAGCTCCAAGCACAGGAGCAGCCACGGAGAAGGCAGAGGGACTGGGGCCCTCTCCCACCCTCCCTTAAGCAAAGGTCCAATGTGGAGACATCCGTTACATAGGCTTAAAGCCAGGCCTTCTTTTGACAGTGAGCTTCCAGTGCCTTGGAGTTCTACAGGACATGCTGTCTGTCTGACTGGTGACTTCAATCTGGCTAATCTTTTTTTTTTTTTAAGATTTTATTGATTTTGATACGAAATGATGAGTAGGTATAGGGATAAAACATAGGTACAGGGTTATGACACAGGGAAAAAAACATAAGGTAAAAAAAAAACATTGAAGTATATCTATTCAATCATCCTCCTACTCTAAAATTATTATCTAATCATCAACATAATAGGTATTCATTCATCTGTTTGTTATGTTTCTTATACAAATTTTTATACATAACTTCCTAACTTTTCTTATCGTAGTAACATTGTTTATCAATCCAATCATAAAATGGTTTCCAATATTGCTTAATTTTCTCTAAATTTCCTTCATTCAATCTTTTGGTCAATACATTCATTTCTGCTACCCTCGTATATTTTCTCTATCAAAAGTTCTATCTTCGGAATCTCGGTACTTTTCCACTTTTGCGCAAATAATATCCTAGCCGCAGTTACTATATGTACAATAATGTTTCTTTACATCTTGTATATCTGGTAATATATTTAGGAGGAACATTTCAGGTTTGAAAGGAATCACACATTTCAGAATCTCTTGCAGCATTGCGTGTATTCTCTTCCAATATTTCTTTGCTCTAGGACAAGTCCACCAAGCATGATAATAAGTCCCTTCTGCACATTTCCAACATTTATTTGATGCCCCCTCATACATCCTCCCTTTCATGGATCAGTAACTTATATGCAGAGTACATCATGAGGAAGGCAGGGCTGGATGATTCACAAGCTGGAATCAAGATCGCTGGGAGAAATATCAACAACCTCAGATATGCAGACGACACCACTCTAATGGCAGAAAGTGAGGAAGACCTAAAGAACCTTCTGATGAGGGTGAAAGAGGGAAGTGCAAAAATTGGCTTAAAGCTCAACATTAAAAAAACTAAGATCATGGCCACCACTCCCATCACAGAAATGGAAGCAGTGACAGACTTTATTTTCCTGGGTTCCAAGATCACCGCAGACGGTGACTGTAGCCATGAAATTAAAAGATTTCATGTTTACTTCTTGGGAGGAAAGCTATGGCGAACCTAGACAACTTAATAAAAAGCCGAGACATCACCCTGCCAACAAAGGTTCGCATAGTCAAAGCGATGGTTTTCCCAGTAGCAATGTATGGCTGTGAGAGCTGGACCATACGAAAGGAAGAGCGCCGAAGAATAGATGCTTTTGAGTTATGGTGTTGGAGAAGACTTTTGAGAGTCCCCTGGACTTCAAGGAGATCCAATCGGTCAATCCTCCAGGAAGTCAAGCCTGATTGCTCCCTGGAAGGACAAATCCTGAAGCTGAAGCTCAAGTACTTTGGCCACCTCAGGAGAAGAGAGGACTCTTTAGAAAAGACCCTCATGCTGGGAAAGATGGAAGGCAAAAGGAGAAGGGGGCGGCAGAGGATGAGATGGTTAGATAGCGTCACCGAAGCAATGAACATGAAATTGGATGAACTCAGGAAGCTAGTGGAGGACAGGGAGGCCTGGCGTGCTGTGGTCCATGGGGTCGCAAAGAGTCAGATACGACTTAGCGACTGAACAGGAGAGAACAGGAACATACATCCTAGATATTTTTTTCTGGAGTGATATGCCATCTATAGAATATTTTATATAAATTTAGCTTTAAATGATGTCGCTTTAGTAATCTTAATATTGGTTGTCCATATTTTTTAGCCCACTCTGGGTAATCTTAAGCAATTAGTAACAGTCAGTTAAGAGAGCTCTTTGTTGTTTTCTGTAACTGCTGTAAATGCATGTTATTTTAATGTTGCCTTGGATGTTTTAATGTTAACTTGTGCAATTGCTTCCCTCCCGCTTCTTAAAGTCAGGAGAAGCGGTAAAGTTTCCTTCAGTAACAACTTCGTTATGTCAATAAAGCTCCTTCAAAAGAATTTATGTGTATTGTTGACAAAGGGGGATGTGTAACCTCCAGGGAATTGTTACAGGGCCTGATTGACTCATTGACTCAGAGGTCTGGAGGGGGTTGGGTTTGGTTTGGTTGGAAGAGCAGGGCTTGCGTCTTGCCAAGTGTTATCAGTTGGCTTCCATGCAGTATAAACTCAGCCAAGGCAAGTGCAGGTTGAATGTTGATTGCAACAGAACAGAACAAAGGGCAACAGCCCAACCCCTCTATGTAGTTAACTCCACCCCAGGGCTCTGATTGGAGGGATGATTAGCTCCACCCCCTCGCTCAGGCTTAACCCCTGGCTATCCTCCTGCATACCTAACACCAAGGTTAAATTATTATGAGTCTGTCCAGTCCCACTGGATTAAATGGTGTGAGGTGACTGGTGACTTGGTGGCTAGTAACAGCACCTCCAACATGACATTCCCACATAAGAACATAAGAAGAGCCCTGCTGGATCAGGCCAAAGGCCCATCTAGTCCAGCTTCCTGTATCTCACAGCGGCCCACCAGGTGCCCCAGGGAGGCATGAGACAACAAGATGCTTGCATCCTGTTGCCACTCCCTTGCACCCGGTACCAGTAGCCCACCACCTTTGTAAGGAGGTTGCACAATCCATCATTGCCTATAGCCCACGATGGACCTTTCCTCCAGAAATCCGTCCAATCCCCTCTTAAATGCATCAAGACCAGATGCCATCACCACCTCCTGTGGCAAAGAGTTCCACAGATTAACTACCCGCTGAGTAAAAAAGTACTTCCTTTTATCTGTTTTAACTCTCCCAACCCTCCTTTGGCTCTGCTGCTGCCTTCACCTCCAACGGCTTTGTATCTTTGGAAGGAGGCTGGGGTTAGAACACCATACTAAATGGCCAGGCTGAGATGCATATTACCACATCAGGCGTGGAAGGGCTGTGTCCCAGATCTTGCCTCACTCCGGATGCTGCGCTGGTGATCAGGGCAGTAAATGGCCTTCATGAAGCCAACACCCAGTTTGTTGACAGTGTTTAAATATGATTGTACTGTCTTTGAAGATAGCGTCATCTCCCATGCCCGTGGAAGAGCATTTATTTATTTCATTTCAATTTATTTTGAAGAATTTATACCCCCGCCTTTCCCATGCCGAAGCAAATGCCCAAAGCGGCTGACATGAGCAAGATGTTAGTGGCGCTGTGCAGACCAGCCATCAGCAGGTTTCTGCTAGCAAAAAGACCCCAGTGGGGCAGGGAACCCTCCCTCCCAGGCCGCCCAGAAACACCCTTTGCCCTGCTCCCTCCCTCGCGCCTGAAGCCAGCTAGCTTCAGCTGGTGCAGAGGGGGCACAGTGTGGGCAGCGCCGGTCCCAGAGTGTTTGCGCTGACATGAGGGTGCCGCTCCCCCCGTTTGCAGGAAGGGCTGTTAATGCTGAATGCAATGAAACAAACATTATGGTTTGATAGAAACAGTATTCTATCAATACAATTAACCATTAAAAAAACATTTATTTACAATACATTAAATTAAATGTGATTTTATCTTGGGGGAGTCCCAAATTTTCATTGCCCTGGGTAGCACATGCCTTAGCTATGCCACTGCTACAGGGCATGTCTTTTTGTTTGCTTGTTTCTCTTCCTGTTTTGGTGTTTTCATGGAGGAAGCTGCTGCTTGGAGAAGCCCCAATTTTCCCCAGGGTTCATTTTTGAAATCTTAACCATGTCGTTGTCTTTTAGGTGTCATGGAGAATTCTTCTCCAGAAACAGACTTCCAAAGCTCTTGTGAAGAAAGAAAGCTTTACGCTGTGGATTCCTTAAACAACTTAAATGAACAAAATCTTTGTGTCGCTCAGCCTCCCCACCAAAGTATGTATGCCAAATGTCACTTGTCAACCACTTCTCAGCACGTCAAAGCAATTTTGTAACACATCTAAGGGCGCAATCCCAACCTGGAGTTAGGCCGGCACAAGTTAGGCCAGCAAAGTTTGGCCGGCACAAGGGACAAAGTTTGTGTGTTTGGACCACTTTTGGAGTCGGGGAGGATGGCGCATGTCTGTGTGCTGGTCTCTCTGACTCCAAGAGTGGTCCCAATGCACATTACAGTGGCCATTGTGCCAGCCAAACTTCGCTGGCCTAACTCCAGGTTAGGATTGCACCTTAAATGAGTGGTTTTGACAGAAGGGCACCAGATGTTAACTGGTGCATCTAAATAATATACTATCGATGTACTGTACCTATTTTCTGACATACAGATTTCAGAGCAACTATGACAACACACCTTCCTTCAAGGTTTTCCCTTAGATAGATTTGATCCTACAAAGAATGATTGGATGCGATCCATCGTATCTTCCGCAAAGTAAATGTAGCACTGTATTAAGAGCAGGTATATACTGTACCTTGTTCTTGAATCACAGTGGTGGAGCTCAGCTTCTAGGATTAAATTAACAGATACTAGAACTCCCCAAAATGGCTGAAGAAGAATGTAGGTTAATTCGTTCAGACTGCTATATTTGAAAGATAGTAATCTTTAAAGTTTAAAGACGTGCTCTCATGTGCATTTTGCAATGATCTAGGTCAGTGGTTCTCAAACTGTGGGTCTTGAGCCAATTTCAGGTGGGTCGTGAAGCACCTAGGGCAGCCATATTGAAAATATGGGAAGATGGGATGCTGGAAAGGGGGGAGGGCTGTGGCGTTGTTTTGCTTGTGTCCAGGTTGTAAATAGGCCTTTTTCCCTTCTGATTTATTTTGCTGTTGGAAAATGGATGAGAAAGAACCCAACTGATTACTGCAAAGTCAGGAAAGCAGCTGGCTCTGATGTCACAATGATGGCACTTCTAGCCATGACATCACTTCTGGTGGGTCCTGAACAGATTATCATCTAAGAAGGGTCTCTTAGATGGCATTCATTTATAAAATAACCACAGTTTTGAGGATAAGCACTGAATTGAACAGGTTGTAGTTGTATCCTGCTATGTTGGCCTCTGCAACACTTTTGTTTACCTGCTCACAGCTTTCAATACTGTCTGTACTGCATTGCCGTCACTGCCCAGGATTGCTCAGAGGACGAGTTAGAGGGGCCGCTTACATAGCACATTGTGGCTCCTGCAGTACTTACCGGTACCACGCTACCAACTCCTAAGCCAATGATGGCTAACCTTTTGGGCTGGCTGTGTCAAATGTAGGAAAATGCTTAACTTGACCCTGCTGGTGTGTCAACCCCCCACCCAAACAAAAGAGAAACCATTCTTTATATTCATTTATTTAAACAAAAAAATACAGTCTAATCATGTGTGGTGCTATGTATTCTATAAAGAAACATCAAATAATTACAAAAATGAAAAATGAGTAAAACAAACTCAGTTTTTGTCATGCCTTGGTGAATGCTGGTGTGTCACCCCAAACGTTGTGGTGTGTCAGCTTTGACACGCATGTCGTAGGTCATCAAGCTAAGCTTAGCATCAAGCTAAGCTATTGCAATGCAATGATTGGGGTGCTTTCCTATCAACTGATTTGCGTCTTTTTCTTCCTCCTGTTCTAGCTTCTACGTTTTCCTGGAAAATAATTGCATTTTTTAGAATAAGAAGCCTGTCAAATATAAGATTTTCCTTTCCTCTGACCGTTCTAGCCTGATCTTCAGAACTCAGCATTGATCTTCTCGTTCACAGAGGAGGAGCGAATACCAGATGTTCTGGGGTTTACTTTGGTGTGGGATATGCTTACTTACAGCAGTCTTTGAAGAAGCTAAACAGTCATTCCAATTGTCCTAGCCTAATTTTATTTCTCTTGTGTTTTTGTCTCAAATGTACACATGGCAACAAGATTATTTTTAGCTTTTTATTCTCCTCTCCCTTACTGTGTTCTGAAAGCACTTTCAACATCCTAGTTTCTTGGCTGCATTCCACATTTTGATTCCTCCATGAGCTGCCAAGCAGAATATTGAGGGTGTGTGTGTGTGTGTGTGTGTGTGTGTGTGTGTGTGTGTGT
>JAJKFI010000097.1:3547345-3604593 GCA_029204185.1 Lerista edwardsae
CCCCCCCCCCCCAAACAAGAGGTGAGGCAAGGGGCAACCTCCTTCCAGCTCTGCTACTGCAATCTTTGGCAGCAACACTGGAGGGAGGGGTGGAGGCCCACTTTGTCCCAGTCTACTGTTCCACCTTGCCAGCCCCTGCCGCTGCCTCCGCCTTTGCTCTGTTGCAAAGAGTGACACAGCGACCGCAAAAAGGATGTCTGGCTGTGATTCTACATGAACCCTGGAACATATTAAGAAACATGCCCATTACCTGCAAGTGCCCATTCTCCAGTGCTGTGAGTGTGGCCACTGTAATACAACACGTAGGTGTCGTGTCTGGGGCCATCAGGCGTGCGAAGTTCCAGAAAAGATTTCAGCTTAGAATGAAGAGTATCAAAAGAAAGTCCGCTTGTGGAGTAGTCACAGCCGTAAGTCTCAATCATGTGATATGCAAAGAAGCGTTGGATGGAATTAAGCATTCCTGTGGATCTCAAATTGAGCTCTTGGACATGCTCGGGTGGAAGCAACGTTGGCTGGCCATCGGGACTAGAAATGGGAAAAGGAGATGTTGCAATCTAAATGGTTTTGTCATTAATGGAACTTTTTTCTTCTTTTGAATAAACAAACAGGCAAAGAAAAAAGAATAATTAAGAGCAGTGTAGGCACTAGAAAGTCAAAAGAAACAAATGAACAAATTATCAAATTACAGTATAAATGCAAGTTTGGCAAATGTTTTTAAACCCTAGCAATAATTGCCTTAGGGCGTAATCCTAACCAAGTTTCCAGCACCGCGTTAAGGGCAGCGCAGGTGCAATGTAAGGGAACAAACAACCCCTTACCTTGAGGAGGCCTCCATGTCTGCCCCCCAACTGCAGGATGCAGCACAGGCCCCATTGGCACAATTCTGGCAGTGCTGGGATGCTTTCTTAGCACAGCATCCCAGCACTGTCAGATTCTGCAATATATGGATGGCAACCAATTCTTTTATGGCAGCTAGTATTAAAATCTATCATACTGCCAGTCGCTGCTAACTGGGCAAAGAGGCACTTTTTCAAGGGATTTCCCTCTTATATTTACTAGGGAGAGATTAACTATCCCTCATCACCCTAGCATAGTGTTGTTTCCAGTGGCTGGTGCGCTCCTGAACCATTATAGATTATGAGCCCTGTTGGGACAGGGAGCCACTTAGTTATTAGATAAACTGCTTTGTGAACTTTTTTTGTTGAAAAATGGTATATAAATACTCTTAATACTTAAATGGACAGGCTATAATAATGTGCACAGTTCTTTAAAACGGATTAATCTGCCAGAATGGAAAGCCGTAAGTTTCAACTCAAAGGGCATGGGCATTTCTCAGATCATCTGCCTGGAAATGATACTGTTTTCTCTCTCTCTCTCTCCCCTCCTTCTCCTCTTCATGTTGTACATGCTTATTTCTTAACATTGTGGAGGAGGTTATCTTATGTTACCATAAGAAACAATAACTTTTCCAAGGAAAATGAATAATGCAGGAAAAAACACACATTCCAAGTGACTTATTACAACTTTCTGGAACGCAGGCTAAATGCAAACCAGTTTTTACTTGTCGATTTTGTTATTTCTAAAACCAAAAACATGTGTTGATGTAGAGAAGCATCTATTACTGAGTTACCATTTGACTTCCACTAGCGTTAAAAGAAGGATTCAGTCACTAAGCAAGATTCAGTCACAACTTCAACATGCTCCCTTTAAGACTACTAGGTGATTTTAGTTCCCAGGGAGGGTTTCAGGTATATCAAAACTGGACAGATGTGCTACCAAAAAGTCAGTTTAAATGTCTTGTGTCTTCCATGCATGCTACAAGGGAGGAGGAGGAACAGCTGAAATAGAGTAAGCTCATGCAAATTGAGCTGAAAAATAAGCGAAAGACAGAAATATACAACTAGAGTTCTAACAATTCGTATATATCGACTGTACATTGATGGTCAAATTGTAAGGCATTTATGATACTCACACCTGCAAAAATGATTGTCAAATTGTAAGGCATTTATGATACTCATACCTGCAAAAATTTGTAGGAATCACAACTGCATAGCCAACACATGTTCCTCCCAAACAGTTCCCCAGTTCATGAAATAATCCATGAGCCATGGATTCAAGAGGCAAAACAATCAGAAATACACTCATGAAGATCCCATTGGATTTCTACAATGGAAGAGAGATATTTTTATACACTGTAATAATTTGTAAACGTAAAAGCATCTTTTATTTGTAAATATTCCTCAAGAATGTCTTTCTTATGTGCTTGCTTAGGTGAGCCAGTCAAACTGTTGTAGGGTAGTAATTTCTGTAGGTTTATACGTAAGACTGCATTATAAGAAGAGTTGGAAAGTAGAAAATGAAAAGTTTTGCCATTTCAAAACAATTCAAAACTGGATTAGATGATTGCCATCTTTTACACTGATGTGATAGTGGCAATGTTGCTCTTTACACAGCTGGACTTGCAGTAAGCGTACAGTAAAAGACATACTTGTCTTTTTATCTGGTCATATCTGGTCATACATACTGGTCATCTTTATCCACAGATTCAGGACCTGCAGATTTGACTTAGGGTGCAATCCTAACGTGGAGTTAGGCTGGCACAAATTAAGCCAGCAAAGTTTGTCTGGCACAAGGGCCACCATAAAACGCGTTTGGACCATTCTCAGAATCGGGGAGGATGGCACACGTCTCTGTGCTGGCCTTTCTGACTCCAAGAGTGGTCCAAACATACTTTATGGTGTCCCTTGTGCCAGCCAAACTTTGCTGGCCTAACTGTGCCGGCCTAACTCCAGGTTAAGATTGCACCCTCATTGTGGGTTCCAAAGATGTGGTGAAGGACCTGACCAGATCTCCTGGAAAGTCTGGGAGGCTTTCTTCTGAGAGGTGTTGAAAATAAATGCACTTCCAGTTTTTATGAAAACTGGAAGTTCTCTTGTGACACTTCCGGAGGCTTCAGAATACCTCCAGGCTTGACTGGAGCACAGCTCCAGTTGCATCCAGAGGCGCTTTTAGATCTGTCCTGATTATCTGTGGGAATCACTAGTTCACCAATCCACCAATCCATCTGGGAACAGATCCCTTACCTTGTGGATAACAACGTTCAACTCTATACTGTTTCTCTAGATGGGCAGCCCAATCCTAACCAAAGCAGATGCAGCAGGGCCAAGATGAATTCTATGTGTAGATGGAGCAGGCTAGTGGTCTCCTCAAGTCAGAGGACATTTGTCCCCTTACCCTCTGCAAAGCCCAAGTCTGCTCAGTGGTGGACCTGTGCCTGCTAAAAAGGGTTCTCAGGCCTGATATGGGAGATAGGATTTGGTGCCATGCACCAGCATGACTGAGCCTGCCCCATCTCCATCCTCCTCTGCCCCATTAACCCTCTCCCTGTTTCTGCTCTGCTTGAGCAAACACGGAGAGTTTGGAGCTAATATCAGGTTTAATTCAATGTAAAAATACATAAAAAGGTTTCCCTACAACCGAATGGTCTAGTCGTGACCGACTGTAGGGGGCAGTGCTCATCTCCATTTCAAAGCCTGTAGAGCCGGCGTTTTGTCCGAGGACAAGCTTCCGTGGTCATGTGGCTGGCATGACTCTACACGTAGAGTGCACGGAACGCCGTTCCCTTATTTAGCTACCTGCATTCTTAGGTGCTTTCGATACATAGAGAATACATAGGGAATGTGAAATGACTTTGGGCATAATCCAAGCCTGGAGTTAGGCTGGCACAAGTCCCTTGTGCCGGCCCAGGAATGTCACAAATGCACAGTAAAGTGTGTCTGGACCACTCTCAGAGTCAGGGAGAACAGTGCACAGACATGTGCCATCCTCCCTGACTCCGAGAGCGCTAAACTCCTAAACTGGAGTTAGGCCGGCATAAGCTAAGCCAGCAAAGTTTGGCCAGCACAAGCGCCACCCTAAAGCATGTTTGGACCGCTCTTGGAGTCAGGGAGGATGGCTCACATCTGTGTGCTGGCCTCTCTGACTCCCGAGAGTGGTCAAACATACTAATCTGTCCATTTCGCGAACCACCAAAAATAATTATCCCACACACAATCCTCCCACATATTACAGGTAACAGAGAAAGATGTACATGTACTAGAACATACCTGCCAACATACAGCACCCAACACTGCTGTTGCAAGAAGGCTGAAAAATACAAGTTGCTCAGAAATCAAACAAAAATGGCGCATTCCTTTAGATGCCATGACTCTGTCAAGGCTGTTGTTATCTGCCCTGTGTGTGTAGTAGATTCTGTGGCAATCATTTAATTTTGTGTGAAATCCCCAAAGAGTTATAAGAAAAATTATGTGGCAGATCATCCAGAAAATTCCAAAAATTGAAAATCCCGGAATCACAAAATACCAGAGTTTGAGATCGCCTAGTTTCAGGGCTGACAGAATGAAAAAAACAAATTCAATCAGCCCCACAAACATGACTGAAAATCTTCGACAGACTCTACCACGATACAAATAAGGTTTCCAGCGTTCGGTAACTGAAAGTCCACTGAAATAAACATCAAGCAGGGGATCCGTTATTAAACAGCTAAAAAAACATCCCAAAGCAAATGGATTGGTGGGTATCTCTAGGGATGGAAAAAAAAATAATGAAGCAAGGACTCCGAAGATTACCAAATTTGGAATTGCCAGGAAAGACTTCATCCGCAAGTCAATAATCAGCATTCCCAAAGCCACTACCAAGAAGACAATACTCATGGATTTTTGTATTAGCATAGTTGTGCTGGCAATTGCAAATCCAACCAGCTCCAGAAATTCAACTATTGTCAATAAAGTAGGTCGATGAAGAATGCAGCCACATATCCTCTGCACCAGAGCATACAATATCCTTATAATGATTGAGGAAAGCAGCAAATATTTGGTTGCTTCTTCTTTCACATCATTCTTAAATGAAGCATTATCGCGAAAACAGAGAAGGCCAAGTAAAAATCCAAACCAAAGATTAGAAAGACTTAAATTTGCTGCTTCCATTGAAAAATAGTAGTAAAGTATACTGGCAATTCCAAGAACAAAAAGTCCCAGGATAAAGATTACGAGTATTAGTGGATCTGCAGTCTTCTCCCACCTGACATAAAGGCCCATGCCTACGGCAACCAATAAATTAATTCTGGCTAAATAGCCCAGGTAGCGGATAGAGGAATGCATGTTCACTTCTTGGTTTGCTTCTTCCAGTCTTGTCATTGCTGCATAGAGACAATGGCTAACACAGTAACGCAGTGATCTACACATGTAAGCAACCTAAAAGGGATTGTATTTGCTTCACAGAAAACAACTTTCGTCCAAGAAAAGTGATGCAAAAGCGGTCGTCCACAGCATTGCTTCATTGATAACAGCCAGAAGTCACTGCAGTCCTGGAAGAACAAACAGCGTTAATTTTAATTTGTTTGTTCCTGGAAGAACAAACAGTGTTAATCTGAATTTGTTTGTTCCTGCAAGAACAAACAGTGTTAATTTGAATTATGCTTTTAGTGTCTGTGTTAAGATATCTATAGACGAAATCTATAGATTTCTTGCTTTGAAGAAAGAGACTCTTGCTTCAGACACAGTGGGACTTACTTCTGCATAGACATGCAAAAATTGTCCAATTTTGAATTGACTAAAACTCATACGATTGACTGACCATGCAACCCTATTTGTATAAATCTGCATATAAATTCATATAAATTGCCTTGCGCAGCAACAGGCATTAGCTTGAAGGACCCAGTCTCTCTTATTTGAGAGAGCAGGGAAGATGCCACTTTAAATGGTACTTCCATCTGAAGTTTTTATAAGCACCTATACACTTTATATGTTTTTAAATACTGTACTTGCATTAAAATATACTTTAAAACCATGCTTGCTTAATCAGTTTATCTTAAACAGTTTATCTTAAACTGATCAAGAGATTTAAAAATGCATCAATTTAACCGATCAATTACACATTCTAGCCCTAGTTAAAAAAAATGCACTCTTACTTAGTTGAAGTGTAATACATATAAAGCTAATATAATCAGTTGTCTTATATTCCAATTTTTGAGCTGATTAGAGTTGGTAAAAAAGTAAAGACTTTTGTTTTGTTATGAATTATGTTATTCATTTCAGTTTTAATTTAATCTCACAACGATTGTATGAACAGGGCAACAGTGATTATAGGCTCTTCTGAAACAATGCTTACCTCTACTTACTGGGGATAAGATAAAACTTGTTTCTGATTCTCTTCCTTATGTATTGTTTCCATAACCAAAAGAGCCTCCAAGGATATAGTATGTTATATTTGGTTTGCTATCTCTAATCTCTTGCAAAAATAAGAGGTCTGGTAAATTAGGAGATGATGAAAGAAGCGCCATTCCCTGAAAAAATAACAGGAGCAACAAAGCAATAACAAAGCAATCCTATGCATGTTTCTCAGAAGTTCAACTGTGTCCAATAAGGTGGGCGAAAACAGTGATAATAAAATAGAGACCAATCCTATACAATTTTCCAGCACTGATGCAACCATATTAATGTGGTGTGCGCTACATCTTGCAATAGGGGGGACAGTTATGGAGGCCTCATCAATATTTCCTTACACCCTGGCTGTACTGCGGCTGCATCGGTGCTGGAAAATTGGATAGGATTAGGCCCCTAATTTGGTTATTATTTATTTATTGTTTTGATTTATTATTTAAGGGGAGGTGTGTGGGTATATCACCTTCCTAGAACACTTTTAAAGCGATTACGATTTATCATGTAAAATTTTGAATAAAAACACAGAACACCACCGTCTACACTTCTACCATAACTCTGAAATCTGCAAAAAACACAAAACCTCTACTAAGAGGGTTTTATTTACTCTGAGGGAAGTGTGGACAGGTTTGTAACCTTATCTCATGCGGCTGAAGTGCTTCTAATTAGTATTTCTAATGACGTAAGGAGTCCCACAGAAAGACTACTATTCCTAAAAATATCAGACATAGAACTACAACCCAATTTCCAAGAGTTTTTAAAAAATCATCATCGCTTCTGAGCTACAAACCTAAATTTGAGACCTTTACACCACTGACAGCACAAACCTATTTGTGTTTACGCATAATAAAGTCCCACTGTGTTCAATGAGGCTTATTCCCAGGAAAGTGTGTACCGTACAGCAGTATTTCTCAAACTGTAATTCAGGACGCATTCGGTGGGTCGCGACCAGTGGTGTCATCTACTCTCGCGGAGACGGAACACTGGGCGGGACTTACATTTGATTGGCTGCCTGCCTGTTCGCTTCCACTGTCCTTCCTGCTCGCCCAGGCACCCAGCGCGCCCCCCGTCCCCCCCCCGCATCCATTGCTGAGCTGGGCGAGCAGCGGTGGGGCACGGCGACCGAGGGCAGCCCATGTGGCGGGGGGAAGGCGGCGGAACCGCACGGACCGGGCTGCCAATCAAACGTACCTCCCACCCAGCGTTCCGTCTCCACGAGAGTAGATGACATCACTGGTCGCGACCTAATGTCGGGTGGGTTGCAGAAAGCTGGGAGCTGCCACATGAAAGCTGCAAAACTTACTCTTCCTATATTCTTTTGTGTTTGAATTTTCAAGTGAGGGTTGTTGTTGTTTTTTAATTGTTTTCAGTTCAGTTTTTCAACATAATATTTTGTTCTGGTCTTGCTCTCTGTCAGGGATGTTTCACGGTTGTGCAAATGCTGCAGTCCAAGAATGCCAGTTTGCATTCCAGGAGTGTCGTTTGATTAGGTCACAATGGAGGCACTTCCTTTCCTGCTGGTGTCACTTCTGGCCATGACATCAGTTCCAGTAGGTCCCTACACGAGTGCCATTCTACAGAGTGGGCCCCAGTGCTGAGAACTACTGCTGTATAAAAAGGTAAAGGTTTCCCCACGACCGAATGGTCTAGTCGTGACCGACTGTAGGGGGCGGTGCCGGTAGTGAAATTCAGGGGGTTCACCCAGGTTCTATAGAACCGGTTGTTAAATGGCTGGGCCCCGCCCACTCGCTGACCTCGGCTGGCTTCGGGTTTTGTTTGGCTCCGGCTATGACATCATAGAACCAGTTGTTAATTCATTTGAATTGCACTAGTGGGCGGTGCTCATCTCCGTTTCAAAGCCTGTAGAGCTGCCGTTTTGTCTGAGGACAGGCTTCCGTAGTCATGTGGCTGGCATGACTCTACGCTGTAGCGCAGGGAACGCCGTTACCTTCCCACCGAAGTGGTCCCTCTTTATCTACTTGCATTTAGGTGCTTTCAAACTGCTAGGTTGGCAGGAGCTGGCGGGAGCTCACTCGGTTGCGCAGTCTTGAACTCCCAACCTTGCAGTCAGAAAGCCCAGCAACAGCGGATTAACCCACTGCGCCACCACGTCCCACAAACTGCTATATAGGACAGTGTTATTCAAACTGTGGTTTGGGACCCACTTGGTGGGTCACAACCTGATGTCAGGTGGAAAGCTGGGAGCAGCCACGTTGGAAACTGCAGACCTTACTCTTGTTACATTCATTTTGTGTTAACAGTTTGATTTTTCAAGCAAGGGTTTTTTTTTAAAAAAAAATTGTTTTTAGTCTGGTGCTTTTACCCATATTTTGTCCTCTCCTTGCTTTCTGTCAGGGATGTTTCATGATTGTACAATTGCTGCAGTGCAAGAAGGCCAATCTGCATTTCAGGAGTGCCATTTGATGACGTTACAATGACAGCATTTCCTGCTTGATGATGTCACTTCCTGTCACAACATAACCTCCAGGTTAATGACATCATCTCTGGTGGGTCCCGACACGAGTGCCATTCCAAAAATTGGGCCCCGCTCTGAATACCGCTGTTGCATAGGGTTTGGGAAAGCGATGCTGCCTAAGCGAAAAGGTGCAAGAGGCAGCGGGGGCGTCAGCAGCAGCAGCCTGGAATTCCCCCTCCAGCGGTCCCATGGATCCGCGCCTCTGACTGCCTCACCAAACTCCCCACCCTCGCGGTCGACTCTGCGCCCTCCCCTTCCCAACGGCCCCTTTAAAGGCCTGTGTCCTGGCAGCGCCGGCGCATGCGTAGTCACACCCAGGAAGGCGCTGGGGGGGGAGGGAGCGGCGCGGCCAGTCAGCCTCCACTGGCTCGCTTCGAGCTGAGGGAGCGCAACTCGAGTGAGGAACGCAGCGCCGAGGGAGGCCGCGCGGAGCCCCTGGACGAGCGAAGCCTCCGCCGCCCGCCTCACGTCCCCTCAGCGCCGCGGTGCCTCCGAGCCGCCTGCGGCCTCGCGACTCGCATTTCTCTGTGGCGGCCTCCTCCCGCCCCCTTCCCGCTCTCGCGCCGCTTTCCCGCTCCACGAACTCACCGCGTCCCGCTTGCGCTTGAAAAAAAAGTTTCCCCTCTCGCCGCCATTTTAAGCGCCGCCTCCTCGGCGCGCGGCGCTACGGGGCGCGCGAGGGCTCAAACCGTGCGAAGCTGGGCGGGGGCGCGGCCGGCTGAGCGGCCGCCTCGAGTCGCCCGCTCGCCCATGGCGGCGCTCTTCTGCTTCTGACAGGCTGAGGCACGTCCGGCTGCAGGAAGCGCGCCCACTTCGGGAAGTCCCACCGCTCCCAGGAAAAAACAGCACAAGGAGGGGCGCGGACGCGTGTAGACAAGCACGTCTGAACGAGGGAGGCGGCTTCCCGCGGCACACCGTCCCGCCCCCACCACGCAGGAAGGGGTTGTGGGCTACTCTGCGCTTTCCCAACTTGCCAGGCCTTCCGCAGGTTGCCACCACCTCCCACGTGTCAGGTGGGGGCTTCTGAGCATATGCAGAATTCGAGAGAGCAAACGAGCTTGAGGTGTTTTTTAAAATAAAAATAAAACCCCTGAGGACACAGGAGGAAATATTTTAGTAAGGGTTTACGCCCTGGGTGGCTGCACCAGGAAAAAGGGTGCTTGGAGAGTTTATGCCCCACGTTAGGTATCTGAAAGGAAAAACCATGCGTTTTAGCCTAGTGGTTCCATTCTAAATTTAAATCCAAGGAGGCACATGCTTTCATAGAATCAAGGTCATCTAGTCCAAGCCCCTGCCTATGACAAGTAATCTTGTACAACGGTGTTTCGGACTGTGGGTCAGGACCCACTTGGTGAGTTGCAACCTGATGGCAAGCAGGTTGCGGAAAGCTGGGAGCTGCCACTGGGGAAGTTGCAGGCTTGTTCGTACTTTGAATTTTTTTCAGTGAGGTTTTGTCTTTTAAAATTTTTAGTTCAGGGGGTTCACATATTTTGTCCTGATCTTGCTTTCTATTAGGGATGTTTCATAGTTGTGCAATTACTGCTACCCAAGATTGCCAGTTTGCTTTCCAGAAGTGTCATTTTAAGGGCTTTGTTGTTGTTAAAAACACATACAAATACAAAACACTGCCTTTCAGGGTTTGATTTTAATTTTTGCAAGTATCTTAATTACTTTTCCAGTTAGAAATACTAGGGCTGCACCTGATGACACTGTATCACCTACCTAGTACACTTTTAAAGCATCTAAAATTGAAATGGGAATTTGGAATGAGTAGTTAGAATAAGAACACGTAACTCTGCTTTTCAAATCAGAAAAGCTGCAAAAAGGTTAACACCATTTTCAAACACTCCTAATTATTGTCACAATGAAGGCAGTTCCTGCTTGATGTCACTTCCGGCCATGACATCACTTTCAAGTTAATGACTTCATTTCTGGTGGGTCCTGCCACAAGTGCCATTCTCAAAAGTGGGTCCTGCTGCTAAAAAGTTTGAGAACCACTGTTCTAGTCTTACTTGCTTCAACTTTTCAAATACACCAGCACCTCTTAGCAGAGTGTGTTTCCGTCTATATCCCAGGAACTCCCTTTCACAAACACCGTACACAGCAATGTTTACTTGGACGTAAGCCCGATTAATTTCAATTACACTTGCTTCCTCATATAGAACAACTAAGACATACATAGCCTTGTTCCTATGTTCTAAATAATTGTGCATTAGAAACAGTATATACAGCTTCTTGGGAAAACCATAGGCAAAAGGGCAATTTTGTACACATCTACGAAAAGTGTGAAAGCTCTATTTTATTTTGAAGGAAATTTATGTAATTTTGCATATTCATATACCTCTGGAATAGATATAATAGGTATTACACTCAGTTTTAAAGGAAACAGTAATATAATTTAGTTTTATGTATACTTATTACTGCTTGCCTTGCATATGAATAACAGAAGCACATGTCACCTTCCAAAAAGGAAATGAAAAGATGACAACCGTAATTGTGTTCTTATATTAACATCTGAAAGCACATAGGAAGAAAAAGTCCACATCAACACCACACTCGGGAAGTTGTATTCTTTTTAATGTTTCCACATAACATAATGAAACAAAGAAAATACAAAATTTGGTGGTATTTTTCCTTGCATGGACCTAAATGTCTTATCAGTTATCTACCTAGGATCTTGAGTTGTCCAAATCTGCACAGCTGTTTTGAAAGCTGCATTTCTAGAAAGACCCCAGGAACTCTCTCCTTTGAAGCATAGCAGGAAGTTGCTTTAAAGTCACTGTACCCACACATTTTAGTTGAGTGATTTTTCAGAAGAGGTATCGACATTTAGGGTAGTAGAAAAAGTTGCTGTTCTAGCGAAGGCCCCACAATACTTTCACCAAGCCATCACATACTGGCCAACCAAGTTTTAAACTATTTCATCTACATATATCAGAACCTGGATTCCAGCATCAGCTCATCTGAATGAATGGGAAAACAAAAGTGACATTAACACACACAATGTAACATAAATGCATCCATTCTAGGGAGTCTTAGGAACTTCCACTATTAATAACAGCACAACATGCACATTTGGGAGAAGCAAACAATATCTTTTGTAATAAAAGGATAGCACCAACACAATCTACGCCAACAGTGCCAACAAATTTACTATGTTTAATAAAAGTGAATTTTTGTATTCAGTGGAGGCAAGTAGTCTGCCACTCATTTCTTGTTGAAGGATCACTTGAAAAAGGTACTACCGGCCGTTAGTCAAGGTGCCGACCCCCACCCTGCAAGATTGCTCATCCATATCCCCTTTGCCTGTCAGCTTGGCAATGAGGGAAGGGGATAGCTCTAGATCAGGACCTGGCCACTGCCGACCCCTATACTGTAGGTTGTGATATGGTGAGTTTCTCTTAGCTATCTGTCATCTAAAATACCCTCTGCTGCAAAGCAAGAACAGAGTATAGAAGGTAGTGCGGGACTCCTGGTGCAGTTACAAGGGAAAAGGTCTAATTCTCTGGCACTAGAAGCAGCGCCAGTATAGACAGTACCAACACTCCAGTACCGATGCACCTATCCTCAGTGGAGCACACGTAAGAGCAGCTCCTGAACACAGGGTGCTAACGAAAAGTTTTAACGAAAAGCCCAAACCAACAGACACCAAGAAGTGTGGAAGAAGCCTCTATACACTTCTTCCCTTCCCAAGTGAGTATATGGTGAAGGGAAGAGCAGGCAGGCAGCTTGGCCTGCGTTGCCTCACACAGGATGCAACTATATTTACTGCTGTGCCACAACAATATACATAAATGCATCTATGCTAGGGAATGACAGCTAGATCACTCTGCCCTTGTCAGAAAGATACGTACCTTACCATCTGGTATCAGGATATGTTTAAGGCGCAATTTTAGTATGGTTAATACCAGCAGTCACCCCTTGGACATTCATTTCTGTTTTTAATCCACTGCATGCAAGTGGTACAAACATGTTTAAATACAAAGCAGAACACACAAGGTATGCAAATTGTGTATAAAATTACTTAAGAACACAGTATGCAAAAGGCAAATCAGGAACTCATCTGTGAAACTTCAGTGCAAGGTTTTAGTGGAGTGCAAGAGTCTTTTAAAATATATTTTGAAATCTTGTAAGCTTTGTAGTGGCACTCCTGAAATAGCAGTTCTGTGCAACAGGTGGCCAACGCAAGCTACCATTTTTGAAAATGAAAAATCAATTTCTCTTGTAGTTGCTGGTCTACACATTCCAACATGGACTGGCCTGAACCCACATTCAGACATGAGAATACAAGTGCCTTTCATCAGATAGATATAAGGAAGTGATTCTTAATTTATAAAAGTTCAAAAATCCTGGTGCAGTTCTTTAAACAAACATGGTCAAAAATTAAAAAAGAAACATTTCATGTAAAGGATTTGAAGGCTAGTTATATTTTTTAAAAAATATATAGGCAGCTAGTGCTTCACAATGTTTAAAAAAAGTATAGTGCAGGCAAACCATCTAGACCTCCTCCTATTGATTTTCATCCATAGCCAATACCATTTTATAAAATGTTTGCAGGATTTGGTAGAGAATCTATTCAATAGTTGTTGATTTCATATACATGTTTAAGTGACAATCTTCTCTAAGCTTTTCCTAACAGTACTTTTTTTGAAAAATGCTTTAAAAACAAAAACAAAAGATAATATCAAACTGTAGTGTGGGCAAGGATATTAATGCAATCGTAAAATGGTAAAAAAAATCTTAACTGGAGTTAACAAAAGACCATTTAAGCATATTACGTGCATCATTCCAGGAAAAGCGAGGGCAAAAAACAAAAACCTAGTCTCTTGCCAAAATTCTCCAACTGCTGTCTTTAGGATAACTTTGAAGAAAGCCATTTTGTAGCTTTATTTTCTGCTTCATCAGACTAACTCAAGCAAAACACTGCTCTGTGTGCTTTTTGTTTAACTCAAAAGCAAGCTAAGCTTCCCAAGCATATTTCTGAGACATTTACCAACAGTGCACATTCTACACAAACTTCTGAGAAATGCTAGGTGAGCCCCAATCATATCAAGAGACTAAACAATATTCAATCAAGACACTTTGCAGGATTACAGTCCACAGCATAGGTGGGTGGGAGGGGGGTGGTAAAGAACCTTGCTGGAGTATTTTACCAATACAAATACTAAAGTAAACCCTGTTTATGCTATGATAAACAGGAGCCATTCTGCATGACACACGCATTTCAACTTTTCGATACAAGAATAAATTTTAAAATTTGTTAAGTAGAAAAAAATAGCAGGTTCTCAAAACCTTTTAATATTTCCTTTTTTTTTTTTGCAAATCCTTTAGGCCAGGAGCAGATGTCAGTTTAGCAACATTAGTTAACAGTACACAAAGCATGGACTCTTAAGCAGATTTTAATTGTGACATTAACTTAAAAGTAATATAGGGTCTTCTAGCTCATAGAAAGGAATAGAGCTGGCCTGGCTTTCTCCAGAGTCTGAGTCATATGGAGCATCTGGAAGTTCCATGAAGCTGTACGCCAGTTGTTCATCCTCTACATCTGACCGGACATAGCAGGAATTATTAGAAAATTCCTCATCTTCTATACTGTTGAAATCCTGGGGGATGTACAGCATCCCAGGATAGTTCCTGCTCACTAAGTCACTTGTGGTTTCAAGCGAGATCTTCCTAAAGGCCATCAGATGCATATGAGAAAACTTTGAATATTTGAAACGTTTAAAGCCCAATGATTCTATAGCAATTTTCCAACTTTTCATCATCATAGCATGGCGATTCTGATGGGAAGAGTCAGGAGTGATAATAAGCAGCAATCCATTCAATACCAGAAGTTCATGGGCTTTTTTGCAACATATCCATCGTTGATAAGGTGAAGGGAAATAAGAGAGGAGGAGGGAGAAGACCACAACATGAAATAATTCTCCAGGAAGGGAATCAATTGGATTTTTCAGCTGTTTCAAAAAAGCATCAATGGCATCTTGTGCAAGCTGAAGAGGTTGCTGAATTTGAAGGTTTAGGAAGTCACATTTGTAGACACTCTGGAGGAAGAGAACACAGGCAAAGCTCAACACACATGTACGCAAGGTTTGAAATCGGTACACTAAAAGGTACACAGCTAAAGCATAAAGTATGTACAACAGACCTTGCTATAGCAGTGGACAGGCATGAAAACACTGAATGGGGAAATTTAAGATGCTGCAAAATGTGAGTATGCCATATTCGACTACTCCAAACTACCAAACCAATGACCTATCTAAGTTTGTCTATCTAATATACACATGAAAAATATAGATGACTTTGGTAGATACTATAAAGTGTATTGTCAAAGTGTTCAGAATACGATATGCTGTTTAATATTTATTCACAATAGATGTATGAACACAATTAAGACAAAGTTAAACATTTCTTGAACCATTTCAGTTGTACATGGAATATGCTTTAGGCTGCAATCTTATGCGTTTTCCTGGATGTACGCTCCACTGAGCAATAAGATTTACTTCTGAGTAAAAAGGCACCGGATTGCAAGTCAGTTTGTGGCCTACACTAGAGGTTTACTTGCTTATACCATTACATTCACACGAAGCAATAAAATGCCTTGCTTTAACGAAACACCACAAGCAGAGAATTTATAGCAAGATAATTTGGCAAGCAGTTGTCAGGTTAGAGTGGAGACTAAGAGCCATCATTAGCAGGAAGTTAACGTTTCCTCTTAGTCTCCACTGTAGCCTGCAGGCTGCCTGCCTGCTTGTCTTCCTATAAGCTTTCTGCTTATAGTGTTTGGTTATGCTGTTGCTTCATATGAAGGCAATGGGCACAGGGCTGACCCACAGTTTCCTGTTATCTCTGGGGGGAAGGGGAAATATCTCTTCATGGATACTGGGGGATGCCTGCATACAATTCTATGCCAGTTATTAGCATACTCTAGGTGGCAACACATGAGGTGGCATCACATTTCCTTACGGAAGGAAAAATTAGGAGTAAGAAAAAAATTATGGCTGCTAGGCACGCTGTGAAGCTTGATTACAAAGTCTCCTCCTATGTTTACTGAAGTTTTTAATAGTATGATTTATCTCCACATATTTATTTCTTTTGAAAGTCAGAATGGCTTTTGTAAGGGTAAGTCTTGCCTTACAAAACTTTCAGAATACTTTGAAAAGGTCAACAGGCATGTGGACACTGGCGAACCTGTGTATATTATGTATCTGGATTTTCAGAAGGCATCTGACAAAGGCTGCTGAGAAAACTTCAGCCAGGGAATAAGAGGGCAAGTCCTCTTACAGAATAAAAATTGGTTGAGGACCAGGAAACAGAGAGTGAGGCAAACAGAGAATGGGCAATTTTCACAATGGAGAGAGGTGAAAAGCGGAGGCCCCAAGGATCCATCTTGGGACTGGTGCTTTTCAACTTGTTCATAAATGACCTGGAGACTGGCATAAGCAGCGAGGTGGTCAGGTTTGCAGATGAAACTAAACTTTTTCAGGTGGTAAAAACCATAAGCGATTGTGAAGAGCTCCAGAAGGATCTCTCCAATCCAGGGGAACGGGCAGCAAAATGTCAGATGTGTTTCAATATAGGCAAGTGTAAAGTGATGCACGTTGGGGCAAAAAACAAAAACAAAACAAAATAAAAATTCACATATAGGCTAGTAGGTTCTGAGCTGTCTGTGACAGCTCAGGAGAGACTTCTTGGGGTGCTGGCGGACAACTCAATGAACATGTTGACCCAGCGTGCAGTGAAGAAGGTCAATTCCATGCTTGGGATAATTAAAAAGGGAGTTGAGAATAAAATGGCCAATATTATTATGTCATTGAACAAATTGATGGTAAGGCCACACCTGGAATATTGCATATAGTTCTGGTCACCACATCTCAAAAAAGGACATAGTGGAACCAGAAAATGTACAGAAGAGAGCAACCAAAATGATTATTGGGCTGGGACACCTCTCTTATGAAGAAAGGCTACAGAGTTTGGGGCTCTCCAGTCTAGAAAAAAAAGGCACCTGAGTGGGAACATGACTGAGATGTACAAAATTATGCATGGAATGGATAGAGTGGACAAAGATGTGCTTTTCGCTCTTTCACAACACTAGAACCAGGGGACAGCCACTAAAATTGAGCATTGGGAGAGTCAGAATTACCCTGTGGGTAATTAATCTGTAGAACTCCTTACCACAGGAGATGGTGATGGCGTCTGGCCTTTAAAAGGAGACTGGACAGATTTCTGGAGGGAAAGACAATTGCAGGCTATGTAGAAGTAGGCTACCATGAATGCCAGATGCAGGGGAGCGGAAACAATATGCAGTTATCTAGTTGTCTTGTGTACTCTCTGAGGCATCTGGTGGGCCACTGTGAGATACAGGAAGCTGGACTAGATAGGCCTATGGCCTGATTCAGTAGTGCTCTTATGTTAATATGTTTTGCAATATTGGATACATTTTTTTTAAGTGCTGACTTTTTGTGAAGTTCCTGATACACCAATGACAACATTCAATGAACTTTTTACT
The DNA here is from genome assembly GCA_029204185.1 of Lerista edwardsae. Classification (NCBI taxonomy): domain Eukaryota; kingdom Metazoa; phylum Chordata; class Lepidosauria; order Squamata; family Scincidae; genus Lerista; species Lerista edwardsae. The sequence continues at coordinate 3,564,546 of JAJKFI010000097.1, forward strand.
GATTTGCTTGTTTCTGAATAACTGCTATAACCCACCCTGGCTCAAAGAGGCTGCATTTCATACCTCAACAGCTGGGACAATGTCAATGCCAACTGTCAAGAATTCTTCAAACTTCAGAAATGCATTAAAACAGCTGCCAACATCAAGCAATCTGATTTTCCCAGAAGGTTGTATCAATCTAAAATGGAGAATTCAGTTTGTGAAATAATCTATTAAAGATATTGTTGCATCTTTTAGCATATTCAAGTCTGCCTCAAGTAGGAAACCGGTTGAAGGTGTAGTTTTATAAAAACACAAAGATGTTTGGTCTTTATAATGCTATTCTCCCCTCCCTCCCCAAAACCTCCTTTTAAGATTGAGTTTTGTAGCTCCAAAAATCTCTCTATCTTTGGAATAACAACAAGAGCAACACAGCTGTGCCCTTTATATACCTGCATAGTTCAAATAGGCAGTAATTTCTTTCATGTGGAACAATCTGCATATATTTTCTTCTTCTGATTAGTTCAGATTGTTCAGTACATTTTAAGATGCTGCCATTGGAGTGATGTAATGCATAACTAGCATGCATTTAAGAAGCAGTGGACAGACTACGTTATTCTGCTTGCCAAAGCTCAGCTTACCAGTCACTGCAAAATAATATTTTATTTTCCAGTATTACTAGACTTACATTTTGCTATCTGTTGCACAATAGCAATGCTACTACTTTATCTGTTGGTCTTCGGCTAAGCATAAACATGATTGTCCTCAATACTAAAGCATTCGGTTCATGTACTTTACCCCAGCTGGTTATCCTTGCTTTACAAATAAGGCTATGGACGTGAACACGCTTGTATTGCTTTTCTTAAGAAGTTCACATCTGAGCGAGATTTAGGTTTGTTTCAAGTCAGCTTTGTAAGCCATCTCAAGCTTTGAAGTAGGCAAGAAAGAATTTAGCTCTCTGCTTACACTTAGCAGCAGGACACCAGTTTTTTAGATATATTACACCTGCAGTGGAAATACAGTACTCCATTTTTCTGAGCTTAACTAGGTGGCTTATAAAATCCATATTTCATCTACACTCTTAATATAAAGGTGCTACCCTTCATCACTGCTTGGATGTAGTGTTACAAGATCTCACCTGTCCTATAAAGAAATTCATGCCTACATTTGATATCTGTTTCAAGTGGAATAGCTTTCTTCAAGGAATTCTGGGAGCTAATGAGAATACTGAGAGTTCTGTTAGGAATTTGTAGCGTTCTACAGATCCAAAGGGAAAGGGACCGACTATTAAACCAGTATAACTCTGTAATGTAGATAAAGGAAGTGGATTCACTGCCTACATCTCAGCGTGAACACCATGGCCAAGGAGAGGTCAGTCTGGCAACCACCAAACAACAGAGTAGCTGCAAGGAGTCTGCCTGAAAAAGAATACTGTTTAAACTACCATTTGCCCAGGGACTAGAGAAACAAGTGGAAACATTGGCCGAAACATAAAGGAACTCCTAGGTTTTTTCCCTACTGTTATTGTAAGCTGAGTTGAGATAGGTGGCTTTTGGACAAAAGGCAGGCTTTAAATTTTTAAACAATATAGCATATATTGTCATCAGAAGCCCATTAACTGGAGGGGGAGTCAAGGCAAAAGCTCAATTGTCCTCCACTACAGTTAGTACAACTTGAAAGTGTTTAGTTTTGCCTAGAGTGCTAAATTTAAAGAATGAGAGGGATAAATTAACCCCTTCCCTGCAACCACTCCCAACCTCAATTAAGCACTTACTCATCAATTACAGAACTGTGGTTTGAAGAATCTTCTGTTTTGGAAGTCAGGTGGACGTTTGAAGTTTGAACACTTTTATTAGCAAGACCTGCTCTTTTCTCATCTTTTTCCAGTGCTTTTCTTTTCCCACCATTTTGAAAATACTCCCGACACACACTTGAAGAAAGAAAAAAAGGGATCACAACTCAAATGATTAAGTTACTTTTTCCAGATGTCTCATTATGTGCATCAGTATACTGTTCCCAATTACAGACTATATTAATTCCATACCGAGGTAGTGCAAGTTAAAATATTGCATTTTTATTACAACATAAACGTATGGCAGATAGCAAAAACGAAAAAGCAAAAACAAAGGTTGGGTGAAGTTATGCAAAACAGTATCCTGAAACTGTTTCCATATATTTGTTTTGTTACTAAATGGGAAAAAGTAAATGGGTATAACTAAATGGGTATAACTTGGGGGGGGGGGTTTAAAAAGGAAAAGAGATAGTGAAGGATTGGATTGGCTGAGGTATACCAACTCACTCATTACAAGATCTCTTCCCAAAACCCACCTTGGCTAGATTCCAAAAGAACTGCCCAATTGGTTACATAAAATTCAAGCCCCCTTTGATAACTGAGGAATTTCAAATGGAGCTTGTAATATAGGGGGTTTTGATTGTGAAACTAAGAGCGCAACCCTAACTTGGAGTTAGGCCAGCACTAAATTTGGCCAGCACAAGGGACACCGTAAAGTATGTTTGGATAACTCTTAGAGTCAGACAGGTCAGCGTACAGACACGCACCATCCTTCCTGACTCCAAGAGTGGTCCAAATGTGCTATAGGGTGGCCCTTGTGCCCGCTGAACCTGGCTGGCCTAACTGTGCCATCCTAAGGACAGGTTAGGATTGTGCCCCAAATATGAAATAGACACACATTTGGAGAGAGTTATGGTGTACAAGATTTAATTTTACGTTGAGCTAACTGCTGAATACATTCCCCAAATGAAGACACCTGCCTCTGCCACTCGCAAGAGTTTATACTTCTACATGGCTTGTAGAAGATCTCTCCTAAATAAAGTACTGCAGCACTGCAGCCTTATCTGCTCCAGAAATGAACAATTATGAAGTTGGGAAAAAACAACTTTCTTAATCACCACATCTATAGTTTTGCAGAACATTCATTCATGACTGCAGCTAGGATGTGGTTTGGAAAAAATGTTCATCTTCTGTAGGGCGTTACAAAAGGCCTCCGTTTGTGTGCCTTTCACCCATGCACACTTACATTTATTAATTGCTTACACTCAAAGACTAACAACGTAGGAGTGTGAAGCCTTAAACTCTGAAAGTCACTTTATACTGCAGTGGATGCCCTGCATAACTATAAATATATGCATCCCAGTACTGATCTGAACAGCAGGTTTGGGACCAGAGCCCACACGTTCTTGTTAGACTGCTCAAAGCCTTACCTGCAGCACCATTCAATGCGACCCTCTCCTTCACAAGTTTTAGTCCAGTGATTATCTGCCAGGTTTTTCATTGCCTCAGCATACTCACAAAGAGTTTCTTCATCTTCACAATGTTCACGCCAGATTTTATCGAAGTCCCCCACTAAACAGCAAAAAGACAAGGGAGAAATGAATAATGAGGGAGTGATTTTACTGCAAGCTTCCACTGCAATGAAGAATGTAGAGAGATGAACAACAAAAATAAACTAGAGTCAGCATTTTGGGGTTTTTATGCAAGTCGAGTGATCAAATCATCCCTAGAAGTGCAGTTAGCTCTATACCTAGTCATTCAGAAATATGACTCATCAATATGAATTTGTAAGTTGAGGTTTGCCATAAATTCAAATTGAATATTCCATGAAAGATTACAGGACTTGGAAGAAACTCCCCAATGTATTTTTGGACAAAGAAGCATTCTCTCCACCCCACATTCCACTGAAAAAAACACAACAGTCCACCTCATTAAAAGACAGATATTAAAATGCTTACAACCTTTGAAATAGGGTTTGTTTCACATAGCCCTGTCCATATTGTAAAGGAGGAATTTTTGACAAAAGGTATCTATACCCCAAGATATTTATTTTGAGAAAGACATTCAGACCCTAGATAAGAAAAACAAGGCCGTTTCAGTTAACTGTACAAGGAAGAACACAAACAACTGAGGGTTTCCTGTAGGGTAATAGCCTTCATCCATAAAACTCTCTCCCAGTCCCAGAAAGCATTGCCAGCAACTCACTTGAGGATGGCAGCATCCATAAGGAGCACAACCAAAAGGGGAGACCTTTGTTACACTGCCTCCCTTCCTTGGCTTTCAAAATTCACGCTTGAGAAGCCACACATGTGTGCAATGCTTCTGCTGAAGAAACGAAGAGACCCAAAGATAGAAATAATTCATTCACGCCCTTTCAGGGCTGGTCAAGGGCTCTCACCACCTTCATGGAAAATTTTGCTTGTTTTGCTGGCTCAGCAGGCAAACGACAATATCAGATTACTAATAAGACAAACTGTTTACTGTCCAAGACCCAAGTTTACTCTAGCCACCATTTCCTGAACCTTCTAAACTAAGCTGATGTAAGAAACACTGGAAAGCTGCATAATCTCTTCTAAATAACCAATCACTCTGCTGACCAGTTGACAGTTAGGGACCACTTAAATGCAGCATCAAATGGAAAGCTACCAGACTAAGATTGGCAAGCAAAGCCTTTTAATGGAATAGAAAACGTTAAGTCAAAGCACCCTTGCTGTGCATTAAATGCCAGTTTTATATAATTTTCTCTCAACTTCTACCTCACAAGAAGCAAAGCATCATTTTGCTAATCCTTTAGTACTACCAATCTAGATTAGTTCAAAGGTGAGTCTAGCTGAAGCAGACAGTGCCAGAAAATGCCAAGCAAATTTCTTTTCCTGTTAGTCAGCTGGTAGAAGGTCAGAATGAACAATCAAAATGTTACTACTAGAAATTTTCTGTTTTAGAACTTGGAATATGAAAGAATTGGCAGGCTTATTTCTCAGCACTCCTCACCATCTCTACAAAAAACATATCTCCTTCAGAACATACGAAGTATATAAACACCAATAAGGAATTATGAATAGAATACCCCTGCTAACTGGACAAGAGGCACTTTTTCCAGTGGTGTTCCTCCTTTATTTAGCAGGGAGATCTTCACCCCTGCACAGTCTTTCTAGTGGCTGTTGCTGGAGGTCTGCCTTTTTTTAGATTGTGAGCCCTTTTGGGACAGGGAGCCATTTAACTTCATTATTACTATTTGCCTGTAAACCACTTTGTGAACTTGGTGTTGAAAGGCGGTATATAAGTACCTGTTGACTGATTGATTGAATTTGATATACCAGAAAAAAATTTAAATTCCAAATTTTAACTAGCAAAATCTACAAGAATATCTAGCTCTTGGGGGGGGGGCGACTTTGGTATATCTTATATCACCACCTAGCCCTTCAAAAGCAAACTTGAAACCACAAATATTTTACCAGGCATTTCTGTTGAGCAACCAGGAAACAATTATACACAAGAAATTGTATTGATGGTTTTAAAAACAGCTGACTCACACCTGAGCTGCTTCCTTGATGCAAACAGCCTGGGGTTGGCTCACGCTGGTAAGCATTTGACTAGCATGAACCGAAACATAGCTGTATCCAGCTACATATTTTATTTTTTCACATTTTTGTACGTCCTGCAAGGAGATCAGGGTGGTGATCCTCCCCTCCTTCTGTCCTCACAACAACCCTGTGAGGTAGGCGAGGCTGAGGGAGAGTGACTGGCCCAGGGTCACCAAGGAAGCTGCATGGCTGGGTGGGGATTTGAACATGGAACTTCCAGGTCTAAGCCCAACTCCCAGACCACTACACCAGTGGTCCTCAAACCTTTTAGAACCCGGACCAATTTTTCCTATGACAATCTATCCAGGACGCTCCATAAGTGATGTCATGACAGGCAATGCCAGGGCCTGCTGCTTTCCAGGGACCGCAGCAGTAAGTTGGGTTGTTTCTCAGCCATTTTCCAATAGCAAAGTGGATCAGAAAGGAAAACAAAAGCCTACTTACAATCTTGACACGAGCAAAACAACCACATAGCCCTGCCCCTGTCCAATGTTCCCAATATGGCTGCACTAAGTGCTTTGCAACCCACCTGAAATTGGCTTGCAACCCGCTGGTGGGTCCCGACCCACAGTTTGGGAACCACTGCACCACACCATGACACCTTACTTCCTGCAATCACACACACCCAGCGTACAGAGGCTTTAGTTTCCTGTGCCACTATACCCTGTGTGTGCAAGCACCTGGATTTCGCACTTGGATAGTAGCCCTGATCTTCACAATTTTAAATTTCAAAGGCATTTAAACATGACCACAGTTTTCGCAGGGGGTTCCAAAACAAAACCACTGCAGAGACTGAGGTCTTACCTGTATCTATTTCCTCAAGCACCTCCTTACAGATATCCTCTACACTACTAGCGTCATAGCTCTGAGTTGTGAACAGCTGGGTGCTGGATTTTTAGCATGCAATGCTGGTAAGAAATGGCCTTACCAGCTCTGGATAGATCATTACTGTCAGTTCCAGTATCAAGTACAAATGTCCTAATACCTTGTCCTTACAAACAGCAATGCACACCAGGGGTCATCTACCTTAAGTTCTTCCTTGGCTCAAAAGTGCAATTTAACAGGCCTTGAGAGCTTAAAAAAAAGACAGCCATGAAATCAAGTTAAAAAGCAGGCTAGAAGCTGTTAGAATTTCCACAACACTTTTGAAGAACTGTTCCCTGTTCAAGTAAACACAGTCCCAGAGCAAAGTGCTGCTGTCAATTATTTCTCAGTTTCTACCTGTGTATTTAACTCTTCTATCCTATAACAAGAACACTGATGTACAAAGCCTCCTTACTGTGGAGCTGCCTTGAAATGTATGGCTGGTCGCTCTGAGTTTTTGTTGTAAAAGCCAGTAACTGTTCCCTTCTATTGATTGTTTAGGAGATGTGCTACTTTGAATGTTCTTTTCAGATGTTTACTGAAATATCTTTTTCTTGAAACTCTCACTTGCTAAACAATTTATTAGTTTATTTTAAAAAGCTCTATACTATGCCAACTTTTGGTCCCATTTAAGGGACTGTCATGACAGTTTACAGATTAAAATTCACAATGAAATAATCCAATAAAATTTTAGCAACATCAACATAAAGCAGAAAACCAGCAGCAGACAAAAACTAGCAAAATAAACTAAAGGGAAAGCTAAACAAAACAAATGTTTTTACTGCTCTGCTAGAGGGACATTAATGTTATAGTGTCAGGGGCAATCAGACCTCAGGGCAAGGGAATTCTGTTGGGATATCGAAATGGGGCAGAGGAAATTTACAGACTTGTATGGTAGGTTTCTGCCTGGAGACATGGAGCCTGAATGGCAACATGAGATTCTGCCCGGTGATATGAGTAAATGGTAACAGAGATCTGCCCGGAGTTAAGAGTTAAAATGGTAGCATGTGAATTTGCCCAGAGACAGCGGAGAGTTTGCCTGGTGATAAGGTCATGTGATCGTGATGACTGGAGAATATATAAAGACCAGGGATACAAGTTACCAGTTTGGAAAGTTTAGAGGTTTAACTGTCAAGTAACTGTCAGTTACAGAGAGAGTTTGAAGTGTGTGTGCTTGAGAGAAGTCTTTTGGATGAGAGCTGAACATTGATTTATAAAAGCTATGTAGAGTTTGCTGAAACAGATGTAAAGAAGATTAACTACAATAATACAGAAGTTTTGTTAAAGAAGTCTCTGAGTTATTTCTTGTCAGTGATCATCCGTGTTGGAGCTCTGAGTAAACCACTCTGCAGGAGGAGAAGCAGCATATTCATATTTATATTATTTCCTCCATCTCAAAAAATATGGAGATGTGCTGCTTCGAATGTTCTTTTCAGATGTTTACTGAAATACCTTTTTCTTGAAACTCTCACTTGCTAAATGATTTATTAGTTTATTTAAAAAAGCTCTATGCCAACTTTTGGTCCCATTTAAGGGACTGTCATGACAGTTTACAGATTAAAATTCACAATGAAATTTATCCAATAAAATTTTAGCAACATCAACATAAAGCAGAAACCAGCAGCAGACAAAAAAATAGCAAAATAAACTAAAGGGAAAGCTAAACAAAACAAATGTTTTTACTGCTCTGCTAGAGCACTAATGTTATAGTGTCAGGGGCAATCAGCCCTCAGGGCAAGGGAATTCCAAAGCCAGCGAGCCAACACTGAAAAGGCCCTGTCCTGTCTCCAAACAAACCTCTGACGGCAACAGGAAGCAGAGCATCTGATGATAAGTAACCCTGATTCTGAACCTTAATTGGCCTATTTAAATTAACTTACAGTAATACAACATACAAACAACATGACAATACACTCATTTTAAGAACAGACTGTATGACTATCCCCTATGCATAGCTTGAGAAGCACTCATCCTTTCCCGCCAATAGACAGGACTGGGCCATTACATGCATTAGGATCAGAGTATTCTTCCTGCATTCCTGAAAAAAGAAAAAAAAACACCACCAAGTTCTCAGGATTAACCTAGTGCTCAAAGCAAGATACGCTCATAGTTTTTGCTGGCAAATGTAACAAGATTCACCACTGGTACATGGCTTCTGAAAGGTGTATCAAAATGTTATATTGTCATTTCAAAGGTGATGAAAAAGCACTTTCATTCTAATGAACTTATTCATGGTACAATTTTTTTTACAAAAGCTACATCAGTTTCCACTGTGCAAAACTGACACTTAAGCCTGGAAACTTTCAGAAAATTCAATACATGTGTAAAGAAACAAATAAACATGTAAGTATGAAACGGGGGACCCACCGTCAATCCCCCCCTTCCCAGGACCCCTTCCTTGCACTGTTCAGTGTAACCAAATATTCATATGAGTGAGCAGAAAAAGTTGCCATAAAGCACAATTGCTTTAGCACAATTGCTAAGAACAAGAGCAGGACTAGGACTCCACAACTGAGGCTGTTACCCTAAGTTTGAAGAACACTGGCTTAGACCACTCCTTTCAGAAGATGCGCTGGTCAAGCAAGAAGCCAGAAACAACTGGAAAGAATCCTCAGTTGCTGTAGGAAAATTGTGTGGTAAGTCACCCACTCCTGCATACAGTGGCTATCCCTGGAGACAGTGGTACCTACAAAAGGAAGTTGAAAACACCTGCCCTACACAATGATAACATTAGTAGATTGAAAAAGGCGCACCAAGACAGTCCTATAATCTTTTTTTTAATCAGCAGGAAACCCTGCTATAATAGAGCCACACTACTATCAACTGGTACGGTATACATTTTACTAAAAATGTGGCTTGCTTGCAAAACACTTGCGCTATATGTACACCTAGAATGCAGACATTATATAGATGCAATACTGCGTTCATACCTTGCACTTAAGATTGATGTAATGAACATAACTAACGCACTATCAGTCCAAGAACCTGGCAAATTCTTATTGTCTTACAGCCTATCAGCATGCCGCCAAAAGACATTAATAGACAATACAGGACAAGAAGAAAAAGGTTTCAAAAGAAAAAGCAGGAACAACTGATGCTTGATAAGATTTACAGTATTCATTTTCACCAGAGAAGCATTCTAAGATTTGAAACATACCAAGCCTTAACAGTTTCTAGTGCACTTTGAGGCTTCCTTTTTTCCATTCCTGCATTTGTGGCCTTACATAAGAATAGCTCCGCTGGATCAGGTCAAAGGCCATCTAGTTCTGGTTTCTGTATTTCACAATGGTCCACTAGAAGCCTCTGGAAGCACACAACAAGATACTGCATCCTACAGCTTTACCTCCTTACACCTGGCATTTAGGTATGCTACTTCTAAAACCCAGCGGTTGCATACAGTAGTATAGTTGTAACTTGTAATGGACTTTTCCTCTATAATCCTATCCCGTCCCATTTTTAAAAGCATTTGTCAGGTGCCATCACATCATCTTGTGGCAAGGCATTCCACCAACTCCTGTCCTTCACACAGAATAATCTTAAGAATCTAGTTTATTCTTTTGCATTTCTAGTTCCCCACACTAGTATCAGCCATAGGATACATGCTAAGATATGAGGGCAATTCTAGTTATTGCTTTGGAAAAGAGATTTGAAATGTTGGTGTTTTTTCTGGTGTTTCCATATCATTTTAATATAAGCCAGGAAGAGAAGATGGTACAGGATGTTAGATGAATTGCTGTGTTCCCAGGACTAGGTGTCAATTAAACTAATTGCTACTGTCAGCATGGCCCCTGCAAAGGTTTCATGGCCCAGCAAAGGTTTCATTTGCACAGGATGTTTGCTCAGAAATGTGATATGTAGTGAATGTGGAAGACAGAGATACCTTGCAGATTCAATAAGCAATGTATGTATGCAAGAGACAGCTTGGTTGGCGAAGAATTCAGGTTAGTTCCAAGGTTGCAGATAATTCCCTCTCTAACTGCAGCCAAGATGGGTCTTTTCTCACTTTGGCTTTTCAGAAAGCAGGGCAGCATAACATAATACTCGCATCTTCCCAACAGCTGACACATGAATTCTAGAGTCACATCCCAAGATTTCTCCTACATACATGATATGGATGTACACTTAAAAAAAACAGTGGAAAGCAACCCTAAGAGTCAACAGACGTGCTCCCCCATTTTCATCGTTACCATAAGTATAGCAGAAAAGGGAAGAGAGGAGAGTCAATATTCTTATCCTTGCCCAGCTTGGGCCCTCCTTCACATAACTGGTCTACAACAATAGCCCTAATGGAGCATTGATAAGACAGTACAATGAAAAAAACCTAATTTTGCAGAGGAAGTAAAAAATGTAACAAGGTCCTCCATGGAAGAACTTGTGGAATGACCATCAGAGAGACAGAGGCAGCGCCTCCAAGAGAAATTTTATCAGGGGGTACAATATTTTTTTTGGAGTACTAAGTTTCTTTTGGGTTCCTTCCCTTCTCCATCAGATCATAATTTCATACAGGCATTGGATCTTAATTTCTACAAAGTAAAACACAAAACTATGAAGGCTTACATCAAATGTGAACGTTTTGTCTTCACACAAAATATAGGCAAACATTTTCTGAGATCCCAGGATATTTCCAGCTTCCCTTTTATGCTGGGGGGGGGGCTTTTGACCCCAGGCCAAGGTACAATATACTCCCTGCACTCCCACTCTCATGGGCCCTGGTGCCGGAGACAGACAGCAGGGGAAACCCGCGAGAAGAGTGATCCCAAGGTAGAGGAGGGTGGCATTGTCCCCAAAAGGCTCCTCCTTGAATTGCTTTTCCCCTCTGTCAGTGGGTTGCCAAGTGTCATTCTCTCCTGTCCCCCTGCCAAAGAAAAAACCACTTGACCCTCTTAAAGCAGTGGTTTGCACACCTTTTAGCGGTAGGACCTAGTTTTCAGAAGGACAATCTGTCCCAGACCCAATGGAAGCGATGCCGTGGGCAGGAGTGCCGTCATTGTGATGCCAGACCAGAGCCTGTTGCTTTCCTGAGAGCGCAGCAACAAGTGAATACAGCAACAGCAAAGTGAATCAGAAAAGAAAACAACCACCACCCTATTTACAACCTTGACACAAGCAAAATAGCCATACAGCCCCTCTTCCTTTCCTCTGTCTCACCTTCCCATATTTTCAGTGATGAAAATATTTCATAGCCAGGTGCTACGCAACCCAAGCGCAATTGGTTAGCAGCCCACACTGTTGAGAGACGCCGTCTTAAAGAAAAACTAGAGGTGTTTGTTTCCGGTAGGCACAGCCTAATTCAGTGATGGTGAACCTATGACCCGTGTGTCAAAGGTGACACACAACAACATTTGAGGTGGCACACCAGCATTCACCAATGCATGAAAAAAAACTGTGTTTGTTCTACTCATTTTTCATTTTTGTAATTATTTGATGTTTCTTTATGTAAAACATAGCAGCACACATGATTGGACTGCATTTTTTTGTTTAAATGAATGAGTATAAGGAATTGTTTCTCCTTTGTTTGGGAAGCAGGTTGACAAGCCAGCAGAGCCAAGTTAAGCATTTTCCTATGGTCTGACCTGCTAACTGGGCAAGAGGCACTTTTCCAAGTGGTGCTCCTCTTATACTTAACAGGGGGAGAGTAATTGCCCCTATTCACCCCTGCGCAGTGTCTTTTCTAGTGGCTGTTGCTGGCGGTGCTTTGCATTATTTATTTTTTTAAGATTATAAGCCCTTTTGGGACAGGGAACCACGTAACTTCATTATTACTATTGGGCCTATAAACTGCTTTGTGAACTTTGTGTTGAAAAGCGGCATATAAATACCATTTGATTGATTGACACACCAAGCCCAAAAGGTTCACCACCACTGGCCTCTTACTGAGCACAATGGGCTTACTTCTGAGTAAGGCAAATACAGTTCTTGAATACCTCTAAGTAAAACTTACCTTTTAAACGAGGGAGCAATGCGCCTTCTGCTTGCCCCACCCCCAAGTGCCCCCCAGGCTCTTTTACCTCCCGGCCCAGCAGGCCCCCACCTTCTGCCCCCCCCACCTTCTACTTTTCAAAGGAGGGAGCAATGCGCCTTCTGCTTGCCCCTCCCAGTGCCCCCAGGCTCTTTTACCTCAAGGCCCAGCAGGCCCCCCACCTTCTGGGGCCCCCCACCCCCGCTCAAGGGCCTCAGGCAGGGTAGGGGGGCGTGCCAAGGCCCAGCTCCCACCCCCAGCCTCGGCGAAGCGGGAGGCCGCCGCCCCGGGCCCGCTCAGCGCCGGCGCCCTCCCCGCTGCTCCAGGCCAGGCCCGGCTTACCTTCCCGGTACTTCTTGCGCAGGCGCCGGTGGACGCTCTTCACCACCCCGGAGAGCTTCTCCTGCTGCCGCTTGCGCTCCTGCTGCGCTCGGGGCTGGGCGAGGGGCGGGCGGGAGGCCGGGGCCGCGGTGGGGGCCCGGAGCGGGCTGCGGGGCTCGGGCTCCATGGTGATGGCGCTGACGCTCCGCCCCCCTCCACTGGGCGGCGGCGAAGCTGCGTCTCCACAGCGCGGCGGGCCGGTCCGAGTGACGCGCGGGCGGAAGCGGTCACGTGCCGCGGCCCCTCGCCTTCGGCCTGCTGGGAAATGTAGTCCTCGCCTCGCGGCAGCCCTCCGAGTAAAGAGGTCGCTTTCCCCGGTTCCCCCGCGTTGAAAGAGAAGAAAACTTTGCGCGTAGCTGGAGTGTTTCTCCTTCATTTCTCTCTCCGGCTGCAGCGGTTATATATAACTTGGGTTGCCAGATATAAACTGGGACAGGGTGCCACACCTTTAACCCAGCGGTATTCAACCTGTGGGTTGGGACCCACCTGGTGGGTCGCGGCCTGATGTAAGGTGGGTCGCGGAAAGGTGGGAGCAGCCGTCTTGGGAACTGCAAACCTTCCTCTTGCCAGATTCCTTTTGTGAGTGCTAACAGTTTGAATTTTCAAGTGAGGGTTGTTTTTTTTTTAATTGTTTTTAGTTCTGTGCTTTTCCATCCTATTTTGTCCTCATGTTGCTTCCTGTCAGGGATTTTTCTTGGTTGTACAATTGCTGCAGTCCGAGAATGTCAATTTGCATTTCAGGAGTGTCATTATGTTACAATGGCAGCACTTCCTGCCTGATGACATCACTTGCAGGTTAATGACATCATTTCTGGTGATTTGAAGTGAATTCTGGTGAATTGGAGTGATGTTTTTTTTCTTAAATTTTGTTTTCAGTTCAGTGCTTTTGCATCCTATTTTGTCCTCATCTTGCTTCCTGTCATTTTTTTCTTGTGTCTAGTTGACTTTCTACCTCCCCTCTCATGGCTTCTCTGAGCCAGGCGCTCTCATTGATTTTCTGTCTGAGTTTCTTTTGTGCCAGATTTTGCTGGCATATGAGAATCGCTTCTGATTTAGCAAGTGTTGTCAAAACATCCAGCCGGTCCAACAGCTTCCCCTGTCTTGATGCCACTCAAAGCGGTGTGTATCTTTTGCACGGACGCATGACTCTGTCAGCACTTGCTATGTATAATATTGCTTACTAGTCAGTTCAAGTGCTGCATGCTGAAGGCAGCCTGGAGATGACAGCATGTAATGGGTGAAAATGTCGGTTGGGCCTGGCTAATCTGAAGAGGCTGATCACATGGGAAAAGATGGATTGAAAACATTTCATGCTATGGATCCAGTGCAAGCTACACAAACCCAGGACAAGCCCAGACAAGCAACCAAACCGTAGGCAACTGAGCAGAATCATGCAAATTAGCATTATATGTCATGCTGTTTTTTAAAAGACATTCTTTAGTTATAGTATGTCATAAATAAAATGCAATTTAAGGGCGCAATCCTAATCTGCAATCAGCCTGGCAGAAGGGACTTGTGCCCACCCAAGTGTGTTGCAAATGTGCTGTAAAGTGTGCTTACAGCACTCTCAGAGTCAGGGAGGCCGGCACATGTCCCTTGTGCTGGCCTAATTCCAGGTTTAGATTGAATAATAATAATAATAATAATAATTTTTATTTATTTATTTGTTTGTTTGTTTATAACCCACTTTCCCATGCCAAAGCATCTTACAGAGTTAGATAAGAACATAAGAAGAGCCCCGCTGGATCAGGCCAAAGGCCCATCTAGTCCAGCTTCCTGTATCTCACAGTGGCCCACCAGGTGCCTCAGGGAGTACATGAGACAACAAGATGCCTGCATCCTGTTGCCACTCCCCTGCACCTGGCATTCTGAGGCAGCCTACTATTAACGTAAGGAGGTTGCACCACCCATCATGGCCTATAGCCCATGATGGACTTTTCCTCCAGAAATCTGTCCAATCCCCTTTTAAAGGCACTAGGCCAGATGCCATCACCACCTCCTGTGGCAAAACACAGTACAATGCAATCATGTAGGATTCTCCAGTGCATTGATATTACCTCTTCCCCCTTTTTAGGGGTGTATCTAAGAGGATGCAAATATGCAGGTCTGGCAATGTAATGTGTGACAGCAAACCTTGACACCTTGGCAGTGGCATAGCTAGGGGGCGGTACGGGCTGCACTGGGTGCCACCCTCGGAGGGGATGACATGAACACGTAGCTATCCAGCCTTGAAGCTTCTCCACAGCTGGTTGAAATTGATATGATAGCAGGTGAGAAGGTTTCCTGCTATCTGAAGAAGTGCACATTCCTTGCTGGCTAAGCTGTCCACAATAGGGGATTTGTGGTTAGCTGTGTGAATCTGCTTGGGAGGGTTAAGAGCATCCTTGCTAAGCTTTTCAAAGAATCAAACCACTTTGCGTGTTTGGCACTAGTTGACTGTAATTGGGTAAATTACCATAAAGGGGGTCCATAAGAACATAAGAACATAAGAAGAGCCATGCTGGATCAGGCCAAGGGCCCATCTAGTCCAGCTTCCTGAATCTCACAGCGGCCCACCCCAGGTGCCCCAGGGAGGCAGGAGACAACAAGATGCTTGCATCCTGTTGCCACTCCCTTACACCCGGTACCTGTAGCCCACCACCTTTGTAAGGAGGTTGCACAATCCATCATTGCCTATAGCCCACAATGGATCTTTCCTCCAGAAATCGGTCTAATCCTCTCTTAAAGACATCAAGACCAGATGCCATCACCACCTCCTGTGGCAAGGAGTTCCACAGATTAACTACCCGCTGGGTAAAAAAGTACTTCCTTTTATCTGTTTTAACTCTCCCAACCCTCAGTTTTAGCGGATGCCCCCTGGTTCTGGTGTTTTGAGAGAGGGAAAAGAACATCCCTCTATCAACTCTATCCCTTCCATGCATAATTTTGTATGTCTCAATCATGTCCCCCCTCAGGCGCCTTTTTTCTAGACTGAAGAGCCCCAAACGCTGCAGTCTTTCTTCATAAGGGAGGTGCCCCAGCCCCGTAATCATTTTTGTCGCTCTCTTCTGCACCTTTTCCAACTCCACTATGTCCTTTTTGAGATGCGGCGACCAGAACTGGACACAATATTCCAGGTGCGGCCTTACCATTGCTTTGTACAATGGCATGATAATATTGGCTGTTTTATTCTCAACCCCTTTTTTAATTACCCCGAGCATGGAATTGGCTTTCTTAATTGCTGCCGCACACTGGGTCGATACCTTCATGGAATTGTCCACCAGCACCCCAAGATCTCTCTCCTGAGCTGTAACAGACAGCTCAGAACCCATTAGCCTATAGGTGAAGCTTTGGTTTTTGGCCCCAATGTGCATCACTTTACATTTGTTTACGTTGAAACGCATCTGCCATTTGGCTGCCCATTCCCCCAACTTGGAGAGATCCTTCTGGAGCTCTTCACAATCCTCTCTGGTTTTCACCACCCGGAAAAGTTTTGTGTCATCTGCAAACTTGGCCACCTCGCTGTTTATCCCTGTCTCTAAGTCATTTATGAATAAGTTGAAAAGCACGGGCCCCAAGACAGATCCCTGGGGCACTCCACTTTTCACCTCTCTCCATTCTGAAAATTGCCCATTGACCCCCACTCTCTGTTTCCTGGCCCTCAACCAATTCTGGATCCATAAGAGGACCTGCCCTCTTATTCCCTGACTGTGAAGTTTCTTCAGCAGCCTTTGGTGGGGGACCATGTCAAACGCCTTCTGAAAATCCAGGTATATGATATCCACAGGTTCACCCACATCCACGTGCCTGTTGACCTTTTCAAAGAATTCCAAAAGGTTTGTGAGGCAAGACTTACCCTTACAGAAGCCATGCTGACTTTCTTTTAGCAGTACTTGTTCCTCTATGTGTTTTAGGATTTTATCTTTGATAAGGCTTTCCACCATCTTACCCGGAACAGACGTTAGGCTGACCGGCCTGTAGTTTCCAGGGTCCCCCCTTCTCCCTTTTTTAAAGATTGGCGTGACATTGGCTATCCTCCAATCCTCTGGCACCGTGGCCGTTTGAAGTGACAAGCTGCATACTCTAGTTAAGAGGTCAGCAACTTCGTTCTTTAGTTCCTTAATAACTCTTGGATGTATACCATCTGGGCCTGGTGACTTATTTATATGTAGTTTATCAATTTGATCTAAAACATCTTCCTTATTCACCATTATCTGCTTTAATTCCTTAGTTAGGAAGGGCTGTTCGGGCTGTGGTATCTGCCCAAGTTCTTCTGCTGTGAAGACGGACGCAAAAAACCCATTTGGGGGTTCATTTTTAAAAGGACACTTCGGGGAGGAGTGTCTCAGCTCTGTGTCTTGTTTTAGAGTGCAATCCTATACTATCCTAGTAAGGCCAACATAGCAGGGCCATATCCTAAGGCCCATTGGGAGGCGGCAGCAGCAACGTCCAGGACAAGGGGAGGTTTTCCCCTTGCATCCGTGTAAGCCCCAGTCACCCCTATGGGCTTGCTCAGATCTGCGCCTGCTGTTTTGCAGGCATAGAGGAACGTCTGGGGGACGGGTGTTAGGATTTGGCACTATGGCCGTCCTGCGTCACAACCACGGTCTCCGCCCACTGTGCCACCTAGTTACGCCCCCGGAACGCCCTCGTGTAGGCCCTGCGCTGACTGAGCGCCGCTGACGCTTGACTGGCGCATGGCCGGTGCTGCCGATGGTCACGGCGGCGCCTGAGCACCGGCACTGCTGCTCGCGCTGGCCCAGCACCACAGTGCCGATGTGGATGTGCTTTACGGCACGTTTGCGATAGCGTTTGGCCGGCGCAAGAGCTTAGTGCCGGCACGAGGAGGGTATAGGATTGCGCTGTTAAGAATGGAACTACCACCATCATATACAGAAAGAGATGGCTGGTTTTAACAGCTAAATCAATCAATCAAATCAAATCAAATAGTATTTATATACTGCTTTTCAACACAAAGTTCACAAAGCGGTTTACAGGCAAACAGTGATAATAAAATTAAATGCAAAATAAAATTAGATGCAAGAGGAAAACCTCCCCTTGTCCTGGACGTTGCTGCTGCTGCCTCCCAATGGGCCTTAGGATATGGCCCTGCTATGTTGGCCTTACTAGGATAGTATAGGATTGCACTCTAAAACAAGACACAGAGCTGAGACACTCAACCCCGAAGTGTCCTTTTAAAAATGAACCCCCAAATGGACCCCCTTTATGGTAATTTACCCAATTACAGTCAACCAGTGCCAAACACGCAAAGTGGTTTGATTCTTTGAAAAGCTTAGGCAAGGATGCTCTTAACCCTCCCAAGCAGATTCACACAGCTAACCACAAATCCCCTATTGTGGACAGCTTAGCCAGCAAGGAATGTGCACTTCTTCAGATAGCAGGAAACCTTCTCACCTGCTAAAGGAAGTTTGGGTAAGGAGCACAGAACCCTTATCCATGCTTGTGGCAGGCCGCTTCCCTGCAGTTTCTTTCTCTGAGCAATCTTCTCCTCGGCCAAGCTTTGAAGTTGGGGTGATGTTGAAAAGTGCTTGGGAGATGGTCTGGTAAGCAGTGACTGCAAGGTGCGTCCAAACCCTTTGTACTCCAAAATCTTTGTACCTTGCATGCCCTCTCAGCTCCCCAGCCCCAATATGGGGCAAAGAGGCACCTTTTAAAGTGGTGCTGCCCTCTTACATTTAGCAAGGGGAGAGCAGCTGTCTCTCCTCACCCCAGCATGGCATCTTTTTCAGTGGCTGTCAATCAATCAATCAATCAATCAATCAATCAATCATATTTATATACCACTTTTCAACACAAAGTTCACAAAGCGGTTTACAGGCAAATAGTAATAGTAAAGTTGAATGGTTCCCTGTCCCTAAAGGGCTCACAATCTAAAAAAATGCAGAACCCCACCAGCAGCAGGTGCTAGAAAAGACAGGGAGTGGCTACAGGATGCAAGCATCTTGTTGTCTCATGCCTCCCTGGGGCACCTGGTGGGCCGCTGTGAGGTACAGGAAGCTGGACTAGATGGGCCTTTGGCCTGATCCAGCAGGGCTCTTCTTATGTTCTTATGACACTTGATGGTGTCTCTTTTGTATTTTTTTAAGATTGTGAGCTCTTTAAGGACAAGGAAGCATTTTAGTTAACTATGTAAACCGCTTTGTGAACATTTGTTGAAAAGTGATATAAATTATTAATATTAATAACAACTATATCACCGAATACTGTATATTTGTAAAAAAACAACAACAACCCATTGAAAAATGGTGGTTTAGACTAGCCTGCCCATGTAAGCCGCCTTGGGCATTTGCTTCGGCATGGGAAAGGCAAGATATTAATTTTTCAGATAAATAATACTTGCTTATCTTTTATTTCAGTTTTTGGAAGGACTACACAAATTAATGCATGTGAAGCACTTTGCATGCTCAGAAGACACTAATGCTACCTATGCTAGGTATTCTAATAAATAAAAAATTCAGGTAGCTAGAATTTGCTGCAATTTCTGGTTGAATATACATTGGGTGTTTAACAACACCCCAAGTTCCTATTCCCCCATTTCCCCCACTCCTCACAGATCTGGTCCCCCATTCCTTACAGATTTGCTTAAATGTCAACCACTTTTGGCAACCTTAAATAACCGTTTCATTGGACCTCAATATATTTATTTTGCAGATGTCTGTACTCCTTTGAAGTGCTCCACCCGTTCATTTTCTCCTAGCGGCAAAGTGGCTGACAATAGCATTTTCTAATTCAAACATGTCTACTCGCTCAACTTGCAGGGAACAAATTCTGCAAAGCTGCAAGTTGGGAAAATGCTTACAGAGCTATGCAACACAAAGGTCAAGATAGCATAAGTAAAGTGGGAACCTTAGGTCTGATTCACTGGCTAAAATCTGCCCTGTTCAACCCCCATTGAACTAGCTGGGTTTTTTTTTTTTACTGCAAGTGCTCTTCAGCACAATCATATTTCTTTTTTCCCCCTGCTTGATCTTTAATTCTTGGGAAGGCCCAAGGATTTTGAAAAAAAGGGGGAAATAAAAATATAGAAATAGACAGGCATGTGCTATAGTGGTACTTGCATTGTTTGGATGATGCATTAAATCAGTGTTGTTCAAACTGTGGGTCGGGACCCACTTGGTGGATCACTGTAATGGGCATGTGGAAGATCAAGCGAGGAGGTAGCTTCGTTTTCGTTTCGTTTTCGTAAACCTTTATTGGCATTAGAACAGATAATAACAGGAAACAAAGGGATACAATGCAATCTGTACAACTGAAATTTGCGCTCAGCTGGGATTCAAGTTTAGTTGAAGGAATATGTGAGGGCATTTTCCCTATAACAGCCAATAAGTAATCGGCAACCAGGTTGGTAGAGGAGGTAGCTTGTGGTGCCAGCAGTGGCCTCCCTTTCTGCTGAATGCAGCACACAAGGGGTTAATCCCAGAGCTCCTGCTAGCCTCAGGAACACAGCTGTAGCCTAGGTAGGCTAATGTGGGCCCTGGCTGGGAAGGAAGAGAGAGAAGCACAGGTGGTGTGTAGTAGGAGGAAAGTTTGGTGTGAGAGGAGTTAGAGAGAATGGATTGGCTTACTTGTAGTAAACCTGGATGGAGTTACTGGGTAGTGTTACTGGGTAACAAACCTGGATGGAGTTTTGACTGTGGGCTTGGATTCTGATTTGGCTTTGGTGTGACGTGGACCCTGACTGACCTGGCATATTGCCTATTGGCCTGGATGATAGAGGGATAGAGAGACGATAGAGGGATGTTCTTTTCCCTCTCTCAAAACACCAGAACCAGTACAGGGGCATCCGCTAAAACTGAGGGTTGGGAGAGTTAAAACAGATAAAAGGAAGTACTTTTTTACCCAGCGGGTGGTTAGTCTGTGGAACTCTTTGCCACAGGAGGTGGTGATGGCATCTGGCCTAGATGCCTTTAAGAGGGGATTGGACGGATTTCTGGAAGAAAAGTCCATCGTGGGCTATAGGCAATGATGGATTGTGCAACCTCCTTACAGTGGTGGTGGGCTACTTCAGAGTACTAGGTGCAAGGGAGTGGCCACAGGATGCAAGCGTCTTGTTGTCTCATGCCTCCCTGGGGCACCTGGTGGGGCCGCTGTGAGATACAGGAAGCTGGACTAGATGGGCCTTTGGCCTGATCCAGTGGGGATCTTCTTATGTTCTTATGACTGCTGACTACTGAACTTGGCTTGTGGACCGACTGGCTTGTGGACTCTGACCTGGCTTACTAACCCTTGGACTGGCTTGTGGATTACTGGACCTGGACTGTGGGCCAAGTGTGACTTTTGGCTCTGATTCTGGCTTGGACTGTCTGGCTTTGGACCCGCGTTGAGTGGGGTGGCTGCTGCAATTGAAGAGATAACTGAGAAGGGGAGGCCCAGTTGTGTTCTGTCCTCTGCTGCACCAGAGCTGCTTAGAGGGGAAACTGGTCAGCCCAGTGTGGGCATTAGGACCCCTGGGGAAGCCCGGCAGGGGGTTTCTGGAACAGTTGTGACATGATGTCGGGTCGAAGCGGTCGAAGCAGAGAGCTTGGAGCAGCCATCTTGGAAGCTGCAGACCTTACTCTTGCTACATTCCTTTTGTGAGTGTTAACAGTTTGCATTTTCAAGTGAGGGTTTTTAAAAATTGTTTTTAGTTCAGTGCTTTTACATAGTATCTTGTCTTAGGGCGTAATCCTAACCTGGAGTTAGGCTGGCACAGTAAGGCCACTGAAGCTTGTCGGGCACAAGGGACCCCGTAAAGTGTGTTTGGACCACTCTTGGAGTCAGGGAGGATGGTGCACGTCTGTGTGCTGGCCTCTCTGACTCCGAGAGCAGTACAAACGTACTTGTGCTGGCCAACTTTGCTGGCTTAGTTTATGCCGGCCTAACTCAGTTTAGCATTGCCAGGGCCTCTTTTCAACCATCTTTTGTCTTAACATTGACCTGGGTCAGTGCGGAGGCCTGTGCCAGCTTGGAGAGCTGGATCCAGTCCCTGTGGCAACCAGCCAGGGTAAGCCAGTATGGGGGTGTGGTGGGAGAGTGTTCTGGGGTTGTGGAGGGAATATTTTGGGGCAGGGGATGGGAGGCAGTTAGGAGTGGCACTGGCAGCTCACGCTGAATCCTAATCTCCACTCCCGTGCCTTGCAGTCTTACACGGGCTGCTCCGATTTGCGCCAGCTAACTATCAAGGATGGGCTGGAGTAACAGAGCGCGAGTCAATTAGCAAGTCTCCTCCCTGTGACGTGACTCGACCGCAAGATTCTTCTCTCAACTGTGAGAACAGACCATTCACAGCCCACCAACGTACCTCACACAGTGGTTGAAAAATTGCTGCCTTAACTATTAGTACTGTAGTTAAATCAAGGGATGTGGTGGCACTGCGGGTTAAACCGCTGCTGCTGGGCTTTCTGACCGGAAGGTTGGGAGTTTGAGACCATGCGGCGGAGTGAGCTTCCGTTGCTAGTCCCAGCTCCTGCCAGCCTAGTAGTTCAAAAGCACGTAAAAATGTGACTAGATAAATAGGGACCACTTCGGTGGGAAGGTAACAGTGTTCCGTGCGCCTCGGCGAATAGTCATGCTGGCCACATGACCACGGAAGCTTGTCCTCGGACAAAACGCCGGCTCTGCAGGCTTAGAAACGGAGATGAGCACCTCCCCTACAGTCGGTCATGACTAGACCATTTGGTCGTGGGGAAACCTTTACCTTACTGTAGTTAAACCAGTTTATGGCAACCTCTCCCCCCTTTTGAAGCTGTTGTAGAATGCCACTGTTTTGGATGTATTTTTACCAATCTTTTAACCTGCGTGGAAGCCTCAATTATTAATAACAAGAGACTACTTCCTGTCAGCCACAGACCCATAGCTGGGCTCAGTCTGACCTGGTCACCTTGTGGGATTTGTTAATACAGGCCTTTAAACTCTAGGTCACTGATTTGGCTACATCACCCAGTTAATATTAATTTATCATGATGCATTTTCTAAGCCTATGAATTTTTCTGTCGGTGAGGTAAATACTGGGCAGGCACCCAGATGGGAATGGCTGGCTTTATTTTGCAGCTTCTAGTTGTTTCAGCAAAAGATGGTTCACATGAAAGAACCTTTACTGCTAAATCACATGGTCAGTGTTGTGTGGAGGAAACTGTCAATCAGGGCAACCACCTATTTTAACTGCTAAATGGGCAAAAATAAACAGACAAAAAAAATCAGCCTCCAGTGTTCTGAATTTGACACTTTCTCGGCATGCCCAATTTACTGTGAATCGGATGTTGCCCTGCTATTTCTCCCCACTGAGTTTGAGTCTAAAGAGATCAATTTCAAAACCCTGCAGGCCAACTCCAGTTTGAGGAAAGCCACTAGGCCACTTTTCTCTATAAAGAAAACAAAGTACACACAAAGCAGACATGATTGTTGAGGGCAACATCTGTTATCTCTGAATGTAAGATGCAAGGGAGTTGCAACAGAATATGGGTATCTTGTTGTCTTGAGTGCTCCCTAAACAGGCTCGTCGGGAGGGTATGGCACCCCAGGGCACGAGCCCTGGGGCGCCATAAGGGGGGGCGCCGTTGGCATGGCGCCCCACCCCCGCCCGCAAATTTGCGGGCCCCCGCAGCCGAGGCACGCTGGGGCGCTTTAAGCCCGATCCGTGACGTGCGGCCGCAGCTTCCTCCCCCCCAGCTGCTGCTGGGACGCTTTAAGTGCCCCGGCGGGGGGGGGGGAGAAAGCCGCCGCCGCGTGCCCCAAGCCGGGATGCGTGGCCGCAGCTTCCTTCCCCCCGCCACTGGGGCGCTTTAAACGCTCCAGCGGCAGTGCGGGGAAGGAAGCCGCCGCCGCCGTGCTTTAAGCACCCCGGCGGGGGGGGGGGAAAGCCGCCGCCACGCGCCCTGAGCCGGGATGCGCGGCCGCAGCTTCTCCCCCCCCCGCCGCTGGGGCGCTTTAAACGCTCCAGCAGCAGCGCGGGGAAGGAAGCCGCCGCCGCGCGCCCGAGCTGGGACGAGCGGTGGCAGCTTCCTCCTCCCCCGCTGCCGGGGCGCTTTAAGCGCCCTGGCGGGGGAAGGAAGCTGCTGCCGCGTGCGTGAGCCGGGCGCGAGCTACTGGCTCCCATCCTGGGCTGCCGAGCCCACCAACGTCATGACGTCATGTGACATCATGACGTCGCGTGCCCTGGGCGCGGTTTCGCCCAGGTATGCACCTGTCCCTAAGGCATCTGGCAGGCAACTATGGAGCTACCACAGGACCCATGGCCTGATCCAACAGGGCTCTTTTTATGACTACCCAGAATGCACAATTCTCTCCAAAGATGTTTGGACCAAGAAAATGATGCAATCCTTGGTCGTAGTCATACTTCCTTAGTACTGGTCCTTGGCCTCAGTGGTTCCCAGCCTTTACATGAAGGTTGGAAACACTGTAAGTATTTGCAGGGGTGTATGTGAGGGTGGTGCCGGCACCTCAGCAAATGTTCCACCCCCATGAAAAAACTTTTTTAAAAGTACCTGGGGTTAGTGCAAGCCAGGCAGAAGCCCGCTCCACAGCAATTTTCACATTACAGTTGTATTTTCGTTTTCGGGTGTTTGGGCCATAACATTTGATAACGATATTACATTCAGGTTTGTTTTATTACATTCTACATTAAATTACCTTTCCAATGATATAACATGATGGTATTAGTCATACATACCAAGATTTTCACAATTTTGGCCACTAGTGTCAAGCTCGGCTTGTTGCCTCCCTACTCTTGTTCCCAGGTGCAGTTGCAGTCCCCTGCTCTTCTTTAGCTATGCCCTTGCAGGGAAAGACTGGGAAAGAACAGATGATCATCATGTATGTTTACCTAGGCTTAGAGTGCAATCCTAAACTGGAGTTAGGCGGTATAAGCTAAGCCGGCAAAGTTTGGCCAGCACAAGGGCCACCATAAAGCATGTTTAGACTATTCGTGGAGTCAGGGAGGATGGCTCACGTCTGTGTGCTGGCCTCTCTGACTCAGAGAGTGGTCCAAACATAAGTATGTATTACTGTGGCCCTTGTGATGGCCAAACTTTGCTGGCTCAGTTAAGATTGCGCCCTCAGTTACAGTGTGTAATTTTAGTCTGTGCTTGTAGTCCATCATTTGAGCCTCTGCAACGAGTTTGTCCTTCTGTGGCCTTGAATGATACCTCTTTTTGGGCAAAATGTCATAAAACATTGCTGCTTACATTGTGCTTGATAGCTGCATTATTGGTATTGTATCAGAAGGGGGGAAGTATTGCAGAGTAACACTCCCCAAAACTGGAAGGCATCCAAAGGCCACCAACACCAACTCCCTGCAGCAAGCAGTAACATAGCTACAGGGAAGTGGTGCTGTAAGTATTGCAGGCGCTACAATGCGCTGTTTAAATGGCTCTTTCCACTTGCCATTCCACTTGCATGGCTGTTGCTGCCCAAGATGGCTCTGACAGCAAATGGGAGACACAAGATACACGTGGGGACCAAAAACGTTCAGAAGAAAGTGAAGAACAACAACAAGAAACAGGGGATAAGGAAGAAGAAGCACAAGAAGATACAAAGATTTGGATTATTTGGGAGTGGCAGCAGGAAAAGAGCAGAGAAAGGAGATAAACAGATTAGTAATAAGTAAACAATGGTGGGAAAACAAACTAAGGCTTTATCATTAAATGTGAATGGATGAAATTCACCAAATAAACGTAAAAAGACTTTTAACCAATTAAACTAAATTTAGATATAATCTGCATTCAAGAAATACATATTAAAAGAGACCATGTAAGCCATTTGGAAAATGAGAATTTAGGGAGATTATTTGTGGCATCAGGTCCTAAGAAAAAGAAGAAGGGGCTGGCCACATTTGTAAAATCAGATTTACATCTGGAACTCAAATGAGATTCGGAAGATGGAAGAATTTTAGTGGTAGAAGTTC
Organism: Lerista edwardsae; assembly: GCA_029204185.1. Classification (NCBI taxonomy): domain Eukaryota; kingdom Metazoa; phylum Chordata; class Lepidosauria; order Squamata; family Scincidae; genus Lerista; species Lerista edwardsae. The sequence goes on from JAJKFI010000097.1 coordinate 3,589,985, forward strand.
AAACTGAAGAAAGAAAGGCCCTGGTTGTTAATATTTATATTCCCAACTCTCAACAGGAAAAGTATTTTTCTTCCCTACATCAAAAGTTATTAGATTATAAAGAAATGGATTTATATTTATTTGGGGACTTCAATGTGGTATATGATAAGACATTAGATAGAAGACCGATTAGAAGAACTGGAAGGGAAGGGACCCTTCCACAGTCATTTCTGGAAATGATTGAAGAATTTAATTTGATTGATTCATGGAGAACTCAGAACCCACAGAAAAAGGGGTTCTACTCAACAAGACATAATTCGTGGTCTAGATTGGATATGTATTGGATTTCAGCTATGTGGGCTGATAGACAATTTGAGACAGAGATATTACCCAGCACTTTTGCAGATCATAACCCAATCTTGTTGACAATGAATAATAAAAATGAGAAGATTGTTTTGGAGACTTAACACATCTCAGCTGGCTAATCAAGAATTCTTAGAATTTGCAAAAAAGGAAATGGACTGGTTTTTCAAATTAAATACACAACAAGGAGTTAAAAGCCAAATAATATGGGACACAAGCAAGGCTTACTTTAGGGGCTTAGCCATAAGCAATGCCACAAAACAAAGACTGAATCAAAATAAAAGGATGAAAGAGCTTCTGCAAAAATTGAAGAAAGAAGAAGACTCTCAAGAAAATCCAGCAAACTTAAAAATACGACAAAGAATTAAGAGAGTTCAACATGAGATTAAGATAATACAAACAGAAGAAATGGAGAATTGAAAATGGTTAAACAAGACTTTTTTGAGAATGCAAATAAACCAGGAAGATGGCTAGCTTATTATATAAGATTAAAACAGAAAAATGTAATTAGAAGTCTGAAAGATGAAACTGGTCAAGAGAAAACCACAATGGAAGAGATGAAAGGATCATTGAGAAATTTTATGAAGATCTATACAAGAAAAAGAATATTGATAAACGGAAACAAGAGGACTACATTACACAGAATAACAGATTAAAATTGACAGAGGAACAGAAGACAATGATGGAGACCAAAATAACTATGAATGAACTGACAAAAGCATTTGGAAAACAAAAAAGACTAAAAGCAGCAGGACCAGATGGTTTACCTGTGGAATATTATAACAAACTAGGAAGTGCTAATAGTACCATTCAAAAAGCTGATTGATGACATATGGGAAAGCGGAGAAATACTAAATACATGGAAGGAAGTGACCATAACCTTGATTCACAAACTGCAGATAGAGTGCAATGAAATTAAAATTTTTAGACTTATCTCTTTGCTGAACGTGGATTATAAAATCTTTGTGACAATATTAGCAATCAGATTGAAGAAAGTTTTAAGTAAGCTGATACATCAAGATCAATCGGGGTTTTTATCACAAAGACAGTTAAGAAATAACATGAGAACAGTAATTGATGTTTCAGAGTTTTACGAGACACATTCGACAAGAAAACTTGGATTAGTTTTTCTAGATGCACAAAAAGCTTTTGATAACGTGAACTGGGAGTTTATGATGAAACAATGGGAAGAGATAGGATTTGGTCAGAATTTTAAAACGGTACTGAAGGTGATTTATACAATCAACAAATGGCAAAAGTAGGAGTTAATGGAGAATTAACCAAAGAGATACAGATTCAGCAAGGAACAAGACAAGGATGCCCACTGTCACCATTACTTTTTATTTTGTCTTTGGAAATGCTAAACTCAGGAATAAGAGAAGATCCAAGAATTAAACGGCTGAAAGTAACAGGAAGAAGAATTTAAGTTACAAGCTTATGCAGACGATATAGTTTTTATCTTGGAAGAGCCTAAAGACTCATTAGAATTTCTGATGGAAGATTTGAAATATTATGGAGAAATAGCTTGTATGAAGATAAATTACCAAAAGACTATTTCAACTATTGTTGAAAATGTGAAAGAGCAAGAAAAACAAGAAATAAGAAAGTTGGGATTGCAACTGGAAATTAAATATTTGGGTATAATGATAACAAACAGGACTAGCTCATTAATGGAAAATAACTATTATAAAATTTTAAAAGAAATCCAAAGAGATTTTGGAATAAATTACAGCTATCTCTGATGGGAAGAATTGCAGCAATTAAGATAACTTATGTTATCTTATGTTTCTTTTCCAGACAATTCCTGTTATACTAAAAAAGAACTTTTTTCAGGAATTAGACAAGATGACTAAAAAGTTTTTCTGGCAAGGGAAGAAACCAAGAATAAGACTGAAATTATTATAAGATTCTAACGAGAGAGCAGGTTTTGATTGGGAACTATATTATCAAGCTGCAGCTTTAAATTGGATTAAAGAATGGATCTATCCTACAGATAAAAGGACACTCAAACTTGAAACATAACGATCTTCAGATTGGTCTACATGCATTCCTGATATATGACAAAATAAAGTATTTCAGTGGTTTTAAGCAACATTCTCTAAGAAAAGCGTTATTATGGGCTTGGGACCAAATAAGATATAAGATTTACAATAAAATACCAAGTTGGATTAAACCATTGGAAATAGGATCAAAACTGGAGTGGTTTAGAGAAGACCAAAATAGAACACATTTTGAAATGCTGGATGGAAAAGGCGAAATATTAACTAAGGAACAATTGCAAGATAAAGGTATCCATTTAGATTGGTGGTCCGAATTACGAATAAAATCTAGACTAAAAAGAGATTAAAAGATAGGAATCTATGAAAAAGAAACAGATTTTGACAAAATATTTATAGAAGTCTAGCTGTTATGTACCCGGCTTCGCCCGGGTGTTTATAGGTGCCATCCCTGACCCCCCCCCACTCACCAGGCATACAGATGGCCCGTTTATATGTCCCATCCCTGCCTCCCCCCACTCTCATGTGTGCCCCGGTGTTTATATCTCCCATCCCTGCCCCCCCATTCACATGTGTGCCCGGGTGTTTATATGTCCCATCCCTGATTTTCCCCCCCACTCACATGTGTGCCCGGGTGTTTATATATCCCATCCCTGATTTCCCCCCTACTCACATGTGTGCCCGGGTGTTTATATATCCCATCCCTGACTTCCCCCCCACTCACATATGTGCCCAGGTGTTTATATGTCCCATCCCTGACCCCTCCCCCACTCACATATGTGCCCGGGTGTTTATATGCCCCATCCCTGACCCCCCCACTCACATGTGTGCCCGGGTGTTTATATGTCCCATCCCTGACCCCCCCCACTCACATGTGTGCCCGGGTGTTTATATATCCCATCCCTGCCCCCTCCCCCCACTCACATGTGTGCCCGGGTGTTTATATGTCCCATCCCTGCCCCCCCACTCACATGTGTGCCCGGGTGTTTATATGTCCCATCCCTGCTGCTGTACTATTTCTGTTGCTCTAGATGTAGTAGCCCTCTGTTTCACATCCTGTAGTCGTTTGTGACGCTGCTGTACTTTCTCTGTTGCTCTAGATGTAGCAGCTCTGTCTCTCTTATCGTGCAGTCTTTTGTCACGCTGCTGTACTGTTTCTGTTGTTCTAGATGTAGCAGCTCTGTGACGTAGCGTTGCAAGTCGTGTTTTATTTTCCTCAGGTGTTTCCTGTATACGCTGTTGTTTCATCTTTGTAGCCTTTGGTTGCACCTGCCCAATTGCCTTACGTTACACAGTGAAAGTAAACTTTCAGAGTGAGAGCAACAGCCACAGCACCTTGTGCCAACTGTCCACTGCCAAGCAGGGACCGCCCACATGTCCACAGAACGCATTTCCCTGGCCCTGTATCCGATTGGCTGCTGTTTGTCTTCAACTGTCAAGAGTTCAGTTGCTGCCTGAAGATTCCGCATGTCATTTGCATCTCATCATGTCATCATCAGAGCCTCGGAATGCTGGGGTTCAGCCCATAGCCGTCCATAGAGAACCACAAATTCGCTTGTACCCACGCCCGTGGGGGCGCGATCCGTTCCAAAACCGCGCAGCGATGGTTTCGGGGGGCCAAGGCACCCGCGTGCCGAGTTTGGCGCGAATCGGTCCAGGCGTTGCGGAGCCTATGTGGAACAAACATACACACATACATACATACGCTCTTCTTTATATATATAGACTAGCTTTTATGTACCCGGCTTCGCCCGGGTGTTTATATGTGCCATCCCCGACCCCCAGCTACTCACCAGGCATACAGATGGCCCATTTATATGTCCCATCCCTGCCCCCCCTCACATGTGTGCCCAGGTGTTTATATGTGCCATCCCTGACCCCCCCACTCACATGTGTGCCCAGGTGTTTATATGTCCCATCCCTGATCCCACCCCCACTCACATGTGTGCCCGGGTGTTGATATGTCCCATCCCTGACCCCACCCCCACTCACATGTGTTCCCGGGTGTTGATATGTCCCATCCCTGACCCCACCCCCACTCACATGTGTGCCCGGGTGTTTATATGTCCCATCCCTGACCCCACCCCCACTCACATGTGTCCCTGGGTGTTGATATGTCCCATCCCTGACCCCACCCCCACTCACATGTGTGCCCGGGTGTTTATATGTCCCATCCCTGCTGCTGTACTGTATCTGTTGCTCTAGGTGTAGTAGCCCTCTGTTTCATATCCTGTAGTTGTTTGTGACGCTGCTGTACTGTTTGTGTTGCTCTAGATGTAGCAGCCCTGTCTCTCTTATCGTGGAGTCTTTTGTCACGCTGCTGTACTGTTTCTGTTGCTCTAGATGTAGCAGCTCTGTGACGTAGCGTTGCAAGTTGTTGTTTTTTCCTCAGGTGTTTCCTGTGTACACTGTTGTTTCATCTTTGTAGCCTTTGGTTGCACCTGCCCAATTGCCTTACGTTACACAGTGAAAGTAAACTTTCAGAGAGAGAGCAACAGCCACAGCACCTTGTGCCAGCTGTCCACTGCCAAGCAGGGACCGCCCACATGTCCACAGAACACATTGTATCGGTTTGCCTGCGTGAAACCTGTTTGCTGTTGTTTGTCTTCAACTGTCAAGAGTTCAGTTGCTGCCTGAAGATTCCGCATGTCATTTGCATCTCATCATGACATCATCAGAGCCTCGGAATGCTGCGGCTCAGCCCATAGCCGTCCATAGAGAACCACAAATTCGCTTGTACCCGCGCCCGTGGGGGCGCGATCCGTTCCAAAACCGCGCAGCGATGGTTTCGGGGGGCCAAGGCACCCGCGTGCCGAGTTTGGCGCGAATCGGTCCAGGCGTTGCGGAGCCTATGTGGAACAAACATACATACACTCTTCTTTATATATATAGACTAGCTTTTATGTACCCGGCTTCGCTTGGGTGTATATAGGTGCCATCACTGACCCCCCCACTCACCAGGCATACAGATGGTCCGTTTATATGTCCCATCCCTGCCCCCCCACTCTCATGTGTGCCCGGATGTTTATATGTCCCATCCCTGATCCCCCCCCACACTCACATGTGTTCCCGGGTGTTTATATGTCCCATCCCTGACCCCTCCCCCCACTCACATGTGTGCCCGGGTGTTTATATGTCCCATCCCTGTTGCTGTACTGTTTCTGTTGCTCTAGATGTAGCAGCTCTGTCTCTCTTATCGTGTAGTCTTTTGTCACGCTGCTGTACTGTTTCTGTTGCTCTAGATGTAGCAGCTCTGTGACATAGCATTGCAAGTCATTTTTTTCCCCTCAGGTGTTTCCTGTGTACGCTGTAGTTTCATCTGTGTAGCCTTTGGTTGCACCTGCCCAATTACCTTATGTTATACAGTGAAAGTAAACTTTCAGAGTGAGAGCAACAGCCACAACACCTTGTGCCAACTGTCACTGCCAAGCAGAGACCGCCCACATGTCCACAGAACACATTTCCCTGGCCCTGTATCGGTTTGCCTGCGGGAAATCTGTTTGCTGCTGTTTGTCTTCCAACTGTAAAGAGTTCAGTTGCTGCCTGAAGATTCCGCATGTCATTTGCATCTTATCATGACATCATCAGAGCCTCGGAATGCTGCGGCTCAGCCCATAGCCGTCCATAGAGAACCACAAATTCACTTGTACCCGCGCCCGTGGGGGCGCGATCCGTTCCAAAACCGCGCAGCGATGGTTTCGGGGGGCCAAGGCACCCGCGTGCCGAGTTTGGCGCGAATCGGTCCAGGCGTTGCGGAGCCTATGTGGAACAAACATACACACATACATACATACGCTCTTCTTTATATATATAGATAAAGAGCAATATGTGAAGAAGATGTATGCATATCTCCTTAAAATGAAAACAGAGGATGAGACGGTAAAGGACATAATGATTCAATGGGCAAAAAACTTCGGACACAATATCCCCTTGGATGACTGGGAGAAAACTAATATCAAAATTACAAAAGCTACATCATATAAAGAGAATATATATAAGATGTTTTACAGATGGCATATAATCCCAGAAAAAAATACCGAAGATGTATGAAGGGGCATCAAATAAATGTTGGAAATGTGAAGTAGCAGAGGGTACTTATTACCATGCATGGTGGACCTGTCCTAGAGTAAAGAAGTATTGGCAGACTATACGTGTAACTTTACAAGAGATACCCTTTAAACCTGAAATGTTCCTTCTGAATATTTTACCAGATATACAAGACTTAAAAAAGAAATATATCATTGTTCACATATCATTCTTATAACAGCAGCAAGGATAGTTTTTGCACAAAAGTGCAAGTACAGAGTACAGAGATACCGAAGTTAGAACATTTGATAGATAAAATATATGAAATAGCTGAAATGGACGTGTTGACCAAAAGATTGAATGAAGAAAATTTCGCGAAAATTAAGCAATATTGGAAACCATTCTATGATTGGATTGATAAACAATGTTGATATGATAAGATTAACACAAAAAGTGTATTTGAAACATGTAAAAAGCATGTATCTCTTTGATAGATGTACTCCCAAAATATTGATGACTAGAAAATAACTTTTAGAATAGAAAGACGTTTAAATAGATGTACTTCAACTGTTTTTTAAAAAATTTTCTTTTTCTTCTCTTTTTCCCTGTTGTTTTACCCTGTACCCCAACTGTGTTTTGTATCCTATCCTTTCTCCCTTAATAATAATAATTATAAAAAAAAAATGAAACCTCTCTATCTATCTTGCTGCTGTGCTTACCCTGGGGAAGGAAATCCAGTTGGTCTTGCAGCTGCTTTTGTAGCTGATGTCCTATCTTGATACACATTCCCTTCAGGTATTTGAACTTTCAGAAAGAAAGGGAACCATTGGAACAAAGACGCGAAAGACCAAATTATGGTATTTGAACCATTCCTAGGCTTGGCATTCTTGCCTGCGGGTCATGTTAATTGCAGCTCTTACTTTTTTTGATCTCCCAAATTATCCTCTATAGGCAAAATGTGGTCTAACAAGTTTGTACCATCTGCAGCACCCAAATGAAAGTTTCAAAAAAACAGACTTTCTTGTGTCCCTGATTTGGACTGTCTGATTAGAATTTCTATGGGTATACTGTAAGTACAATGGCAAAATGGACGAATGGGGGTGATGTTTGAAGAAAGAAAGTAAGCCCACTTTTCTCAACCCACGGAAGGAGATTCATGGTCCAATCCTATCTAAATGCTGCACTAGCAGAACGCACATTCCGCTGCTGCGCAATGTCACTAAAGCGCTATAAGGTATTGTGCGCTGGCACAAGGCCCAGGCAAGCCATTGGTAATGGCAGAGCCTTCCCAGGAACACTGGTGGCTGTCAAGATGCCCACCAGAGCAAGAAAGTTCAGCACAGGGGCTGGGGAAGGGTGAGAAGATTGTAAGGAGCAGTGGTGTAGCAGACCTGGGGCTCAAAGGGACAAATGCCCTGGATGCAACCCACCAGGGTGGTGGTGCCACAACCCACTCCCTGCCTGCTGCCCAATTTTTTTAGCTTTCCCCCCTTTTTTATATGCCCCCCATGATCAGAGGCTTTCTGGGGATCAAGGAGGCCATGGACAGCCTCAACCTGCCCACAGGAGGCCACAGGGTGGTCTATTTTTGGATGGGAGACAGAACGCCAGGCTGTGACAAACTGCAGTACCTGTTGTGGCAGAACGGGGTCACTGAAGCTGATTGGCCAGTGCGGGAATGTGGGGAGAAGGCCAGCCGGCAAAAGAACATAGTCCAACCTTGAGGACCTATCGAGGCTGGACTTACGACCACCTGCTGAAGCTCAAAATCACACGGCCAGAGGAGAGAACCACACTGTGAAGGCTACATCTGGGACTGAGGATTCCGTGAATCGCAGAATACTGTATATTTGTCAAAACCCCATTGAAAAAGGGTGGTTTAGACTAGCCTGCCCATGAGAGCTTGGGCGTTGGCTTTGGCATGGGAAAGGCGGGGTATAAATTCTTCAAAATAAAAAAATAAAAACAAATAAAACCTCAAAGGCTTTCTGAAGCTTTTAAAAGCTTTAAAATGCCACTTTTGGTGAAGTGATGTTTTTAGCCCTTCTGGAAGCCTCAGAAGGCCTTCTGAAGATCAGGGAGACTTCCTGTGGCCTCCATGGCCTTCGGAAGGCCTCTGATTGGGGAGGGGGCAGAAAAAAGGGAAAGTGATGGGGTGACATGTTGGTCCTGGTCCCAGGGCCAGGATCGCCCCTGGCAGGGAGGGAGTTGAATGAAAAGGGGGAGAGTGGGACAGGGCGGCTACAGGGGTAGGGGGTGAGCTGAGCTGATCGGATGCAGGAGGGGAATAAGTGGTGCCAACACATGCCGTATCCAAGCCCTCTTCCAATGCCTGATCCGCCTGCATAGATGTGGTCTCGCGCCAGCAATATTACTAGTGCAGATTTAAGTTGATCCATTGTGGCTGCTTGGGCTTACCAGTGGTGTCATCTAAATGATTTAAGAACAGGTACTCACTTTTGATTGGCACGTGTTGGGACCCGCCCACCGGAAGTGACGTCATAAGCCAGAAGTGATGTCGTGGCAGGAAGGGACATGAAAAAAGCCCTTTTTGAGGCCTCAGATGATTTTAAACTGACCCAACAGTTGCAACAGTATTCCACAGCACCCCCAGAACATGTTAAGGAGGCCTGGCATCATGTTAAAACCCCAGAACAACTCATTTTTCAGTGGAAAGGAAAGGAAAGGCTCCGCTCGCTGCCTGCCTGCCTGCCTGGCTCTGAGAACATGCAGGCAACTCAAACATGCAGGAAATTCAAACGTTGCGGAGGGCGGAGTCGACGAGTGAGCGGGCGAATGGGCGGGGCCAGCTGTAATCCTAGAAACCGGTACTCGCGTACCCCCGCGTACCCCCTGCATGACATCACTGGGGCTTACTCAAGGAGACTTCCAGCAGCCAAAAATCCCTTGCAAGGTATAGCAGAAGCCCCATCAGTGCAGCTGCATCTCTGCACAGGGATTTACATAGGATTCGGTGTCATTTGTTCAAACAGGCTACTTCATGTGTATTGTGGACCAGCGGAGTATAAATCAGACAAGCATCTTACAGCCCAGGACATCCCCCAGAGCCAATGCAGCTGGCCAGAAAGGTGTGTACTGCATCCTATGCTCTGTGGGGTGGTGGTGATTGGACAGCCTGCAGGAGGTAAGTGGAAAGATTTTGCACTTACCTCTTGGTGGGTTGTCTGCTTGCCAATGGGACTCCTCAGACGTACATCACCAATCTGCACATGGCCTCCCCAGCCTCAGAAAACCCTCTGGACATGAACGGAGCACAGTTCTGGTGGCATTCGGAGGCCTGGTGTGCCCTGAATCACTGATTTCATTATCCATGCGCCTTGGCACAGATGCCAAGATACCTGTACATTATCCGAGCTACTTCATATATAGTGATGTGTACAGTGAGGGATGTTCTATAAACAACGACATTATGAAAGTGTAACAGAATCGCCTCAATATATGTTTTATCTCTTCCTTTTTATAGAGTGCAATAAGCAAATGCTCGCAGTGTCCTATGGGGACAGCAAATTAAATTGAAAATTGTTTTGACTTATGTGCAATGTACTGTACAGTATAAAAACCTTCCCAAATAAACTGTAATAGCTGAGGGGGAAATAAATTATGGCACAGAGAAAAACGTACAACAACATGATGCTGTGCTTAAACCATCCTCGGTGCTTGAGGGCAATGGAGAAAATGTGAATCTGATTAGTAATTAGGGCTTTTCTGAAGGATTCAGTGTTGGGGTTTTCTTTGACACAGAATGTTGTGGCTCTGCTAGTTTTATCAGACCTGCTACATCAAAACAACATAATCCACAAGCTGTCTTGTCTTCTAGGTCATGTGGCTCTTCTCTAATAGCATTGAATTTTTTAAAAAATTCAGGATATCACAAGAGCTTTGTAGGATGCTGAGATGTTGCAGAAACTTTGGTGGTGGTATTGGTTAGAAGAAACCCAAATCAGGAAAAAGTATGGGGTGGTGACCATCTTTGATTAATTCCCTATTACATATTATAGAATCATAGAATCATTCAGTTGGAAAGGACACAAATCATCTAATCTAATCCCCACCTGTAGCGGAAATCCTCCTAGACCATCTCCAGCAGGTACCTATTGAGCCTCTGCTTGAAGATCTCCAGTGAGGGAGAATCTCCCACCTCCCTCTGCAAATTGTTCCCCTGCCAAACCGCCCTGATCATCAAGAATTTCTTCCTGATGTCCAACCGGAATCACCTTTTTTGTAGTGTGTACCCATTGGATCTAGTTCTGCTGTCAAAGGAAGATGAGAACAAATTGGTTCCTTCTGCCTTATGACATTCGAAGAGTGCTATCATATTGCTCAGTCTTCTCCAGGCTCAATATACCAAGTTTCCTCAACCTTTCCTTGTAGGGCTTGTTCTCCAGTTCTCTGATCTTCCTTGTTACTTTTCCTTGAATCTGCTCCAGTTGGACTGCATTTTTCCTAAAGAGTGGGGTCCCCAGAATTGGACTCACAGTACTGCAGGTGAGGTCTGACCAACGCAGAGTAAAGCAGAAGAACCACTACTTCTTGTGACTTGGAAGCTGTGGTTTTACTATGCAGGCGAAAATTGTGTTAACCTTCTTTGCAGCTGCATCACACTACTGATTCATATGGTTGGACTTTGGTATCCATGGGGGTCCATACCTGGGCACCCCACAGATACTGTATTTGTGGATAATGAAATCTATGGGTCGGCAGGATCTCCTGGACTTGACCAGAAGAGTCTTCTGACCAATGAGGCCTTCTGAGGCCTCATGTGGCCCCCTGTCCCTCAGAGGGCTTCCTTCCCAGATGGAATTGGAAGACTCTTCCGGTCATGTCCAGGAGATGGCGTGAGGACCTCCTTGACCTGTGTTAGGTCGAATTTGTGGGGTCCCATGGATAAGGAGGAGAACAACTGTGTTCATCTTGTACCTATGTATGTATTCATGTATGCATGCATGCATGCATGTTATGTATGAACCAGGCTAGTGGTTCCCAAACTGTGGGTCAGGACCCACCAGTGGGTCACGAGCCAATTTCAGGTGAGTCCCGAAGCACCCAGAGCAGCCATATTGAAAATATGGGAATATGGGATGCTGGAAAAGGGGAGGGCTATGTGATTGTTTTGCTTGTGCCAGGGTGGTAAATCGGCTTTTGCTTTTCTTTCTGATTCACTTTGCTATTGGAGAAAAAAAAACAGCGGAGTGCCCTGTGCATTCCTGGGAACAGATGGAGCATTTTTGCTATCGTCAGTCTTTTAAAATAAACCTCTTCTGAGGAAAGCAGTTGTTCGATCTTGTTTGGGGCTTGCAGTAGCATGCCTGAAGAGATGGTAAAAGAACCCGGTGAGATTGGTCAGCCCTCTGAAACGGATTACAACAAAGGGGGGGGGGATCTCACGACAGGGAGAGTCGCCATTGCTGCTTTGTCCCAGCATGCCTTGTTGTGACTGCACTCGCTCGACCCTCGCTCGGCTTGCAGGCAAGCGGGAATCACAGCCTAAACCTGGAGAGCAGCTGGGTGAGTCGCTTAGCCCCATATTATCCATGAGGCTGAGGCCAACATGATGGTCCCTGCGGGGCCCCTAGGCTTCAGCCTAATGGATAATGTGGCCCTGCATAGAGGAGCAGGGATGAGTAGATCTGGTAGCAGCTGCACATGCCAGATTTTATCCCTCTTTTTTAAAACCTCCCCACTAGACTTGCCAGGTGTCCTTTTTATAAGGGACTTCCCCAGTAGTGGGATCTGCAAATGAAGAAGTGGAACGCTGGGCGGGACTTAGGCGGGACTACCGTTTGATTGGCAGCCCGTCCGCTCCGTTCCGACGCGCCCCCTCTGAGGCCAGGGCAGCCCGCACGGCGAGCGGGGGGGGGGTGTCAGAATGGAGCGGACGGGCAGCCAATCGCGCGTAAGTCCCGCGTACGTCCCACCCAGCGTTCCACGTCTTCATTTGCAGATCCCACTACTGGACTTCCTGTATTTAAGATTTAAAAATCGTGTCTTGTATCAACGTTGAACAGGACTTTAAAAATCCCCTTCTACAATTCTGCTCTGTTGCTGCTGGCTGCTGCCTCGCCATGGCCGACTGCATACTTTTTATATCATTTCTGGTAACCATGGAGTGGTTTGATAGAAAGCAGGATCCCAAGACCTGTGTGTCCCTTGTCGTCATTTTTGAAAACCTGGCAAGCCTACTCCGCACCCAGGTTCTCTCCTCGGACACAAACCACCAAAATGGATGGCGCATGTCCAAGGAGATCCAGACACGAATGAGCAGCCTATCAGGAGGAAACTCAAAAGTACCTGTCTTCTGTTGGCTGTCCAAGTGCCCATGTGGTGCGGCTGCATGCTGTACAGTGGGTGGGGATAGGATTGGGTCTTTGTGTTCCTGATAGAGCTGAGGTCTACATTTATGGATTTGGCACCTTCCTAAGATTGTTGTAAGGGGACGTAGTGGTGCTGCGGGTTAAACCGCCGAGCTGTTGAACAGAAAGTTGGCAGTTTGACACCACGTGACGGAGTGAGCTCCCGTTGCTCGTCTCAGCTCCTGCCAACCTAGTGGTTCCAAAGCAACTGAAAATGTGAGTAGCTAAATAGGGACCACTTTGGTGGGAAGGGAACGGCTTCAGTGATGTCATGCAGAGGGTACGCGGGGGTACGCGAGTACCGGTTTCTAGGATTATGGCTGGCCCCGCCCATTCGCCCGCCCACTCGTCGACTCCGCCCCCTGCAACGTTTGAATTTCCTGCACGTTTGAGTTGCCTGCATGTTCTCAGAGCCAGCCAGGCAGGCAGGCAGCGAGTGGAGCCTTGCCTTGCTTTGCCACTGAAAAATGAGCTGCTCTGGGGTTTTGGAACTGTTTGGTCACTTTAACATGATGCCAGGCCTCCTTAACATGTTCTGGGGGTGCTGTGGAATACTGTTGCAACTGTTGGGTCAGTTTAAAATGGTCTGAGGCCTCAAAAAGGGCTTTTTCTTGTAACTTCCTGCCACGACATCACTTCCGGCTTATGATGTCACTTCCGGTGGGCGGGTCCCGACATGTGCCAAACAAAAGTGAGTACCTGTTCTTAAATCATTTAGATGACACCACTGAACGGCTTCCTTGCGCCTCGGCGTATAGTCATGCTGGTCACCACAGAAGTTTGTCCTTGGACAAATGCCGGCTCATCGGCTTAGAAATGGAGATGAGCACCACCCCCTACAGTCGGTTGCGACTACACAATTTGGTCGTGGGGAAACCTTTACCTTTTAAGATTGTTGGAGCAAATATATTTGTCTTCAATAATCTGAAACAGGATTTCCATGTCGTGGGGTGAGTTTTCAGAACTGACGGAAGGCATTTTGGAAGTAAACAAGGCTGCTGTTGTCCTTGCCTTCCTTTTTTAAACGTGGGATTGATGAGTGCAACTCCTCAATCTGGTGACTGGAACTCCTACCCTCCCACACTGTTAAATTGATCTCTTATCTACTATTATGCCACTTTCATTACACTGTACAATCACAGTACCAGCTTGGCACAGAAGTCAGGCTGGGTGTCTATAGCTGCACTCTTGTAGCAATAAAAATCTGCTCCAATTAATAGGCATTGTGTGCACATTAATTGTTTCTGCACACAGGACTGGAGCGGCAGTCCCTTGTTCCCTATTATCATCATCCTCCATTTCTGATTAATTTGCTTCTCTCCTCAGGGCTTCTTAAAGCACTGAAGAAGAAGAAAAAGAGCAGTTCTTCTGCACGTTTAAATATCAGCTGTATTTCAAGCATGTTTGAGGTTATTCATACAAAAGGGAGCAAAATAAAAGCACATAGTTAATGTATTAGATGTGTTTTGATGGAAGATTTTTGCAAATGCTCTATTCCTAAAGTGGATTCCAACACAAATTTAGTTTATTTTCTTTATACTTCGGTCGTGGGGAAACCTTTACCTTTACCCATTGGGGTCACGACCAGCGTTGTCATGCACGCTAGGCAGGAGGAACGGGTGAGCGGCAGCCCACCCGTTGCATACTGCTCCGTTTCGCGGGGGCAGGGAAGACCGCAAAACGGATCGGAACGCAATGGGTGGGCTGCCACTCACCCGTTCCTCCTGCCCAGCATTCCGGCTGCATGACAACGCTGGTCACGACCCACAGGTTGAAGAACACTGTGGTATCCTATCCAAAGGGAAATCCTTTGCCCATGAAGACACACACACACACACACACACACACACACACACACACACACACACACACA
>JAJKFI010000097.1:3607845-3698422 GCA_029204185.1 Lerista edwardsae
GGGGGGGGGAGCTATGCAGTTAGAGAATGCGCTCCTATCTTGCAGTTGCATTCCATCCTTCTACCCCCAACCTACCCACTCACCCATTCATACGGTCTGAAAGTAGCTGGTTGCCCCAGTGGGAGCTGGGTAGGACTTTTTGGCTGCCACCCCAATTGGCCTGGGGCTGACAGTGTTTCCGCCTACCCCAGACTGGCATTGGATAGAGCCGTCCATTCAGTGTAGGCTATTCATTTTCTTTCATTTATGGTCACGTTAGGCCAGGTAGGCAGGGACGGATTGCTTGGTGTTCATCCTGGTGTCAGCAAGGTCCAGGAATGAGCCAGAACCACTCAGATGAGACCCTGGCTGGACTGTGCCAAGTTCATTACTTGGCTTGGCATGGTCTGTGGGAATCTGTGCTGCCCAGCTACCTCAGCATTTCGAGGTTGGCCATGATAAGCTCACTCAGGGCCAAATCTTCTCCAATTTTCCAGCCCTGATGTGGCACTCACAGTGGGGTGTGTGTGTTGCATTCTGTGGGGGAGGGAGAATCAGGGAGGCCTCCTCAAGGTAAGGGAATATTGGTTTGCTTACCTTGGGATTGCATTAGCAATTAAAAACTTGGATAGGCCCTCAGTCTCTGATAGAGGGCAGATTGGAATCAAATGGTTATGCCCATTGATTGCATGGGGGAGGGACAGGCGTGCCCCAGTATCCACTGATTCAGTATCCACAGTTTCAGTTATCCACGGATACCATGGATGCTGGGATGCCTATTAAAAAGATAAAGGTACAGGTTTCCCCACGGCCGTATGGTCTAGTCGTGACTGACTGTAGGTGGTGGTGCTCATCTCAGTTTCTAAGCCTGTAGAGCCGGCGTTTTGTCCGAGGTCAAGCTTTTGTGGTCATGTGGACGGCAGGACTATATGCCGAGGCGCACAGAACGCCTTTACCTTCCCACCGGGACCCACTTTTTAGAATGGCACTCATGTCAGGACCCACCGGAAGTGATGTCATTAACCTGGAAGTGATGTTGTGGTAGGAAGTGACATCATCAAGCAGGAAGTGCTGTCATTGTAACATCATCAAATGGCACCCCTGAAATGCAAATTGGTGTTCGTGGACTGCAGCAATTGTACTACCATGAAATATCCCTGACAGACAGCAAGATGAGGATAAAATATTATCTTAAAGCACTGAACTAAAAACAATTTTTTTAAAAAAAACCCTCACTTGAAAATTCAAACTGTTAACACTCACAAAAGGAATATAACAAGAGTAAGGTTTGCCGTTTCCAAGATGGCTGCTCCCAGCTTTCCATGACCCACCTGACATCAGGTTGCGACCCACCAAGTGGGTCTCGACCCACAGTCTGAATAACACTGATCTAGGAAATGGTCTTTGGTAAGGAGTTGGATCAGGTCCCTGAAAGTATTTTGAAGGATCTTTCTGTGGGCAGACATGTTTGCCACCTCCACTTAAAAAAAGCCTTGCTGGCTCAAACCAACTGTCCGGCAAGTTCAGCATTCTGTTTCCCCACATTAGCCAATCAGCTGCCTCTGGACATCTCCCCCAGACACAAGGATTTGGACATATATGGTCTCTGAACACGGAGATTCACATCTCATTGACACCACCCATATCCATGCACAAGATTCCACTGGCTGAGACAGTGTTTGCTTTTCTGGTTGATGTGTTCAGTCTCACAACCCAATCCTAAGCAAGGCTGACATAGTAAGGCCGACATAACAGGGCTGTATCCAGTGGCGTTATTCGCCCGGTACCTTTGAGTGGCAGTCTGCCCGTTGCATCACGCCGCATTCCTCCGCATTCCCGCCCACGGGCGGGAACACAGCAGAATGTGGTGTGACGCAACGAGTGGACTGCCACTCAAAGGTAAATCCCGCCCAGCGTACCGGGTGGATAACGCCACTGGCTGTATCCTAAAGCCCATTAGGAGGCGGCAGCAGTGAAGTGCAGGCCAAGAGGAGGTTTTCCCCTTACAACCGCGTAAGCTCCAGTCATCCCAATGGGGCTGCTCGGATCTGCACCTGCTGTTTTGCAGATGCACGTGCGCAGGAGCGGCCCAAATTGGGGCCGCCGAGGCTGGGGATGGGGTATAGGATTTGGCACAATGGTTGTCCTGCATCACAAGCCCTGTCTCCGCACACTGTGCTGCCCAGTTACGCCCCTGGAACGCCTCTGGAATGCCCTTGGCGAGGCCCAGCGCCGACTGCGGGCCAACCGCGCACTGTCAATGCTCGACCAGCACAAGGCCAGTGCTGCTAGTGGTCGTGGTGGCGCCCGAGCATTGGAGCTGCTGCTTACGCCTGTCCAGCACCGTACCGCCAATGCTGATGTGCTTGACGGCACATTTGCGACAGCGTTCGGCTGGCGCAAGAGTGTAGCGCCGGCGCAACGTGGGTATAGGATGGTGTTCTCAGACTGGTCTTTTATTCTGTAATGGAGCAATTCACCTCTGCTGATATGCTGCTCAAAGAGAAAGGAAATGCGGTCTACAATAGGTTTAATTTCACCCAAACAGTAGAATAGGTTTAATTTCACCCAAACAGTAGAAGGGCTGGGAGTTGGGGTGGCCTGTCAGCAAAAATGAAAAAAAAAATCTTTCTGCTCCACAAAGAAGAACCTTGCACAATCGGTTCCCGTGTTAACAACAGAAACACTGCAGCTGTTAAAATGATGTCAGCGACATTATTTCAGTTTAAGCCCATTTAGTTCACTGAAGTCAAGAAGGCTAATCAGCTTAAATCCCAGGTCTCTAGTATGACTGCTGTGTGCATTGTTGCCATTTGTATGGGCTTCTCTATACTTGTGTTCCTGGAAACTGCGAGCACGAGCAGCCCTTTGAACTGTAGTGGGGCTTCCTTTAGTGACAATGGAAATGCACAAGTAAACTATTGGATATCACTGTCAAGACATGAAGCTAACAAAAGCAATGGGCAGCCCAATCCTAACCTGTGCTGGGGCCAAGTGGCCTATTCTGTATCCAGCACACGCAAGGGCATATTTTTCTTCTCACCCCAAATATCTCTCCAGTCTGCCCAGCATTTGGAAGTGACTTGACAGTCAGTCCCTTCTAGATGCTTCTATGGGACATTCTGAAGCCTGCAGAGGCCACTAGAGTCCTGCACCACTGGCCTACTGGTGCAAATCGGACGAGGCTTCTGGGCATCAAATGGAGCAACACAACTTTCTGGAGAGGATGATATGGGTTGCATAGGATGTTTGGGAGCCACTGGTCTAAGTTGATTGGGACCTTGTATATGCAAAGCATGTGTTCTAAACGTGTCCAAAGTGTGTTTGGACCGCTCTCGGAGTCAGGGAGGATGGCACACATCCAGTGATGTCATGCAGGGGGTACGCAGGGGTACGCGAGTACCGGTTTCTAGGATGACAGCTGGCCCCGCCCATTCGCCCGCCCACTCCTCGACTCCGCCCTCTGCAACGTTTGAATTTCCTGCATGTTTGAGTTGCCTGCATGTTCTCAGAGCCAGGCAGGCAGGCAGGCAGCGAGTGGAGCCTTTCCTTTCCTTGCCACTGAAAAATGAGTTGCTCTGGGGTTTTAACATGATGCCAGGCCTCCTTAACATGTTCTGGGGGTGATGTGGAATACTGTTGCAACTGTTGGGTCAGTTTAAAATCATCTGAGGCCTCAAAAAGGGCTTTTTTCATGTCACTTCCTGCCACGACATCACTTCTGGCTTATGACGTCACTTCCGGTGGGCGGGTCCCAACACGTGCCAATCAAAAGTGAGTACCTGTTCTTAAATCATTTAGATGACACCACTGCACACGTCTGTGTGCTGGCCTCTCTGGCTCCAAGAATGGTCCAAACCTACTTTATGGTGGCCCTTGTGCCAGCCAAACTTTGCTGGCCTAACTGGGCCAGCCTAACTCTGCGCCCTAAGAGACTGACACATTCGCACAATTATTCTAGGGCAGTGGGTCTCAAACGTTTTAGCATTGGGGCCCACTTTATAGAATGACGATCTGTCCGGGACCCACCCAAAGTGAAGTCATTAACCTGGAAGAGATGTCATGGCTGGAACTGCTGTCATTGTGATACCAGAATCTGCTACCAGAATTTGCTGCTTTCCCAAGAAGGCAATAAATGGAGTTATTTCACAGCCATTTTCCAATAGTAAAGTGGAAAGAAAAAAGACCAGAAAGGAAAATAAATCTATTTGCAACCTTCACACAACCAACATAACCACACAACCTTTCTAGTGTCCCATCGTCTCATAGTTTCAATGATAGCTGTGCTCAGTGCTACATGACCCACCTAGTGGGTCCTGACCCACAGTTTGAAAAACACTGTTCTAGAGACTATCAGATAGTATCAGCATTATAAGTATATGTCCTCGTCTTTCCACTTTGCGATATAACCCTTGGTATCCACAGTGACAATCATACTCCTTCTATCAGTCGCCCGAATCACAATAGAATAATCCCTGTACAATCCCTATTCAACTAATGGCTATTACTATTTATTGTGTCCTTAGAATGCGGTTTGTTTGCATTGTTACTGTGAGCAAACTCACTGTTTTTTTATACAATGCTGGTTTTGGATCATTTTTCCTTCCTTTTTTCATCTTGCATAACCAGTAATGGACAGATAACCCACAGCTATTGAATAAGATTTTCTGAAATTATTAATGTGCCCCATGCTGTACATTCCAACTCACTGTTTGAAGGAAAGCAAACCATCAAACTGGCCCCTTTTACTCAAGTGTAATAATGGGCTGCAGTAGAGAAGCAATGGGTTCACATTCATACAAAGAAATGTTCTCATGCATGAAAGGCAGAGGAAAGACAATGCAACTGAACAAGCACAATGTTCTTGAAAGGGGAAAGTGGACTTCTATGCCCTTAAGGCCTAAAGGTTGCTTGAAAGCAGCTTTGCAACCACATTTTGTAGCGCCAAGGAATATTTTGCTTTCATTTGCTAAGTGTTGAAAGAGGCTCAGGCAGTTCACATGCCAGCACAG
This sequence comes from Lerista edwardsae, assembly GCA_029204185.1. Taxonomy (NCBI): domain Eukaryota; kingdom Metazoa; phylum Chordata; class Lepidosauria; order Squamata; family Scincidae; genus Lerista; species Lerista edwardsae. The sequence goes on from JAJKFI010000097.1 coordinate 3,612,837, forward strand.
ATCCACTGGGAGCCAGCAAAGCGATGCTAATTTACACCACCAAAGAACCTGGTACTGTGTGTTTTAGTCACTTTAAATAAGGTTGCCATTTTTTTTTAATTTTTTTAATTCACAAGTCCTCCTTAGGGAATAGAATTGTTTCTTTGCTTTGGGAAATTTGAAATACTTCCATTTTTTTGTATAGGTTCTCTTATCTACCACTTGAGCTGCAATCCTATACACACTTACTTGTGAGTAACTGCCAATGAACTCAGTTCATTGAGTTCTGAACTCACTTCTGAACAGTCATGCATAGGATTGCTTTCCTAGGAACTTTTATAAATGCCCATGGCACAGAAAGGTGCGGGATAAACCAGAGGTGTTCCTACAGGGGAGGCAAAACACTATGTTTTGCAGGAGCCTAAACTCCCATCACTTCCTGGCAAATAGAAGGGGAACAAATGGAAGCAGTGACAGACTTTACTTTCCTGGGCTCCAAGATCACCGCAGATGGTGACTGCAGTCATGAAATTAAAAGACGTTTATTTCTTGGGAAGAAAGCTATGGCAAACCTAGACAACTTAATCAAAAGCCAAGACATCACCCTGCCAACAAAGGTTCGCATAGTCAAAGCTATGGTTTTCCCAGTAGCAATGTATGGATGTGAGAGCTGGACCATAAGAAAGGCAGAGCGCCAAAGAATAGATGCTTTTGAATTATGGTGTTGGAGAAGACTCTTGAGAGTCCCCTGGACTGCAAGGAGATCCAAGCGGGCAATTCTACAGGAAGTCAAGCCTGATTGCTCCCTGGAAGGACATACGCTGAAGCTCAAATCCTTTGGACACTCATGAGAAGAGAGGACTCCTTAGAAAAGACCCTCATGCTGGGAAAGATGGAAGGCAAAAGGAGAAGGGGGCGACAGAGGCTGAGATGGTTAGACAGTGTCACCAAAGCGATGAACATGAAATTGGGCAAACTCTGGAAGCTAGTGGAAGACAGGGAGGCCTGGCGTGCTGTGGTCCAAGGGGTCGCGAAGAGTCGGACACGACTTAGCGACTGAACAACAACAAAACTCTTCTGTCGTGCGGCCCCTCCCCCTTGCCTCCAGAGCCAATCCCTGCTCCGAGAGCAAAGTTCTCTGAGCAGGGAAAGGCTCTGGGAATGAGGGGGAGAGGCCACATGACACAGGAGTTTAGGCAGTGATGTCATGCACCCACTACGCACCACTACGCAAGTACCGGTTCCTAAAAGTTGAGATGGCCCCGCCCACTCAAAGCTGGCCCCTGCTATTTAACCAGGGAACAGTTGAAGCAAAATATGTCTATACATATTTTGTAATACATCTCTAGAAAGCAAAGCAATAGAAGTTAAATCAACACTAACCACAAGCTGAAGTTATTACAAACATGATCACATCCATGGCAACAATCATGACATCACTTCCGGCTTATGACGTCACTTCCTGTGGGCAGACCCTGACAAGTGCCAATCAAAAGTGAGTACCTGTTCCTAAATCATTTGGATGACACCACTGAGTTTAGGCTCCTGCAAAACGTAGCATTTCCCTCCCTCCTCCAGTAGGAAACCCATTGAGATAAACTTCTGCAGTGTTATTCAAACTGTGGGTTGGGACCCACTTGGTGGGTCGCGACCTGATGTCAGCTGGGTTGCAGAAAGCTGGGAGCAGCCATCTTGGAAACTGAAGACCTTACTCTTGTTATATTCCTTTTGTGAGTGTTCAGTTTGAACTGTCAAGTGAGTTTTTTAAAAATTTTTTTGAGTTCAGTGCTTTTACATCATACGTTGTCCTAATTTTGCTTTCTGTCAGGGATGTTTCGTGGTTGTGCCAGTGCTGCAGTCCAAGAATGCCAGTTTGCATTTCAGGAGTGTCATTTTATTATGTGACAATGACAGCGCTTCCTGCTGGATGATGTCACTTCCTGTCACAACATCACTTCCAAGTCAATGACATCACTTCTGGTGGGTCCTGACATGAGTGCCATTCTAAAAAGTGGGTCCCGGACTAAAACGTTCGAATACCTCTGAACTACTGTTCTCATTAATTGCTTGAGAAGACCTTCTGCTAACAGTGTAGCTACAGGGGAGTGGTGTGGTAAGTACTGCAGACCCCTCCCACTCGCCAATGGAGCCATTCCAGGTAGCGATGGCAATGCATATTGCTATCGTTGCCCCAAATAGCTTCAACAGTACGTGGGTATCGTTGCCGCTTACACTGTGCACTGTGGTGCCTGAAGTGCCACCCTTGCACCTACACCACTGCCATCTGCCTCCTATTTCAGATCACGCCTTTATCCACCAACCAACCCTCACCAGACCACACACACAATATGTCAATTTCCAGTGTTTCAGGCCTACAGCCTAACATGTTGCTGGGAGTGAGGTTGGTGGTAAACTTTAAGTACCTATGAAAGAGCAAGAGCTGGAATAAATGCAGCCTAATAATATGTTTAAAATGAGGTATTATACTTTTAATAAAAAAATTTTTAAAAAAAATTCACATATCACTTCCAAGTGCCCTCCCCCAATGTATTCCAAAGCTAGAAAAATAAGCACCAAATGCCCACAAAACTGTGCTCAAGCTAGAAAAATAGAAGTGCCCAATTTGTTCCCAAGTCAGGAAAAGCAATGCCGGTCCTGGCAACCAGAAAAATAATACAACCATAGCCATTGTTGTGCATGACTCTAAAGAACGTAAGAAGAGCCCCACTGGATCTAGGCCCATTTACTCCAGCTTCCTGTATCTCACAGTGGCCCACCAGATGCCTAAGGGAGCACATGAGACAAGAAGATGCTTGCATCCTATGGCCACTCCCTTGCACCTGGCATTCTGAGGTGAAATTGTGAGGTAAACTTCTGAGGTAAATATGAGGTAAATAAAACAGAATTTGCTATCCTAAGAACATAAGAAGAGTCCCGCTGGATCAGGCCAAAGGCCCATCTAGCCCAGCTTCCTGTTTCTTACAGTGGCCCACCAGATGCCTCAGGGAGCACATGAGACAACAAGATGCCTGCATCCTGTTGCCATTCCTTTGCACCTGGCATTCTGAAGTAGCCCACTATTAACGTAAGGAGGTTGCACCACCCACAATGGACTTTTCCTCCAGAAATCTGTCCAATCCCTTTTTAAAGGCTCCTGGTGGATGTCCCCTGGTTCTGATATTGTGAGAGAGGAAAAAAAGTCAAAAAAATTGACTTCTTGAAATTCAAGTCAATTCAGTTCAGGAGTCTCTGCCACCTCATGAATTGACTTGTAAACGAGTCTTAGCATGTGCCCGTGGCGACTCCACCCTGGAATTTCAAGAGTCATTTTCACGAGTCATGAGTCTTTTTGTGGCAAGTTGTGGGGCGGGTCAGGCACGCATGCGTGTGCGCACATACACGTGACTACAAACAGTTGAAATGGGGGTTCAGTCGGACGTATCATTTCACACTTAATGTTCCAGTGGGCCAGCAATGTGCTGCTGACAGTGCTTCACTCCTAACCGGCCACGATGATGAAACCTTCCCCACCCCCCGCCATTCACATCACAACTGAATTGAATGGGAGAAAAATAGTCCTGGCCACGGTTCATTGTTCATTCAGTGAGATCTGTTTTCTACCAAAGTTGGGCTGACCTGCGACCGTTACATGAGTGAGCGAGCGAGCACATGTGACTGCAGGGAAACTTGAGCTCCATAAGAAACTGGCTGCCGCAATGAAAACTCCTCCCCCCCCCTCCACAGCAAAGCAATATTCTTCCCTAGCCAAGACACCTCTCCTTCTCCCCTCCCTTACCCAGAGCCAGAACTCAGACCGCAATTTAATCCAATCGAGGTCCGAACTTTCAGAGATGGACAAGTCAACTCAGCTCCCACCTCTGTCTCCCTTCAGCTGACTGACTGTGCCTTCCTCCACCCAGGTCTAGTGTTCCTTCCTCCTCCTCACACCTTGTGCTCGCTGCAGCCAGCTACCCAAAACATTATCATACTACTTAGCTTTCCACCTCCCTCCACCCCACCCCACCCCTTCCCCGCACCTGTTCTTCTGGCTGAAAGGAGCAAAACAACCAATGGTTGTGGCAACTTTGTGGCGCCTCCTGGATTGCTGAAATTGTTTCTTTATGATGCGGAAGCCGCAACAAAGTAATAAAGTACGCTCACTAATTTGAGTTGCTGGAATTGCTGACTCATTGAGAGTCAGTGGCCAAATTAGCGAGTCAGAATGAGAGTTAATAACACACATGACTCGATTCGGACGAATCAGGCCAAAAGTCAAAACTTGAGTTAAAGTCATGTGTCGCAAGTCTTTTTTCACAATCCTAACCACAGCCAACTGAAGAAAAGAAAAAAAGACAACTGCTATAACTGACAAGAATGAAAAGTTCAAAAATCTACCCCTTCCCCAACTTGGTTTTAATTGCCCTAAAAACAAGCAGTGGATCGAAATTAAACTAGACGTCATTGCTTTCCTGACTTGTCACAGCACAGTCTACTCAGCATGTCTACTGAGAAGTAAGTGTCACTGTGCTCAATTGAACTTACTCCCAGGAAAGTGTGTACAGGATTACAGCCTCAGTCATTCTAGTGCTTTTGCATTCTGCTACCTGGGTGCAGTCTTAATGAACAACTGACCTCTGGCAACAGCTGTGCCAGTTTTGCCTTGCAGTACACGAAACAAAGTGAGGTGTGGACATCATGCCTTTGACATCCCCAAATTTACAGCCGAATGGATCAGGGGCACGAAGACCACATGAAAACAAATGAGCCCCAAATCTACCAAATCTCAGAGGGGGGTCTCTGCCTACCACGCGCGACCACCGACTGCCATGATCGCTTGCCAATTACGTCACATACGTTGCTCCTGCCAGATTGGCCAACTACAGAGCAACCCATAGTTATTTTTATGACAGGTCTATGGACATGAGGTTCCAGATGCTCATCAATGAATGATCAAAGTTTTCATTGATCACTGATTCATCATTAATCATCAATAAATTAATGCAGTGTTATTCAAACTGTGAGTCGGGACCCACTTGGTGGGTTGCCACATGTCAGGTGGGTTGCGGAAAGCTGGGAGCAGCCATCTTGGAAACTGCAGACCTTCCTCTTGCTAGATTCCTTTTGTGAGTGTTAACAGTTTGAATTTTCAAGTGAGGGTTTTTTTTTTTTACATTTTGTTTTTAGTTCAGTGCTTTTACATCATATTTTGTCCTCATCTTGCTTTCTGTCTGGGATGTTTCAGGGATGTTCAATTGCTGCAGCTCAAAAATGCCAATTTGCATTTCAGGAGTGTACCTTTGTATGTGACAATGACAGCACTTCCTGTTTGATGATGTCACTTCCTGCCACAACATCACCTCCATGTTGATGACATCACTTCCGGTGGGTCCTGATCCGAGTGCCATTCAAAAATGTGGTCCTGGTCTAAAAAGTTTGAAGACTACTGAATTAATGAACTGACTAAGGCTGCAGTTATTTTCCTGCTTACGTGGGAAGATCTCATTTAACATAGTGGAACTTACTTCCAAGTAAATATGCATAAGATTGCACTGTAAAGTTTGAATAGCAAATTAAAATCCTTTTTCTACACACCAATTAATCATTGATGCTTACACCACACAAGGTCTCTTGAACAATACATTCTGCAAACCACAGACACATTCCCCCTCTCACTTCCTGTCTCAAATTTAATATAAATGAAAAAAGATGGATTTTTTCTTCCGCTTTGTATTTAAAGTTAGCAGACAATTTGCCTTTCAGGATGAAGGTTTTAATGGCATTCCTTCCTCCTCTCAGTATGTACCAGAAGTGTCTGACATAGGCAAAGCTCAGTAGCAGCACATGGTTAAAATATGACCCTTCCGCTATACTGACGGCTTTTGAGCCTACATATTTTGGGAAGTCATTTTAGCAATAGCTTGGAATTGCAATAGGAAAGATTCTGCATACCATAATTAGATGAAAAACCCACTACGAAACATTATGCTTCCTTCTGACATGGCAGAGTAGCTTTTGTCTGTAATGTGCAAGTTATTTGATACTCGAGAAATGGCTCCTGGCCTTCAACATTTTAAAAATATGGGCCTTTGTGGAAGTTTTGTCATCTGTCAATCGATTTACTTAATTGACTAATTGGTTAAAAGCCAGACTAATTACATTTCAGAAATCATATAACAAGATGGCAGCCAAATGGTGCACAATCATGTCGCACTCACTACTTGATCAAAGTTCAGTCATTTGTTTAGTGGATACGGACATTACAAAATGGGTGCCGGCATCTCTGTGCAACTGTTGTGTAGTGACACACTGACTGCCATGTCCTTCCAGAGGCATCCAGGCACTGCAGAGGCAACCTAAAAGGGGAGCCATTTGTAGCCTCTGTTTTGTTCTAGCCATTGGGAATGGCTCTGAAGAGTAGGGGGAGCGGCTGATTGCAAAATTTAGTGCTGTGATCCCCTCTAGGTACACCTCTGAGTCACTTAGGAACACTTAGAGCACGGGTGTGAAACATAAGGCCTGTGGGCTGGATATGGCCCAAATGATCTTGCCCTTGGGCTTTTCCTACTCCAGTGGCATTCAAACTTTTTAGACTGGGACCCACGTTTTAGAATGGCATTCATGTCGGGATCCACCAGAAGTGATGTCATTAACCTGGAAGTGATGTCATCAAGCAGGAAGTGCTGTCATTGTAACGTAATAAAATGTCACTCCTGAAATGCAAATTGGCATTCTCGGACTGCAGCAATTGTACAACCATGAAATATCCCTGATGGAAAGCAAAATGAGGACAAAATATGATGTCAAAGCACTGAACTAAAAACAAATTTTAAAAAATCACTTGAAAATTCAAACTGTTAACACTCACAAAAGGAATATAGCAAGAGTAAGGTCTGCAGTTTCCAAGATGGCTTCTCCCAGCTCTCTGCAACCCACCTGACATCATGTCGCAGCCCACCAAGTGGGTCCTGATCCACAGTTTGAATAGCACTGCCCTACACTATCATCAGCTGCTGTCAGCTGTTGAGCTTGGCTGAAGTATCACAGCTGTCTATGTGATAATTGAGCTCTTGAACATATTCTTGAAATATAATTTTGAAAATATAATCAAGATTTGTGTATTTTCTGACATTGGCAGCTAATAGGTTTCTAAGTGAGAAAAAAAGTGCTTATTTCTGGTGAGTGCTTAGAAAAGTGAGAAAAAAGTGATTAAAAAGTGGGCAGGAGGTTGTAGTCGAGAGGGTTAAAGCCTCTGTTTGCCTGAAGATAACATCCAAAGGTCGCCAGCTTGGGATCACCGGAAGTCTCCGTGAGCAGCAGACCTTGTAAACTGCAACTGATTAGAGCTGAGCTACAGCTGCCTGTGAGAGGGGAGTGTGCTGGGCCAGACGCTTCTTGGTGGGAGCAGAAGCTGCTTATCAGCCAGCAGGAAGGCAAATTGTGTGGCCGGAAAGAAGACTACACCGTGAAAGTGCCATCTGTATGTTGTATGCTCTTGAAAGAACTCCCTTGTAATTTGTAAAAACCTTTGTTTATGAATAAAGCCTGCCTATGTAAACCGCCTTGAGTTAAAGTCAGAGTAGTTAATAATAATAATCATTATTTATTATTATTATTATTATTATTATTATGACCTGCAGAATGACATCATGTCCTGCTTTATGACATCACTTCAGGCCCTCAGCAAGAATCATGAATACTATTTGGCCCTCTGCATGAAATGAGTTTGGATGTAATGAATGCTGTCTAAAAAAAACAGAGAAAGGTGGTATATACTGTAAATGCCAACATAAAATAAATGTGCCAATAATAAGGGCTGGATGACAAATATTATTATGTAACATAAGGTGCTAGGTAGGCCGCAGTTGAGAAGAGAAACTATAGGCAACTGGTAGAGACACATTTTCATTTGTAACGGCTCATTATTAAGACTCCACATTCAGAAATACCATTCAGTGCTTTTTATGGGCAAGTACTCAAGTTGTAAGCCGAGACCAGCACTGCACTTCAAAGTGGTACAGTCCAGTGAGAACTAGATCCTGCATTATTTCCGGGTCCAAAATTCAATCCTAACATTAGCTAGACAGCCCAATCCTACACATGGCTACTCAGAAGGGAAGTCCATTGAGTTCCATGGGACCTACTTCCGGGTAAGTATATTTGTGAATCAGACTGCTCCTTGCACTGAAGAAACACAAGCAAAATGCTGACATCCAGAAATTAACATTAAGAGCGCAATCCTAAACTGGAGTTAGGCTGGCATAAACCAAGCCAGCAAAGTTTGGCCAGCACAAGGGCCACCGTAAAGCGTGTTTGGACCACTCTCAGAGTCAGGGAGGATGGGGCACATCTGGGTGCTGGCCTCTCAGACTCCGAGAGTGGTCCAAACACGCTTTACGGTGGCCCTTGTGCTGGCCAGACTTTGCTTTATTTATCTCATATTTACCTCAGAATTTTACCTCAAAAATTTACCTCAGAACGCCAGATACAAGGGAGTGGTGTTTGAACCACTCTCGGAGTCAGGGAGGATGGCGCATGTCTGTGTGCTGGCCTCTCTGACTCCGAGAGTGGTCCAAACATACTTTATGGTGTCCCTTGTGCTGGCCAAACTTTGCTGGCTTAGTTTATGCCAGCCTAACTCAGTTTAGGATTGCGCCCTAAATGCCACTGGAACAAAATGGGTCACTTTTCTGCCTGCCAATGGCCTACATCCCACAGTTAGAAGAACACACAAAAAGCCAGCATTGCCAACAACACACAGGCATCACTTTCTCATCACCTCCATCCATTCATGAGCTGAACAATGCAGTATCCAAAATGATAACAGCTGTCCACTTACACCATTTTAATCCATGTAAGCATATAATCCTTTTAGGAGCTGTATTCGCCTGAATAATATGCAATCACAGTGCATTTTATACAGGAAGTAACTCTAATTTGTATATTTAAAAAAATGTCATGTGTTGCCTTTCAATTTCATTCAGGACATTTCTGGCCTTCTTATTATGGAAGCAAAATAAAAGCAAAACCTGCCCAAGCATGCAAAATAAATCCTGATTTTAAGCCTGGAAATTCTTTGTTTTTGGAATTTGTATCATGCGCTTTTTGAAAAACCACTCCAAGGAGAGAGTACCCACTTAATATTCCCAAACTATATGAACAAAATTGGAAGGTCTCATTCCCTGTGATAGCCATTGTGAAAATCAGCTGGATTGAAAAACTTGACTTTCTAGCCGTGGAAGTTTCAGCATCTACACATCTATCAGAATTACCGGTTTTCTGATGTTTATCACAATAATATGCAATAGCAATTCTTCTTATGAAGGTTACTATTATACAGAGTAGCCCATGCACATTTACAGAGAAGTGTTCCACTGTATTCTCAGGCACTTACTCCCATGTAAGTGTGCACAGAACTGCAGCCTTAGGCTGAAATCATATACGTATTTACCTGGGTGTAGTCATTGAATTCAGTGGGGCTTACTGCTCAGTTGAAATGAGCTATAACTCTGGAGACTTGCTAAGCATGCTAGGCCATTTCAGGGAAAGTAACTTTCAAATGTATTCTTAATAATAAACAAATTACCATGTATTATGGTATTCTACAGGTATTCTACATTTATTATGGTATTCGGTACCCAGTTCTGATTGATTCTTGGTCTAATTTATGCCTGTTTATCCAATCACAAAAACCCTATTAGCTACTGTAGAAAGGACACCTTCACAAGTGCAGAAAATGTGCCATGTACACCCGCATGTGTACCATCAGCAAAAGAAAAACATAAATTCTTATGTCCAAAAAGATCATGTGTGCATGATACCATTTTCTTTCTTGGCATAGGCACACAGGCATTATATGCTAATGAGGAGGGGGATACACAGGATTTTACTAAATCTGTGTAGAATTTAAAAAAAACATCCATGTAAGGATTGCTATTTATTTTAGGAATTGAAATATTAATCTCATTGAGGTTAATAATTTCTGTGGGACTAAATCAAACTCATATCCAATTTATTTAGTTTGTAGGTCAGGCAGTTAGAGAGATTTCTGGTATTATATTCATCTCAGGCCTCGTGGGGATTATGACCTGAAATATTTTTGCATTCATGAAGATTGATTATTGCAGGGTTTCAACGCAGCCTGCTAAATTTAGTCTTTGGACCCATCAACATGAGCATGAAATACAAATGAGGTCAAATTGAGAACCTAGCCATGAGCACCACTGAAAGCAAGATAATTTCCCAAATGTTTCAACCAAAATTGTGTTTTGAAGTCATATTGAGGAAGGACCCTTCCTTGGTCATTAAAATGAAGAATGAGATCAGATATGCTTAAAGTAGCTTAGCTCCATCCCATATGTTTTGGATGAGAGACTGCTAGATCTAGATTTACAGGGAATGATAGAGCTAACCAATATTAATTGGGAGTAAGTGCAGAATTTAAACCTTCCTTTGCCAGAATCGTGATGCTGTTCTTCAACTACACACTGTGTTAAAAATCATACTGCAACTTGAATGTCAAATATTGTGTAGTGCCTCTAAGTTGAACTGACATATTCAGATATCCAGGTAATTATGATAAACTACACAACAGTGCTATTGTCGAGAATATCGTTTATAATCTTCTGGTCCCCCTCATTCATGCATTTACAGTTTGGGAATACAGTGACTTCAACGAATAATACTCCATAATGGCTACATTCTCAGTAATTCATGCTCACTAAACAAAAGAATAGTAATTAATAATCATAATAAAAGGTTTGTTGTATAACTGGAAAAATGTAAAATTTTATTCCAAGAAAATTAACAGGCTACACAGGTAAATTTTGGCAAATGCAACTTTATATTGAAATCCACACATCTGTATCTTAAAGAAGGAAAGACTCACAGACTCTAATGTATTTCTAAAATACTAGAAATCATATTATATGCTTTCACAAGTTAAAATTGAAATAATTGGAAACAACCAATACACCAAAATGTGCAGAAAGTATAAACAAGACTGTGCCTTCAGTAGAATAAATGCTTTACACATTGTGCAAGATATCTTACTAAGGCTGCGGTCTCCCCATGACAGGTGTCTTAAAATATAAACATACATTGACTGCCTGTGTTTCTCAGAACAAACTAGAATGGGCAGCACACCTAGAGGAAAAAAATTGTATCATCCTAGTGATGATTTGGGGGAATCATGGGAATAAAACAGAAAAGAGGGATTAAGTGATCTTCATGCACTCCCAAATGACAGACTGGAATGAACAGATCCTTTGCTTATTTGCTAAAAATGCTCAACAAAATGGAAGATACTAGATAACCCTTTAAGGCAACATGTGGTTTATTCTGTGTAACAATTACTCCTTTATTATGATTGGATCATGTCCTTGATGTTGCCTACAGACTGCTATCTAGCTTTCAAAAATATAAAATGTCTCCAATCAATATGACAGCAAATCAGAATAAAAGAACAACACAAATGGAAATAAAAACACAGAATACAATGAAAGGCCAGTAATTTTTTCTGTGGGACTGAAAGGAAACCAACCAACGCCATAACAGTATCTAGTTAAAAGAAATCCTGACAGAACGGATGGACTTAGAGAAAAAATAAAATCTAATTTGAAACAATAACAGCAACAACAAAAATACTGCTTTGGAAAGCTCCCCAGAACTCACAAGGCAAACAGAGTGGGGTGTGTGTGTGTGAGAGAGAATCCAGTACTGAAGGGCATATCTCCCTGTGCACAGTCCCCAAATTTTAGTCTTTGCAAAACAAGAATTCTATGAAATGATTTAAGGGTCATCCAGGGTCTAAAATTAGTTTCATTAACACATTAACCTCATGTCAAACTTAACTGAATCAGATGTCCAATGCTTAATCTTTTTGTGATGGTCTTACTTTTTTAACGTATATACAGCATTTAGCGCTGATATATTTAGCACCTGCTACTCTCGGAATCCTTAGCTCAATTTCAACCACATCAAAGCATTTTAGGGCAGTGGTTCAGTCCTTTTATTCTTAATTACAAACCTTCACAAGTGGGTCAGCAGGAACAAGTTTAGATTGTAAAATACGGTCGGATTAGAGACAAGCTATTGCAAAGACTGCAGAAGGTTGTGGCCCAGATCCGTACAACTGCTGACGTGCCCATTCTTGGTGTTGCTTCTTCTCGAGACATGGCAACAGGCCACAATTGCTTAGCAGAGAAGGGTAGTGTTTTCACAAGGCTAAAGATTTACAGATGCTCCCTCATATAACACAGTAAGGTTCCCTTGGTAACCTGGATTTTCTGCAGTAAAGAAGGGTTGTGCTGAAACAGCGCCTTAGCTCCCGGTTGGAGAAAATGCAGACAAAAGGATTGATTCCAGCTTGGGCAAAACTCATCCAAACAGCCGCCGTTAGAAATCCCCCAGGAACTACAGGGCCTCTGGCAAAAACTCTCCAGTAACAGGCTACCAAGTAGGGACCCCACAAGGTGAGAAAGAGGAATGTCATAATGTAGAACATTCTGCTGATGCGCTTTTCCATTTTGAACTCATCCAAGACGAGGAGCCTTCTCCGGCCTGTGGTGTTGGCATTCTGCCTGATCCCTAGCAAGGTCGGAGGTGTGGGACCCCTTCCAAATCCAGCCAGCCAATTTGCAGCGGCCTGACCGCTGGCTCCGGGACCATGAAACGTCCAGTTCTGGCTCACCGCTGCCACAAACTGGACTGGCTTCATTTTCCTGCGATCGTGCACGAAGAAGATCAGCTTGAGGTAGACAAGCTGTGTGGCTAGAAGGATCAAAGCAAGGAGCAGCATAAATCCCAGAGAATCATTGGCTCTGAAGGAACGGTGCTGAAAGGTGCATTGGTCTTCCTCCCTGATGAAGGAATAGGTGCCCACGTCCAGCACAGGAGGGAAAGCCATCGCGACAGAGAGGGTCCACACCATACAAATCACGGCCAAACAAGTCCAAAAGGTCAGCCTCTTTGTATAAAAGCGGTGATGGGCAATCGCTAAGTACCTGGTGACGCTTATGCAGAACAGCATGAAAGCGGTGTGGAAGCAGGACAGAACGCCCAGGAAGGCAATCACTTTGCACGTGAGGTTCCCATACGTCCACGAGGAACCGTTTTTCACCGACGTGAAAACAAACGGGAAACAAATGGCAGATCTGAGGATGTCTGAACAACAAAGATCCAACAGGAAGTAATATGGAGCTCTATGCAAGGTCTTATCTTTGACGAGTAAAATGGAGATCAGGAGGTTCCCCACCACACTGACACCTATTATGAAACCCAGTGAAGTCAATTTCAAAAATGCTGTCAAAGGAGAGAGATTTTGTAGAATGTTGTCAGATGCATGGCTGTAGTTCGCCATAGATGGATGGATGATATGAATATCGCCTCAGTCAAGTCTCATGATCTATATATACGAACAAGGAACAAATAGATCCATACATCTTACTGAGCATGTATTCCACAAGCGGAACCGATCTGGGGTCTAGTCACATAGTACATCCTCTTGGCTTCCTCCTGATTTGTCATGCCATCAAAATATCTGGAAAAAAAAATCACGCTATCAGTCCTTAAGTTAACATAGGAATGATGTCAGGGAGTGCGAACCGACATGTTAATTTATGGGGAGGCAAAAGGAAGTTGCAAGTTGGAGTACAATTATTTGTTTGTGGGAAATTCAGTGAGAACTGCACACTTACTATGCAATGCAATCCTCTGGCTTATTGAGGGCTGCTCAGAATGGGCTTGTTTACAATCAAATTCTTGGCAGGATATTCCTGCTTTGGAAGCTTGAGGAACAACCAGATTCCTAAACCATCATCCCAGCCTTGACATCTTTGAAGACAAAATGCCCAAAGAAGGGCTGTCGAATACTTTCCGAATGCCCACCTTTTTGCTGCTTACATGATGTGTTTCGGAAGCAGATGCTGTGTTGGTATGGAACACATCCAAAAGAAACCCTGCAGAATGTATGTTTTTTAACCCAAGCCACCCAAGCATATTCAGCATCACCCCCTGTGAGTTCATCATCCACCCAGAAGAGAGGAAACCAGAATCCTTATTTTCCCAATACAATGAGCCCATCTCTCCCCCTTTCCAACTCGGAAATGAATGTTTATGCTAAATAGTTAATACTGGGGTGTGTTGTCGTGGGCATCTGTGCTCTTTTTATTGCAGTTAAAAAAAAATGAAAAAAGAGAGACAACCACCATGCATGCTAATCTGATCTAGATCTCCAAACCAAAATATATGCAAAAAAAGAAGCACAGCCCAAGAATAACATCCACTCAGACATGATCTGGGCTGCATTTAGACTGACACAGGAGCTGCCTATGAGAGTTCCAGAACTGTATCCAAAGGCTGCCTGCCAACATGCAATTCACAAACACATTTTTTCTTTTTTTGGGGGGGGATGCCCCCTTGCAGCTTGCATCGGAACTAGCCATGGAAGAGTCGCTCCACGGCAGCAAGCAGACCGGCTGGCTCGCCTCTCCCCACGGAGCGGGCTTCTCCTCGGTGCCCTCGCTTACCGGGACTACCCACACAAAGGCACACACACCATCTTCGCCAGCGATGCCCGCAAAAGCCCTTCCACCCTCCGAAGCTGTTAGGGATCGCCTGGCTGTGGCCGCCGCCGCCGCCGCCGCGTAAACAAGAGCCCGATTAGCTCACGATAGCGCGATTGGAGGCAGAGCCTGGGACCCGCGTCCCGCTCCCACCCCCCACCCCCGTGCCGGGCGCACACAGGCACCCACACAGCGGCGGGAGGGCGAGGGGTCCTTCGCGGCGGGTCGGGAGCCCCCGCGGCAGCCCGAGATCCGCAAGGAGCTCGCCGCCAGCTCTTCGGCCCCGCCGCGGGGGGAGCAGTCCGCCTCCACTGCCACGACGCAGCCGCTTCGAAGCGTTCCAAGAAGCCCCCCACCCACCCACCCACCCACCCTAGGGGAAGGGAGCCCTCCCCCTCCCCCCCACCCAGTCCAGCTTCGCCTCCCTGCAGCACAGACACCCTCCCCCAGCCTTTCCCCACCCCACCCCACCCCATACCTGTTGGTGCTGGAGAGCCCCCCCCCCCGCCCCTCCAGATCGTCCCCTTGCTAGTCGCGGCTGCGTCCGCGCGTCTGCCCGGGGCTCGTGCATCCAGGTCTCGGCTTGCCTGGGCGCCCGGCTCGGGAGTCAGTGTGGGCTCCGCCGGCGCATGCTCACTCCGCCTCCCCCAGCCGCTCGCCCCGTCTTCCCCCTGTCGCAGCGGCACCCGCGCGTCCAGCAACGCGGCGGCGGCGGCGGCATCGGCATCAGCGTCCAGGCGGCCCTCCGCGGCGACGGGCGAGCCGACTTGCGCGGTCAGGCTGGGCGCGGGGAGCGTCGGTGGCCGGGCTGGGGCTGGAGCGCCGCCTCCGAACTCGCCGGCCGCCTACCCGGGCTCTTTGCCTCGCCTTCCCTCTCCCCGCGCCTGGCGATGACTGCATTGTTATTGCACTTGGCAGGAGGCGGAGGAGGGAGGGAGGAGGAGGAGGAGGGGGCGAGCATCCCGGGGACTGGAGGTACTGGGCGGCAGCAGGGGGCCTCTCTCCCCGCAATCTCGTTTGTCTCCAATTGCAGCGACAACACGGGGCTCTTTTGTGTGCGGTTTTTTTTTTCCTCCAAGGGGCAGCATTCCGCAAGAATCGTGTAAGCCAACTCCGCGACAGAGCGGTGTGCGTGCCACGGGGGCGCATGATGTGCATTCCACATGATGTGCAGCTAGGGTGTCTTGGAGTTGGGTCAGTGTAGCTAAAGAAGTGCGGTGTGTGTGTGTGTGTGTGTGTGTGTGCGCGTGCGTGCGTGCAGCTGCGCCGGCTACAAGCTTCGGGGGGCGGGGCGGGGCGGGGCGGCGCGGCGGGGGCACAAGCATGCTTTAGCTGAGCTAAAGTGGCCAAAATTGTGAAAACCTTGGCATGCGCGAACAATACCATCGTGTTCTATACCATCCAATGCAGAATGCAATGCAGAATGCAATCAAACAAATCGGAGCATAGTAGCTTCATGCTATCAAACATTATGCCCCCCAAAATAAGAAAATGAAAATATAGCTATGATGTCACTTCCTGCTGTGATGTCACTTCTGGGGCATCATTTTGCCCTCTGCACCGGGCAAAGCTACACTTTCATTAGCTATGCTAGTGGTTTGGGTCCGTTTCCCCCCCCCCAAAAAAAACTGGAATAGGGCTTAGAAAATATACCTTTTGTGTTGCAGGTAGGATTTTCTCCTCCTTCATCCAGCTGCAGTTCTCTCAACTTCGCTGTGCTGAACTTAAACCTTCTGGATATGATCCTCCTATATTTCAGGGCCTACTGGAACAGAAGCCAAAACACCCCTATGTCAAATTATCTGGAGGGATGTTTTTAGAGCTGGGGCCTCCAGACTCCTTAGTATGAGGGCCACATTGTACATTTTACGGATTTTTGTGGGCCAAGAAAAAAAAAATCAGTTTTCTAAATAAATGGATGAAATTTAAATGCCTGAATAAGTTTTACTTGGATTTTTTTTGTAATCAACATGACATGATTCAGAACAAAAGAGAAACTTGACATTGACAAAGAAACAATGTGCGTAAACTGAGAACTGATATATAATGAGTAAAAATGTCAAATATTCTAAGTGGCTGTGAGCCAGATAGCATCTTGTGGTGGACCGGATGTGGCCGTGGGCCATAGTTTGGAGACTCTTGGTTTAGAGCATGCGGGGATTTTTACTTTCAAGCCCAGATTTTCAAGCCTCGTTCATGTGTGAGTGCTAGGCCAATTGTTTTCAACCTCTTCCAACAAATCCTAAAATTGCCAAGGCACACCTTGAGTTTTTTGACAATTGATAGGGCACGCTGTGATGCCATGAGGAAGGGCTTATGTCGCCCAATGGCTCTACTACTAAACAACCCTTTCCCAAACTCCTGTGGCACACCTGCAGACCATTTGTGGCACACCAATGTGCTGCCAGGTCTGCCAATTGGGCCAAGTGCCTCAGGGCTCCCTTGCGCTTGGGTTAAACATTATTTTTATGAAATCATTTCACGGAAACTAAAACAAGGGTAGTAACTATTTTTCAAAGATAAGCCACACTTTTTTTTTTGTTTACTTGTAGGCTTGCATGGGTGCAAGTTTATATTAAAATGCGCTTTGATCCATTTGGTCCATTGAAGGCCCCATCTAGAAGGCCCTTATCGCCAGTGGTACGTCTGGACTCCTGGCGAAAATGTTGTGAATGTGCCATAAAGCACGTCCGCGACATGTTTATGCTCTTTCAGGGGCAGGCCCCAATGCGCGTGGGCAGCCTGTCAGTAAGCCCGTTTGGGGCGGGGGGAAGCAGCCAGGGGGAGGGGCAGAGCCGGCTGTTAGGGGGTGGGACCCAGCAGGGGCTTCCACCTCCGGATCTTTCCCCGCTGGTGGCTCAGGCAGCCCAACATGGGGCTGCTCGATTCACCGCTAGCAAAATAGCCGGCGGTGAGCTGAGTAGGCCCATTGCAGGCAGCGGGGCTTTCCCCAGGGAAAGGGAACAAATGTCCCCTCCTCCTGGGGAGACTGCAGACTGACTGGCTGCTGCTGGATGCCCGTGGCAGTTAGGCAGTTCAAGACTCCCATTTTGATCGCTTTCCACTCTACTTTATAAAGTCTATAATAAATCTTATCACTCTCTCTAAGATTCTACAGACCTTGGCTATGAACATTGTTGTTGTTCAGTCGCTAAATTGTGCCCGACTCTTCACAACCCCCTGGACCACAGCACACCAGGCCTGCCTGTCCTCCACTAGCTTCTGGAGTTCACCCAACTCCATGTTCATCGCTTTGGTGACACTATCCAACCATCTCCTCCTCTGCTGCCCCCTTCTCCTTTTGCCTTCCGTCTTTCCCAGCATGAGGGTCTTTTCTAAAGAGTCCTCGCTTCTCATGAGGTGGCCAAAGTACTTGAGCTTCAGCTTCAGGATTTGTCCTTCCAGGGAGCAATCAGGCTTGACTTCCTGGAGGATTGACCGATTGGATCGCTTCAAAAGCATCTGTTCTTCGGTGCTCCAGCTTTCTTATGGTCCAGCTCTCACATCCATACATTGCTACAGGGAAAACCATCGCTTTGACTATTGGCTATGAACATGGGACCCCCGCAAAAAAAATGTTTCCACTTGGACCCATGGCCTTCAATATTTTAAATGACTTGGTGATTCAGGAAGAATTCGGATTCAGGAGGTGGGGTTCAGGAATTCAGATTCAGGAAGATTCAGGAAGTGGGGTTCAGGAAGAGGGAAAGGGCGTGTAGCACCATGAAACCACTGCTTTGCATGCAGAAGGTGCCACAGTCAGGCCCTGGTTTCTCCTGGTAGAGTTGGCAAAGATGTTTTTCGACACCCTGGAGAACGGCTGCCAGTCACTGCTGTAGACAGTTCTTTTTTTCCTAATGCTTTATTTTACTTTATATAAATAAAAAAGCTAAAAAAGCATTACATAGGTACATTCTAATATAATTAGATATTTGCAAGAGAGAGAGAAAAGAAAAATGCGGGGGGGGGGGAGGTTATATATGTGATCAGAACATTAATGTAGCCTCACAATTCATGTAGCTTCGGATATTTTATCCAGGAATGGCCTCCATATATTTTCAAATATGCCCATATGGAACAGTCACATCTAGTTCTGACCTAGATGGACCAATGATCAGACCTGGAGTGAGTACATCAGGTACCCAGTCTCCTTATACTGTTCCCTTTCTACTGTTCTCCAACACTCTTTCAGATGAAAAGAAAGTGAGGAGGTCCATTAGAATTGCACAGAAACATATTAAACATGTCTATGGATGGTTCTATATAAAAACAAAGGAGGCAACTCTATATGTTATTCAGGCATAAATGGGTGGTTTGCTAGATTTAGTTTGAGAGAGTTTTAGTTCAGAGTTTCTCAACCAGTGGGACTTGTTACATTGATGCCCCAGTTCCCTGCTGTTGGCAGCAAGACCAGCAACGCAACAAGCAATAGTAGAAAGCTCAACTCAGAGGGTGTAAAGCTCCAGGGTGTGCTTGACCCGCTCTCAAAAAAGCCCTCCCATCTGCCCTGTGTGGTGCTTGTGGACTCCCAATCTGGAAGTAAGTGGAGATGATGACATCACCAGCTACTTCTGGTGGTACTTCCAATAGGTGGACTATGAAAATTGGTGCAGTGGGATACAAATGTTGGGAAATGCTGTTTTGGTTTAGGAGGTGTAGACTGATGGTTGAGCTGCTGGTACTGCCTGAAGCTAAGCAGGAGAATCTGTGGTCTATTTCTGGATGGGAGACAGAACGCCAGCCTGTGACAGGCTGCAGTACCTGTTGTGGCAGAACGGGGTCACTGTGGAGCTGATGAGCCAGTGCGGGAATGTGGGGAGAAGGCCAGGAGTCCAAGCTTGAGGATCTGTGCAGCCTGGACTTATGATCACCTGCTGAAGCTCCATGTCACATGGCCAGAGGAGAGAGCCACACTGTAAAGGCTACATCTGGGTCTGAAGATTCGGGGAATTGCAGAATATTTGTCAAAACCCCATTGAAAAATGGTGGTTTAGACTAGCCTGCTCATGTAAGGTGCTTTGGGCATTTGCTTTGGCATGGGAAAGGTGGGGTATAAATTCTTCAAAACAAAAATAATAAAAAAATTCAGTTCAGTGCTACCTGTTGCTAAGCAGCTATAGATAGCCTCTGTAATTGGAGTTCAGAGAGTTTATTTGCTGTCCTATCCAAGGAGTGACATAACTAAGGGGAGTGCAACAGGGGCCATTGCATCGGGCAACAAGATTTAGGGGAACAACAAGCTGAGCTTGATACTTGAAAAAGCCCTCCCTCCCTTCCCCCATGAGCAGCTATTACTGTTCTGCAATGCCATCATTCCTGCCAACCTAGCAGTTCGAAAACACCTAAACAGGTACCACTTCGGTGGGAAGGTAACGGCGTTCTGTGTGCCTCAGCGTATAGTCATGCCGGCCACATGATCACGGAAGCTTGTCCTCGGACAAACGCCAGCTCTACAGGCTTAGAAATGGAGATGAACACTGCACGCTACAGTCGGTCACAACTAGACCATTCAGTCAGGGGAAACCTTTACCTTTACCTTTAATGCCATCATGTCCAAGCTGAACTGTGCCCAGGGATACTCTGAGCAGTCGTGTCTGCCCTGATATCCTGCTGCACAGCCTTCTGAGATGCTGGGCAATAGATACAACTGCCCAGAGCATCCCAACGCTTCTCTGGGACTCCAGTGTGGAGACCGCTGTTATATAAACAGTATATATAAGTGAAAAA
Organism: Lerista edwardsae; assembly: GCA_029204185.1. Lineage (NCBI taxonomy): Eukaryota > Metazoa > Chordata > Lepidosauria > Squamata > Scincidae > Lerista > Lerista edwardsae. Next base: position 3,633,104 of record JAJKFI010000097.1, read on the forward strand.
GTAATTTAATGCCGAACCCAATGAAGTAAACCACATTGGAATATCTCTATTCTATCAAATATCAAAAGTGATGGCCAATTAACCAGAAAACATATTTATTTAATTAAATTTGATTGGGGTGGGGTGCAAAATCTTTTACTTCTTTGGTAGCAGATGTCTTAGCTATGCCACTATCAATCCATCGATCGATCGATCGATCGATCGATCGATCAATCAATCGATCAATCAATCAATCAATCAATCAATCAATCAATCAATCAATCAATCAATCAAAGTATTTATATACTGCTTTTCAACACAAAGTTCACAAAAAAGCGGTTTACAGGCAAATAATAATATTGAAAGTTAAATGGCTCCCTGTCCCCAAAGGGCTCACAATCTAAAAAAAAATAAAATGCAGAGCACCACCAGCAACAGCCACTAGAAAAGACACTGCGCAGGGGTGAAGAGGGACAATTACTCTCCCCCTAATAAACATAAGAGGAGCACCACTTGGAAAAAAATGCCTCTTGCCCAGTTAGGAGGGGTAGCACTATATCCAAGTCAGTTAAGGCAGAATATTTGGATTCCCACTGAAGGATATGGATTGGTTTGCATATAGAGATGCTTGGTATTCTGGCCTGATCCAGTGAAGCGCTTAAAGAGGTGAACGTGAGCAGTCTCACAAAACTTGGTAAACAAACAACTTCTTCATTAAAGGCAGGTGATCTGGGCCTGGCAGGTACAAGCCTAGGATGATTAACTGACTTCTGTTAGTTAAAACCACACGGCAAAGGGTATCAAATTTACAGTGCATATTACAACGCAGCCTTACATGATTAGGTACATTTTACGGGAGAATTGCTATCAGCTGTGGCTGTGTTGGGAAGAATGAGAACGTTTAACCATGAGAGGAATATATTTTTGGCCTGGCATGCGTCATACGTACAATGCCTGAAAATGCATCCTTGCCAATTGGATAAATCATTGACAAATATGATGTAAAGTTGCACTTCAGTTTAAACAATTTGTAGTCATGTTCTGAATGATAGGGATGTGGTGGCGCAGCGGGTTAAACCACTGTTGCTGGGCTTTCTGACTGGAAGGTTGGCAGTTCAAGACCACGCGACCGAGTGAGCTCCTGTCGCTTGTCCCAGCTCCTGCCAACCTAGCAGTTCGAAAGCACATTAAAAAAATGCAGTAGATAAATAGGGACCACTTTGGTGGGAAGGTAACAGTGTTCTGTGCACTACAGTGTATAGTCATGCCGGCCACATGACCATGGAAGCTTGTCCTCGGACAAACACTGGCTCTTCAGCTTAGAAACAGAGATGAGCACCGCCCCCTACAGTGGGTCACGACTAGACCATTCGGTTGTGGGGAAACCTGAACGATTAATGTGACAGAGTCATGGGAACAGTGAAGTCTGAGTTGGAGTGGACTTTACTGTGCCTGATAAGTTGGGCAAGGTAGTCATTGAGTATGATGGATGGTGGATACAGGAGTTTCCTCCCCTGTATCTGCGGGTGGGAGAGGCGATCCTGCCCCCTTCCGCAGGAACGGAAACCACAGATAAAAGGGGACTACAATATTAGGGGACTACATAACTACAATATTCCATGCCCCCTGTACTTCCCTTCCCATGCCCATTACCTTCTGTTTTCTTCTTTAACAATCAGGCGTGTTACTTAATCAGACACTATAAGAGCAAAGCGACAGAAATGCAGGCAGCCTGACTACTAGGGGCATACAGTCAGAATGTTAGCAGGAAGCAGGACAGTTCCTGCTTGCCTGTCCTTTAACAGTGCCACCTCAGCACAGGTCAAAGGCAGCTTGAGTGAATCCTTGGATGCCTTCCCTTCCAGGTTATGGGGGGGGCACTGAGGGTCCTTTCCCAAGGACCCTCCCCCAACAAATCACCCCAAAGGACATTGCCGAGATCAATAGGATTTAAATAACTTAACTTTGGCTCGACAGTACCCATAAAATTCTGCGACACAAAACCCACTGACCAGTTACCCTGCCTGGAGAAAAGGTCACCAGATGTCCTCCCCCAGTCGAGTCCTGAGGAGTAAGGCCTGGCGATTTTATTTGTGGCCGTAGAAAGCCACGTAGTTACGAATCTTCTACTAAAAGGCGCATGATTAATTGGATTAATTAAACTTCAGAATGGAATAAACGAAACAAATGAGTCACTCCGCTACAAAGCAATCCTTGGGCGTCCATGTGCATGTTTCAAAATGTCTGTTGGGTGCGCATAATATCATGAACAGCGTGAAGGGCTGAGGCAAGTTAACTAGCGGGAATCCGAGTTGAACTTTCCTCTCCTGAAGAGTGGGGAGCCACAGTCCATCCTCTCTCCCAGGTCTTGGCATTTAATAACTCTCAGATGCATCACCCGTGGCACGGTGCTCAGGGATATTCAAACGGCTGGAGCCAGAAAGGAGGATGGATGGACAGACTGCTGTGGCTCCCCCCTTCATTTTGGCCACTTTGTGGGTCAGACTGCCTCTTTCCCCCAAAGCATACATCCAGTGATGTCATGTAGCCAGGACGCTCCGGAACACTGTTCCGGTTGTTCCATGAAGGGCTGGCTCCGCCCACTGCGGTCATTGCTGCCGCGCGCCCCTGCAATACACGAATGAGTTCTGGTTGTTAGCACAGGTAGATTCCACCACTGCATACATCTACTGCATGCAGAGGGTGGTCCGGCCCGCGCAGCCCCGATTCAAGCCCTGTGAGGAACGTGGATCTGCGCCTGCTGTATAGCAACTGTGCCCTTGCCCCGTGGAGGCTCCAGCACAGGCCCCACCTACGTTGGTTATAGCGCAGGACCACCATGCTGTTCCGGCAGAGGTTGGGATGGTGCCCTCAGTTAACCATGCCTAGGAAAACACAAATCTATTGAGAACGACAGCATATAAATATCTTAATTAGAGATGTAAAATTTCCAGAAATTTTGAAGCTCAGAAAAAAAACCCAGTTTTTGCATTGGAGGGTTCAGTTTGTAAGCTGGGACTTGCTTGTCCTCTGTGCACAGAAGTTAGAATAATCTGATACCATACATGTTTTTAAAATTTGGAAAGTATTTGATCACCTTGTCTTAAAATATTTTATTCATCACGTTAAAATAAAATATTCCATAATCATTTTTTTCTTTTTCCAATTTTTCGGAAAAAAACAAAAACGCTTCAGGAAAAAACCAGAAAAAAGCCCCTCCCCCCCCCCCCAAATTTTTCCATTTTTTTTCCCCCCGGGCCTTCACATCTCTAGTCTTAATATGGAAACTTTAAAGGGACGGAGTCTAACCTGATGCAGGGAACTTATAAAACAATTAATGCAGATGCCACCAATACAAAAACATTTACTTCTTCACCTTACCGCACACAATTCTACATTATCAGAGGCGTCATACAGCCGGAACGCTGGGCGGGAGGAACGGGTGAGCGGCAGCCCGCCCGTTGCGTTCCAGTCCGTTTCACCGTCTTCCCCACCCCCGCGGAGGCGGGGAGGACGCAATGGGCAGGCTGCTGCTCACCCGTTCCTCCCGCCCAGCGTTCCGGCTGCATGACGCCGCTGTACATAATGTACATAATATAATGTACATAATATAATGCCTCGCCAAGACATTCATATACGACTACACTGAAGTCCTGGCCCTCAGAAATTTGAAATTCTAAGTAAGTGGTACTATTTATTTCAGAGGGATTAAAATGTGTCCCAGCTCAGATCACGCACATTAGTAGAGTTCCTAAAACAGTAATAATTCACAACCTCAACCCAGTGTTGAGAAACTGGAAGTATTTTTAAAAAAATTATCTTCCTTTTGCAATCACTCTCCATTTCTTGTAACAAAGACATTCAAGTAAATGGAATCAAAAATATTTTATTAGAAACTGGGGAAAAATTCTCACCACAGAATTGCTTTCAGTTCACTTACAAGACTCTTCTTTTGAAACAGTAACATGTATATGTTTCCATCGTAACCCAAAACGGACACCGTTATGCAGAGCAAACAACCTTTCCATTAGAAACGTGCAGAGTTTAGAGAGAGGACGTTATTTCTCAGTATCTTTCAATTTCTCATAGGGCTGACCCTAAGGTATCTCCAAAGATATTGTTCTGCAGCTCTCAAAAACTGAAAAGATCTGATTGTATGGCAGTACATAGTACCTTTGGTAGACCTTGTTCAACTCTGCCCTCCCCACCCCCAAAAACAAAACAAAACACAAACCCTGCTAAATCAAGGTGCACTAAACATGGAAAACATTTTGTCTGAATTAAAGGTTTGTCCTGAAAATGGACAGCACATGGCAGGGTTACAAGTACAAACTTGGTATAAAAGTAAACCAGTTCAATGAAGTGTTCACATACATGTATAGGAAGGTCAAATACGTTTCTTTGGCTTTAATGTTCTTCTCAGGACTTTCAAAGGTTCTTAATCATGAAAGAAGTTGCCTTTCAGTTAGACAGGACCAGTCATTATACAGGAGTAGTTTGTCAGAGCAGCTTCTCTACAGGATACCAAAGATAAAACATCAAACAAGTAAGTATTCCTTCTGTTGGACCACAAGGTCAGAGAAAGATGTCTTCAAATGGGGGATCTTTGACATATATATATATATAAAGCTCACAAAGGGATGCTGCACGCAAAGCATTTGTGTAGTAAAATGCAAAGAGTTGTATCCGGAAAGGTTAATCACGATTAAGAACCTTTGAAATTAACAGGACTCAAGTTAGTATTCTTAGGATACAGCATTGCACCCATGTGCATCACGCCAGGTATGAAGTGCATGCATGTTTATTTTTTTGGTGCACTGCCCTTTAAGTTAACATGTAACCAGGAGGGTTAAACCTATACCAAGGGGACAATCTCCCTTTCACAATCTCCTTCCCTACTTCCACACTTTACATCGGCTATAGCATGCATACGTTTTGTAACTGAGCAATATACCCAGCACAAGAGAATCGTCTCAGATAGAGCAATCCCCAAACTGAAGGGACACACTAAGAAGCAACTGATGCAAAACCAGCATCGTGATTAGTGAGATGTACCAACAATGCTGCGTTGCGCCACCTGTGAGAGACCCCCTGACTGAGGCAAAACTCCAGAAAGCATCCCAAATGTCTTGGGTTTGTTTCCTGAAATGTCAATTTCCACTTTAAAGGCGCCCCAAACCACATCTTTTGGTGATCCTAAAGGGGATGAGGAGTGTGGAACAGTTTCTTTAAAGAGAAAAGAAAGCCCTTGAAACGTGCAACTTGGTTATTTTGAACCAAAAAACAACAGACATAAACTGGCAAGTTACTATACCAGCAAGGCCTGTCCCTGGTGAACATATATATTCCTATGTGCTGAACTTGTTAATGTACACATTAAGTGGGGAAGTGCAGAGCAATAGATCAGACAGAAGTAACATTCTGTAAGTGATTCAATCTGCTGTTCCTATCACAAAAAAGATTTCAGTCCTTTTTAAAATACACCCTATAGTCCAACTCCCATATTTTTAGATAAACTTGTCAAAAGCAATTCTGCTGTTGGTTTCTAATGCAGTTTGCTTGTGCAAAAGAAGACTGTCAGCCAATTTTACAGCATATTTGTTGGCTTTTCTGACCAAAACGGGGAGATAATGTGGTCCTTCCTCTACAATACTCGTTTCTCTGAACTAAGTTATCAAAAGCAACCAAATTTAGACTCTTCCACCCAAGCAGCTCGGATCAGTAACTGCAATCCACGATCTGGCTAAATGTGCATAATCCTATACTTCCTATAAGGAATTCGTAAACATCCAGGTCCATATGCCATCCAGTCTGTTCTATAGAATATATATTTTAGGATGCTCTTTAAGCAGAGTTTCTCCCAAGACCTAGGTGCTTGATGGCTGAAAAATTAAACACACGAGTAAAGAACATACCAAGGGAACTCACATGTCACCATTTCCACACAACTTGCAAAGTGCAGTACATCAGTTTAGTTACTTAGAGAGACTTAGCAAAATCTTTCAGTTAGGGTGTTTATAACATTTCATCACATTTAATACTCTTAGAATACTGGGAGTTCCACTATTTATGGACCCCTCTGCAAATAATACAACATAGAAACAAATCAAGAGATACAGCTAGAAAACACCTGTATTTCTTTTAAATACATCCCCCAGATTAACATTTAGGGGCCATGTGGGCTTACACTGATAATTTTTCCTATTCAAATAACACAAGTGGTGTTCCTCTTAAGGTTTCCATTTACAAGAAATATGGAAAACTTCCCCATAAGCACAGGGCTCAGTTTTCCAATTTTGCAAGCTTTGTTGAGATGGACTGGATGCATGCCAGAAGAGCGAAATCTACTCCCACTGGATTTTAGTCATTGGAACAGGTACATCTGGAGAGAATGGTTCAACTCTTTGAAATTCATTACCACAAAGAAGTTTCAAGGGGAAGATATAACAGAACTTGGAATGTGTACATCAGCTTATTACAAATAAGTATGGATCTTTAAATTTTAGGGGAATAAGAACAAGAAACATTAGTTTTCATTACAGGAAGCAAAGGAATTGAACCAATTTGGAGACTACCTATATTTCCAGAGATGTTTCCAGAGAAGTTTTGTTTGCACACCCCATCAGACAGGTTCCCTGCTCCCCAGTCAAGTGGCATTTCCTCATTTGAGTTTACACTGCTAATTTTTTCCTTTTCAATAACACAAGTGGTGTTCCCCTTAAGTAAAGATTTTAGTTTCCAAGAAATATGGAGCATTTTCCCAGAAGCAAAGGGCTCCATTTCCTGAACTCAGCACGGCTACAAAAACATTTTACTCCAGTTTTGGGGACCAACCCCAAATTCAAACTTAAAATTTCAAATCCGACCGACAAGATGGTGTTGCTCAACCTCGCCACCTGCCACCTTCCTGGCCACCTTGAAGTTACAGCTCTCCATTTCGTTTTCTGGCGTATAAACCCAGGCAGGCACAGAATCCGATGCCACTGAGGACAACACCCACCAAGAGGGCTAACGCATCGCCTGTACTCAAAGCCTCCACAACAGGCAGCCCCACCAGCAGTGAAAACAGCACCAAGACGAGCTGGACTGGAGCCATATTCCCCATCATTGCCGAGTAAACGGTGCTGAGTGACTGGCTCAATGCTGAGATGAACTGGGACGGCGGCTGTATCTAAAACATAAGATCAGGAACGGTCAAGACACAGACTTGGATAAACTTCACGACAGAGACATATTTTACTGTAAAATACTATATACTAAAATACTATATATGACACATTCCTTCTATACCGCATGCACAAACAACTTCTTGACCCCAAGCTTTCATCTCTGGACCTCTCCCCTGAATCTCTTACAGACATTAACCTTCATAGAGCGCATCAAATTATTAAATCTAAACTCTGGGAACAGGAACTTAATCTATTACTCCCTAATTTAAACCCTACTTGTTCCCCTCACTTTTTTGGCCTTTCCCCCTCACTCGGTCGCCCCTCAAACTATTTCAGTAAATTAATTAATCCCAGCAAAAGGAGAGCATTCATGCTAGCAAGGCTAAACATCTTCCCATCAGCTGTTCATCTTGGCAGATTTTCAAACATACCACACAATAACAGACTTTGCCCTTTTTGCTCATCTGAGCCAGATACTTTAGGTCATATATTACTTCGTTGCCCAGCTCATCAACATCTGCGGAATAATATCCTTGAACCTTTCTTGTCTTCTCTCTCTGCCTCTTTTGCTGACCCTCTGCCTATCCTTTTAAGTGATAATTCGGTGACTATTTCCAACTTGGTAGCGGATTTTTTTTACTAGCGGTCTCTAAGTCAAAACCCCTTCCCTAACCCCTTTCCCCACCACCTTCCCAGTTTATACCTCCATGATTATTTCTAATTTGTTTGTAATATCAAGGCATCAACTGATACTGTTGTACACTTTTCTTTTTTTCTTGTTTTTTTAATGCCAATAAAGGTTTTATAAATTGCACAAACAAGTACACAAAATCCTCCTCTTCGCACACACTATGGCTGTGGTGCAGCCACACTAGGGAAGTGTTTCCACGGCAGAACATTTTCTGAATGGCACCAGCAGGATGGAGTCCCTTCCCACGCACAGAGCAACCTTCTGGAATTGCCAGGATACGTCCAATGGCTTCCCACGTGGCAGTCTTAAAAGATTTTAGGAATCTCTAGGAATCTTTTTGTGCAAGTGAACACAGCTATTATCTTTAAGGGAATAAGAGCTATTGACAGAGACCTAGTGTTGAGGTAACACACAGCTCACTGAAATATGGGGCATTTTTCCTAATGGAGAGGCAATGTTCATATCACCAGCCTTCTAGCCATCCTGCACTAGAGGCTAAGCAATATACAAGATCGCTCCAAATATTCCACACATGAAAAGCCAGAGAGCTTCTGCTTAAAATGAGACAGGAGACACTTGTACATAAAAGCTCAAACAGCTGTTCCCCAGGCCTCGATATCACTCCACCAGCAACTTACCTGTGGGAGCCTGTGCAGTATTTTAGATTATTTCCTGGATCAGCTGAAAAAAGGATCTTGGAAAAGCAGAACCAGTCCTCCAAATCACCACCTACTGAAGAAAAAACAAACAAACTGTAAACCACCCCAGAAAAAGGCAATTTAAATCCTTGTTGGACAAATCAATTGCCAGGCTATGCCACCCATTAAGGCACTGGTTCCCAACCTGGGTGTCAGGACCCCCTGGGGGTGTGTGAGCAGCTTTTCAGAGGGTTGTGGCAATCCCACTTACTACCAAAGATGCATTTGTGCAACATTTTAAAATTTGCATTTTGGCAACATTTTCTGGGAACTTCCAGACAGAGACATGCTTTTGGGGGGAAACAAATTCAAGGTGTTCCCACATACCTGCAAACAATGGTTGCATTTGGTAACCTATGGCAGTCTACATACATGTTTTTTACAGACACAATAATGTCACTTCCTGCTTAATGACATCATTCTGGTCTTGTGAGGAGGCAATTTGCCAGGTTTTCAAAATGACAATAAGGGATGCCCAGGCCTCGGGAACCTGCTTTCTATCAAACCACTCCATGGTTACCACAAATAATGTAAAAACTATGCAGTTAGCCGTGGCGAGGCAGCAGCCAGCAGCAGAATTTTAGGGATTGTTTAAAGTCCCATTCAACATTGATACAGGACACGATTTTTAAATCTTAAATACGGGGAGTCTCTTATAATAAAGGACCCCTGGCAAGTCTAGGGCAGGGGGATCAGGACGGATTGACGTGCCTAAAAAGCGGGTCCTAGTGCTAAATTGTTGACAGGCTGGCTGGCCTTTGATATTCTTGCTTACATTTTATGATTCACGGGGCTTACTGCTGTTTTTTAAATTTTGTTTTAATGTTGTTTTTTAAACTATTGTTTTTAATGTGAAATTGTAATTTTTATTGTATATTATTGCCTGTGTTGTAAGCCACCTGGCGTGCCTATGGGCAGAAAAGCGGGGTATAAATTGAATAAATTATTATTATTATTATTATTATTATTAATAATAATAATAATAATATTTAAAAAAGGTTGGGAATCACTGCATTAAATAACTGCACAAATGTTTTAAAGGCGTAAAAATATGTTTTGAAACGTCTAAAAGAGAGAGAGCGAGGCGCACGCCCCATAAACAGAGGCGTTGGGCTGGCTCCAGACAGGTCTGCAGCCCAGGTCTTGCTGGAATCCAATGGGCTTACTCGCGAGTAAGGAAAGCAATGCATAAAAGAGCACGCCTTCGGGTACCCGGGAGACAAACTCTCCCCCAACAGGGGCAAGCTGAGCCGCAGCGCAGTGCTAAGGGCCCCCGCCCCGCCCCGCAGGCAAAACGACCCCTGGCCGGGCAGACGCAACGCGCCTTACCTGCCTCGCCGCGGCCGTCGCCCGCTGGAGAACGAGGAAGCGCGTCTGATTGGTGGGCGCTCCCCGGAATCCCGGCTGCCTACAACTCCCGTCATGCACTGCGAAGCGCCTCCGTTAACCCTTCAGGGGCCTTTGCGGTGCGCTGGAGGCGTGCTGCAAAAGCAGAGCTGTCCATTCCTCCATGGTCCATTCAGGCGACGGCCAGCCGCTCTGGATTGAATAATAGAGAGCGTGCAGGGAAGGCGGGTGGGCTGTGTGCCCAACCCCAGCAGCCTCCTCCCTCCCTCTCTCTTCCACTCCGTTTCCATCCAGGGAGCAGGAGGCAGTGTTCTGAGTGGTCAGGCGGGGGTGGGTGACCCCTTGCCCTCTGAGGCGCGAGCTTCAGCAGAGCCTTATAGATAGGGTTGCCAGATACAGACTGGGACAGAGTGCCTCTCCCTTTAACCATTGCATAGAAGAAGGAATTTGGGCAGGTGCAGCTCATCCTGGGAAGGTTTCAGAAGCTGCACCTGCTAAAATTCCCTTTTTATACAATGGTTAAAGGTTGTATCTGGTACAATCTTTGTATCTGGTAACAGTTCGTATCTGGTAATAACCCTACCTATAGATAGGATTACCAGTTATTCAAGCGGGATATTCAACCCTTCCCAGTGGTGAAATTCAGCCAGTTCTCACCAGTTCTGCAGAACCGGTTGTTAATTTTAGGTTGGGAGAGGGAAGAAAGGCAGCAGCCACCCTGAAGGCCGTAGAACCGGTTGTTAATTTATTTGAATCCCACCACTGACCCTTCCTCATGCATAACCAAAATGCCCTTGCCTACTTCCTTTTTGGGCAAAAAGGCAGAGCTCTTACGTTGCTTGACAGTTGGATAGGAGGAGACTGAAATCCAGAAGGTAAAGCTGTTCTCAGCTCTGTGCAGGCCTGGCCATCTCTTGGTAGGGCTACCAGATGTAAACTGGGACAGAGTGCCTCTACTTTTAACCATTGTATAGCAGAGGGAATTTGGGCAGGTGCAGCTCATCAGGGAAGGGTTTCAAAAGCTGCAGCTGCCCAAATTATCTCTTCTGTGTTAAAAAGTTAAAAAAAACTAAGTTAAAAAAAACTTCAGAAACTTAACAAGGTGTCTCCCTTTGCACCCAAAAGCGAGGAGGGTCAGAGGTGTAGGGAAGTTGCCGCCGGGGGGGGGGGGGGCGGCGGCGGCGGCGGCGAGGAGGCAAGTGTGGCAGGGCATAGCAGCGCAGAAAAATCTGCATGTTCGCCCTCCCTTGCACTTGGGTCGCTCCTAAATGGAGCTATTCCAGGAGCCGGGAGGTGTGGCGGGGTCCCACGGGGGGGGGGGGGGGGGCGGGGCGACTGTGCTGGGGGCGCATGGTGATGTCAGCCGTAGGTGCACTGCCAGCCGAGAATAGCTGTGGGGAGGATCACATCAGACCTTAGCCCCTTTCATGAGGTTGAGGTTCCATCCCATTCCTCAGGCAAGAGTGGAGGGAATGAGAGGCATCCTTGAATAATCGCCCAGTGTTCTGCTTAACAGTAGCTTTGGTCCTTGATACCCATAATAGGAGATCTCCAAACTCTCACCTGGTCAGTGGCATCCCTAGAGTGGGGGGGTGTTAAGTTTGGCAAGGCTCCTCACCTTGCACCACACCTGTACACCACACCTCCCCCTTGCCATTGCAGCCAGGAAGCAACACGAATTTCTTTTGGCATGAGGACTGGCTAAGAGAGAGATGGATATAGACTTGCCAGGTGTCCCTTATTATAAGGGACTCCCCGTTTTTAAGATTTAAAAATCGTGTTCCGTAGCAATGTTGAACGGGACTTAAAAAATCCCTTTCTACAATTCTGCTGCTGGCTGCTGCCTCGCCACGGTCGACTGCATACTTTTTATATTATTTCTGGTAACCATGGAGTGGCTTGATAGGAAGCAGGATCCCAATACCTGTGTCCCCCTTGTTGTCACTTTGAAAACCCGGCAAGTCTAGATGGAGAGGAGTTGTTTACATGGCCAAAGGCGAATCTAGGGTATGGCGCCACGGGGCACGAGCCCTGGGGTGCCATAAGGTGGGGGGCATCGTTGGCATGGCGCCCCGCCCGCCCGCCCGCCCGCCTGCAAATTTGCAGGCCCCCGCGCCTCGAGGCACCCTGGCGGCTCCCGCCCCGGCCTGCCGCTGGGGTGCTTTAAGCACTCGAGCAGCAGCCCGGGGAAGGAAGCCGCCGCTGTGTGCCCCAAGCCGGGAGGCGCACCGGCGTCTCCCCTCCATTCTGGCAGAACAAGGAGGCGGGGCTTGGCTTCTGCCCGCCATGGCAGACAGAAGCCACACCCCGCAACGTCATGACGTCACGATGTCGTGACGTCATGACGTTGCGTGCCCTGGGCGCGGTTTCGCCCAGGTACGCGCCTGTACACGGCACAGTGCAGAGGCAGATCTAAGGGAGGGCAAAGCTCTAAGTCTTGCAAGAAGCCTTACCTTGCAGTGGAAATCACTCCTCTCCTGCACCATTTTAGCCAATCCTCACAGGGAAAAGCAACATCTTGGCGTTGCTTAGTGGCTACAGCAGCAAAGGAGAGGAGGGATTTACATGACAGGGTAAGGCTTCTTGCAACACTTAGAGCTTTGCCCTCCCTGTAGTTCCGCCTCTGGCACAGTGAGCTCATGCTTGACACTTCCTGCTTGATGATGTCACCTTGCAAAACTTAGCACCCCACCCCCCTCTAGGGACACGACTGCAACTGGTCACAGCACTTCCTTCTGTAATTTGTATAGTCGACTGATTGGTTGATCTCATATACCTAGCGTAATTCCAAAACCTATTTCCCAGTTCCCTGATAGCGTTTACAAAGTTGGGCTGCCCAATCCCCCCGCCTTGGAATGCCATCCTGCCCCTGCTTCCTCTGGCCGTGCAGGGCCAACATTGCCGTGGCGTCACCCTAGCGTCACTGGAAGCGCTGGAAGTGCTTTACAGTGCCTCATACGACAGTTGTGCGGGCGGTACAAGCAGGGCCGGCTCTAGCAGCAGCGGGGCCCAATGTGGGCCATTCCTGTGGGGACCCCCACTCACCAAGAAGAGCGCTGTTCGTGCCACGTGCCAAGCATGGCATACACGTCTCGTCTAGATAGGCTGGTTAGGAGTGCTGGGGAGGAGGTAGCGGTCGTGGTGCATGTTGGCACCAACGATGTGAGGAAATGTAGCCGGGAGGTCCTGGAAGCCAAATTTAGGTTGCTAGGCAGGACGCTGAAGGCCAGGACCCCCAAGGTAGCATTCTCAGAAGTGCTACCCGTTCCACGTGCAGGGCCAGCTAGGCAGGCAGAGCTCAGGGGTCTCAATGCGTGGATGAGACGGTGGTGTCGGGACGAAGGGTTTAGATTCGTTAGGCACTGGGGCACATTCTGGGACAAGCCAGGCCTGTACAAGAGGGACGGGCTTCACTTGAACCAAAATGGAACCAGGCTGCTGGCGCTTAATATTAAAAAGGTGGCAGAGCAGCTTTTAAACTGATCCCTGGGGGAAAGCTGACAGGAGCCGAGTGGCGTCCGGTTCGGAACTCCTTATCCCTACGGGAAGAGGAGGGTGGAGGAGTACCAAAGAGTAATGGAGGAGTAGGAAATAGAACTTCTAAGCTGAGTGTAAGTGACAGTTTGTCCAGTAAAAGGAGAGGAGGGGGAAAGGGATCAAAAAACAGTCCCTCCTTAGAGAACCCCGTATATAGGTGTTATTATGCGAATGCCCGAAGTCTCCGAGCAAAGATGGGGGAACTGGAATGTTTGGTGGCTAGGGAAAACATTGATATAGTAGGCATAACGGAAACCTGGTGGAATGCAGAGAACCAGTGGGATACTGCAATCCCAGGCTATAAACTCTATAGGAGGGACAGGGAAGGGCGTGTTGGCGGAGGGGTGGCCATCTATATCAAAGAAGGGATAGAATCCAGCAGAGTAGAAACTGAAGGTGGGCCGGACTCCACCATGGAGTCACTGTGGGTTAAACTGCCAGGCCGTAAAAGCAATGTAATAGTGGGGGGGTGCTATCGTCCTCCCGATCAAAAACTTGAAGGTGATCTTGAAATGAGGAAACAAATCAGGGCTGTGACCAAGAGAGGCAGGATTGTAATCATGGGGGACTTCAATTATCCTCATATTGACTGGGTCAACTGCTGCTCTGGTCAAGAAAGAGAGACCGGATTCCTTGACTTGCTGAATGACTGTGCCTTAGAGCAACTAGTCATGGAGCCGACCAGAGGACAGGCGACTCTGGATTTAATATTGTGTGGTACTCGGGACCTAGTTAGGGATGTAAGTGTTACTGAGCCATTGGGGAACAGCGATTGGTTTTGCCATGCATGTCCAGGAAAGAGTGCAGAGCAAATCTGACACAAGAACCCTTGACTTTCGAAGGGCGGATTTCCCTCAGATGAGGAGACTAGTTAGACAGAAATTGAAAGGGAAGGTAAAAAGAGTCCAATCCCTCCAGGCTGCATGGAGGCTGTTTAAAATAACAGTAGTAGAGGCCCAGCGGAAATGTATACCGCAAAGAAAGAAGGGTTCGACAAGGTCCAGAAGGGTGCCTGCATGGCTGACAAACAAAGTTAGAGAAGTTGTAAAGAGCAAAGAAGCTTCTTTCCGTAAATGGAAGTCTTGTCCCAATGAGGAGAATAAAAAAGAACATAAACTCTGGCAAAGGACAAGTAAGAAGGTGATACGGGAGGCCAAGAAAGCGTTTGAGGAACGCATGGCTAGCAACATAAAAGGGAATAATAAAAGCTTCTTCAAATATGTTAGAAGCAGGAAACCTGCCAGAGAGGCGATTGGCCCGCTGGATGGTGAGGGGGGGGAAAGATGAGATAAAAGGGGACTTGGAGATTGCAGAGAAATTAAATGAATTCTTTGCGTCCGTCTTCACAGCAGAAGAACTTGGGCAGATACCACAGCCCGAACAGCCCTTCCTAACGAAGGAATTAAATCAGATACTGGTTAATAAAGAAGATGTTTTAGATCAAATTGATAAACTACATATAAATAAGTCACCAGGCCCAGATGGTATACACCCAAGAGTAATTAAGGAACTAAAGAACCAAGTTGCTGACCTCTTAACTAGAGTATGCAACTTGCCCCTTCAAACGGCCACGGTGCCAGAGGATTGGAGGATAGCCAATGTCACGCCAATCTTTAAAAAAGGGAGAAGGAAACTACAGGCCTGTCAGCCTAACGTCTGTTCCGGGTAAGATGGTGGAAAGCCTCATCAAAGATAAAATCCTAAAACATGTAGAGGAACAAGTACTGCTAAAGGAAAGTCAGCATGGCTTCTGTAAGGGTAAGTCTTGCCTCACAAACCTTTTGGAATTCTTTGAAAAGGTCAACAGGCACGTGGATGTGGGTGAACCTGTGGATATCATATACCTGGATTTTCAGAAGGCATTTGACACGGTCCCCCACCAAAGACTGCTGAAGAAACTTCACAGTCAGGGAGTAAGAGGGCAGGTCCTCTTATGGATCCAGAATTGGTTGAGGGCCAGGAAACAGAGAGTGGGGGTCAATGGGAAATTTTCAGAATGGAGAGAGGTGAAAAGTGGAGTGCCCAGGGATCTGTCTTGGGGCCCGTGCTTTTCAACTTATTCATAAATGACCTGGAGACAGGGATAAGCAGCGAGGTGGCCAAGTTTGCGGATGACACAAAACTTTTCCGGGTGGTAAAAACCAGAAAGGATTGTGAAGAGCTCCAGAAGGATCTCTCCAAGTTGGGGGAATGGGCAGCCAAATGGCAGATGCGTTACAACATAGACAAATGTAAAGTGATGCACGTTGGGGCAAAAAACCAAAACTTTACCTATAGGCTAATGGGTTCTGAGCTGTCTGTGACAACTCAGGAGAGAGATCTCGGGGTGCTGGTGGACAATTCAATGAAGGTATCGACCCAGTGTGCGTCAGCAATTAAGAAGGCCAATTCCATGCTTGGGAAAAAAAGGGGTTGAGAATAAAACAGCCAATATTATCATGCCATTGTACAAATCGATGGTAAGGCCACACCTGGAATACTGTGTCCAGTTCTGGTCGCCGCATCTCAAAAAGGACATAGTGGAGTTGGAAAAGGTGCAGAAGAGAGCGACAAAGATGATTACGGGGCTGGGGCACCTCCCTTATGAAGAAAGACTGCAGCGTTTGGGGCTCTTCAGTCTAGAAAAAAGGCGCCTGAGGGGGGACATGATTGAGACATACAAAATTATGCATGGAAGGGATAAAGTCGATAGAGGGATGTTCTTTTCCCTCTCTCAAAACACCAGAACCAGGGGGCATCCACTAAAACTGAGGGTTGGGAGAGTTAAAACAGATAAAAGGAAGTACTTTTTTACCCACCGGGTAGTTAATCTGTGGAACTCCTTGCCACAGGAGGTGGTGATGGCATCTGGTCTTGATGCCTTTAAGAGGGGATTGGACAGATTTCTGGAGGAAAGGTCCATCGTGGGCTATAGGCAATGATGGATTGTGCAACCTCCTTACAAAGGTGGTGGGCTACTGGTACCGGGTGCAAGGGAGTGGCAACAGGATGCAACAGGATCTTGTTGTTTCATGCCTCCCTGGGGCACCTGGTGGGCCACTGTGAGATACAGGAAGCTGGACTAGATGGGCCTTTGGCCTGATCCAGCAGGGCTCTTCTTATGTTCTTATGTTCTTACATACATAATACTTTATTGTTTAATACATAGGTCATTACAATTTTAAAAATACAATCCTAAAACATAAACTGAAAAATTTCTATCGTAACAGCTCATAAAAATAAAATCAACATTTTTTATTGGCTTCAACAAATTTACACCTTAACTTTTTGGCTGCTATTGCATAATGTGCCACAGCATATGTTACTTTTACTTGTAAATCCTCTAACATATAGCAAACCATTTGCTCAGGGGAATATCCATGTAGAGATTTTATAATCGGATCCAAAAAACGAGATCTAGGATTAGAATAAAGGGGGCAAAAAAGCAAATAATGAAGAACATCTTCAATCTGATTACATCCGTAAATACAGAGCCGTTCAAATGGCGGAATTTTATTGTATCTACCTTCTAAGTACGCTGTTGGCATCTGTTGGAATCTTAACTCAGTAAAAGCCCTTCTTAATTGTGGGAAAGACAAAAACTCCAAATATGGAGACATTACCTGCTGGATTTGAAGATAGGGATACCAATAAGAAAACTTAGAAGCCCAAAGAGAGGCTTTATCCTGATAAGCTTCCCAATCAAAACACCATTCTCTAAGCTCTTTAGAAGACAAGGTTAAAAATTTGTCATAATCCATTTTAAGCAGGGTAAGCTTTGTAAAAACCTGTTTGGCATGTGGAAGTAGTTGGTGGTGATATCACAACAACCCTGCCAACTGCTTCCAGGTGGCCCATCTTGGGCTGTTCAGAGGCAGAGGCAGGTGGGAGAGACCAAGGTGAAGCTGCTCTGCTCACCCCACTGACTGACAGCCCATCGAGATCCCAGCTGCAGCCACAGGCAATATGCTCATCCTGCTAGTGCGGGGCCCCCTGAAGCGCGGAGCCCGATGTGACAACATTGGTCACATTGGCTTAAAGCCGGCCCTGGGTATGAGCGTACTTCCTGTTTTATGCCCGATAGGATTGGGCCCTCAGTGGATAGATGATTGCTGTATTCTTCCTATCTCTGTGACAGCAAATAATGATATATTCTGAAGTGTGATATACGAACTGTTCACAGAGCTAAATGAAGGACTTGAGGAAGTGATGAATGAATGGATGCCTTTTAGGGGCTGCTATTGTTCTGAGCAACGGAGTGACTCAATGGGAGTCTTCCTCCGTTTCACACAGTACTAGAATGATGCTAATCTATTCCTAGAAATGTACAAACGTCTCCTTTTTCTGCTCTTACTCATCTGTGAAAATCGTGGTGGAGGAGATAAAATAACGAGGTGGAGAATGAAAACCCAAAGGGATGAAGGCAAAATTACACATTTTAATGGCTACAGCTTGTGTTCCTCTTGACACTTAACAAATCACCAAAATCTAGATCAGGTTTCTCTTTGTCATTTCCAGGATGACACCAGAATATCACACTAAATTATAGAGCTGAAGGGTACAGAGAGCCACATAATGCTTAGCTTTAGCAAGCAGCTGGCATTGTGATGAAAAATGGGCAAACTGAGGCTCTTAGTTCCCAATCCACGGTTTGAACACTACTACTCTAAACCATTTCACTGCTAAATGATATGTGTTGGGGTTTTTTTCTGGAATATAAATTAATTGTTTTACAGCAGTGTTATTCAAACTGTGGGTCGAGACCCACTTAGTGGGTCGCGACCTGATGTCAGATGGGTTGCAGAAAGCTGGGAGCAGCCATCTTGGAAACTGCAGACCTGACTCTTGTTGTATTCCTTTTGTGAGTGTTAACAATTTGAATGTTCAAGTAAGCATTTTTTTTATTTTATTTTTTAGTTCAGTGCTTTTACATCATATTTTATCCTCATCTTGCTTTCTGTCAGGGATGTTTCATGGCTGTACAATTGCTGCAGTCCAAGAGTGCCAATTTACATTTCAGGAATGGCATGTTATGATGTTACAATGGCAGCACTTCCTGCTTGATTATGTCACTTCCTGCCACAACATCACTTCCAGGTTAATGACATCACTTCCAGTGGGTCCTGACACGAGTGCCATTCTAAAAAGTGGGTCCCGAAAAGGTTTGCATGCCACTGTTTTACAGTTTAGATCTTGTGAGTTCAACAGTGTTTAAGCAGAATGTGGATGTTTTTTACAAGTACTTTGTACTTTGCCTCATAAACAAATACAAGCTTATGTATTAGGTTACTTTCCTAACGTATATTAATAATGTTGATTTATTGAATATTTTCCCTCACATTTTTTTCTAATCTGTGTTTCAATAACATTGCTAATTATAATTGCTTTTAAAATGAGAATTGTAATTCTTTTTTTTGGTGGGGGGGGTTCTATTTGAGGAATGGCCAAAATTCATTTGTACTCATTGAGGCATAGAACTCTTTTTTTTTTTTTTTTTAGAAAGGAAAATGTACTTTCAGGGTGATGCACAATTTTTTTGCAGGTGAATGAGTCTACAAGAGCTAATCTAGTATTGACTTACAAGCATTTTAAGAGGTAAAAGGTTTAAGTCTCTTCAAGCTAAATAATCCTACACCACACCACATTTTTTTGAGGGGGGGAATGTAAGGTAAATGGACATGTATCTTGAAAAAATATGTGCTAACATTCATATATGTATGTATGTATGTATGTATGTATGTATGTATGTATGTATATGTATATGTATATATATATATATGTATATATATATGTGTGTGTGTATATATATATATATATATGTATATATATGTGTATATATATATATATATTTACAGTTTCTAAACTGCTGCGGGTGGTTTTAATAATAACCTTACGGACCAATCCTATGCAAGATGAGGTTGGTGCATGTGGGGGATGGAGCATGAAGTAGAATGCCGCCAGCGGCCATTTTGTTATTGTGGCACCATAGAAAGTGCCACAATAGACAAAGGTAGGTGCTACGGCAGCAGGGGCAGAGAGGACTGCAGGTGGTCCCAGGAGGGATGGAGGGTGGGAAGGGAGTTATAGTCAGCCAGTAATAGACATATCATCATCATCATCATCATCATCATCATCATCATAACAGCCAGAGAAGAAACTCAGTCAACATATTCATTTATTGAAATTTGTACGTATGTGTTTATGTTAACACATGTGTTTATGAATATACACATACATTACAAATATATATATATATTCTCACTTCGTAAGTTTGTATATTTATATATACCTTTATAACTTTGTATATATAGTCATACAAATAAACATGCTTCTCTTGTGGGTGGCTGTGGCCAGCACTGGCTAAGAGCGCAATCCTAAACTGGAGTTAGGCCGGCATAAGCTAAGCCAGCAAAGTTTGGCCAGCACAAGGGCCATCATAAAGCGTGTTTGGACTACTCTCGGAGTCTGGGAGGATGGCGCACGTCTGTGTGCTGGCCTCTCTGACTCCAAGAGTGGTCCAAACAAACTTTACAGTGTCCCTTGTGCTGGCCAAACTGCTGGCTTAGCTTCGTATCGTAAACCTTTATTGGCATTTAAAATTCTAAAGCAATAACAGTAACAAAACAGGACCACCAGGGGAGGTACATGTCAAAATCTTACAGGTTACAAGGCGAGAGGTAAAAACAAGATAAAGAATTAGATCAGGTTGAGTGTTTTCTTTGTAACCGCAAGGAGGAAGTCAGCGACCGAATTCGTGATGGTCGCATGTCTGTCACCTATAAGAGTGCACAAGAGCTCGTCAGGGGGGACAGAGAGGGTGGACAGCATTGGTTCAAGGTACATATCCCGGAGAGGTGGGTGAGCAGGGCAGTTGCAAAGGATGTGGGCAACTGTGTCTGGTTCAGAGGAGCAGAAGTTACAGAGCCTACAGTCACGGGGGATGTTTTGAAATCTCCCGGCTAAAACAGCTGAAGGAAAAATATTGAGTCTGGTGAGCATAAATGCTCGCCTCTTGCTGGCTTAGCTTACGCCGGCCTGACTTAGTTTAGGATTGTGCCCTAAATCATGGCTGTAGCCAGGGCCGCCTCTCCTAACATCTTGGAGTGGCCTCTTTGGCAGGGCTGGGGGCTCCCCAGCTTCCGATTCAGTGGTGGCATCCGGGCGGAACGGGCCGGTACGGCGTTCTGCTTGTTCTGCGGACGGGCCCGGGCCGCGCCACCTCTCCCGAGGATGGGCGAGCTGTTCCTGGGCCCACCCGCCCTCCCGTGCGTCCGAATCACTCTGAAATGGAGCGATTCGAGGTGGTGCAGGGAGGTGTGGCTGCCCTCCACCATAGGGGCGGAGGGCTGCCAATGATCCGGGTGTTCTGGTTCCTGGCGCGCCCGGATGACATCACTGTTCCGATTCCGTATGCCACTGCTCATGTGACAAGCACATGGCTAAATGCACAGTTTTTATTTTTACACCTTTTTGAAACATTACAGGGCATGCTGAACCAAAGTACAGCCATCTTGAGTCGCTTGCTTAAAGCGAGATTGCTGAAGTACGGAACTTCCTCTCTCTCTGCTCTCATTGTTTTCACTGCCTTGCCCCCTTCTTCACCCAGGACATCTTGCTCTGCACAATAGATAAGGAACAGGCGAAAGCCAGCTGAGCTTCCTCCCTTATCAGAATGGCCACAGCATATTCTCAAGGCCTCATTGATGCAGGGCTTCTCAGGACCCAGACCCCGTGCACTTATTTTCCACCGAACAACAGTTTGTGAGAGGTGTGAAGGGGAGAGGGGTTTAACAATGTTTGGGAATTCTACCGCTTTGCTGTTTTCCCTGCTTGCCGACTGGAGCAGGGAAATCAGCCTGTTCTGTGCTAGTCATTCACCTGAACTGAAGCCAATAATCAGCATCAATCAATCATATACCGCTTTTCAAGTTCACAAAGCGGTTTACAAGCAAATAGTAATAATAAAGTTAAATGGCTCCCTGTCCCAAAGGGCTCGCAATCTACAAAAATGCAGACCACCAGCAACAGCCACTAGTAAAGACACTGTGCAGGGGTGAAGAGGGACAATTACTCTCCCCCTGCTGAATATAAGAGGAACACCACTTGAAAAATGCCTCCTGCCCAGTTAGTAGGGGTAGTACTATATCGCAGGTGGTGGCTGGATCAAAGAAATAAAAATGTTTTATTGTAACAATACAGATGTTTGTTTGGTGGTGCAATGGCATCACTAGGGGTGTGAGGACAATACTGGGTGACACAATCAGGGGTAGTAGTGACAGCACTACTGGCCAAAATTGTGCTATTTTCAAATAATACCATCATGTTATATATCATTCATTCATTCATTCATTCATTCATTCATTCATTCATTCATTCTCTCTCTCTCTCTCTCTCTCTCTCTCTCACACACACACACACACACACACAGAGAGAGAGAGAGAGAGAGAGAGGGGGGGGGGTCTGCACCACATTAAAAACCTTTTGATCAATGTACATATATGACGGTGGTCCCATCAGTTTATGATGGAGCAGAAACTCCTTGTGGGTTTTGTGCAGCTGTGTAACCTTGGGTACCTGTCATCAGTGGGTTGTGACTTGATATTGGGTGGGTCATGGGCTGGCATTGGCATTCTGGGGTGTTACCTGCCTACCGTTCTATGATGTTCACACAACAATGAAATTGCCAAATGATGCAATTTGCAGAATTTATCCCCATCATTAACAGCACCATCCTATCTGGCACTTAGTGCTGATGCAACGCCTAGCAGCCCCCCCCCCCCGCATCGGCGCTAAGGCCACAGGACCTTGCGGCACAAGGAAGGCGCCATGACAGCTCACTCTGGGGATTGGTGGGAGGAGGGCCGCGCAGCTCTTTAGTGGGCGCAGATCCGAGGAGTGCATAGGGGAGGCTGGAGCCTCCCCTGGGGCAAGAGTGCAAACGTTTCCTTGCTGCAGGAGGTTCCAGCCTCCCCAACCCAGCATCGGATATGGCCCTGGCTGGCTGGCTTTGCCATTCTGGCGCTGGGTAGGATTTCGCCCTAAGTGACATCTCTCTCTCTCTCTCTCTCTCTCTCTCTCTCTGCATGTGTGTGTGTAAGTGGAGCTTGACCTTTGAAAACGATATCTATAATTTTCTTTCCCATGTCACTACAGAAAATATTTCCAATCACACAGTGTCCGTAAACATTTCCAAATGATCAAATGCTTGAGTCAAAATTGATATTTCCTCCCAACTATGAGCGCAATCCTATACTGCGCTGGATTGGCAAGGCCGGCTGACCAGTGCCAAATCCAAGCGCAGTAGAGTGGAGGCTGCAGCCTTCCCCCATGCACTCCTTGGATCTGCGCCTGCTAAACAGCAGGTGCAGAGCTGAGGAGACCATGTGGCTTGAATCGACCCCCCCACCCCCCACCAATCCCGTGTCCAAGCGGACATGGAGCCTCCCTCGCGCCGGCCAACATGAGGGAGGCTTGCTGTTGGCGCTCTCAGGCCGACGCTACTCATAGGTAGTGTCAGCGTCACTAGTGTCAGCCTACCGGTACGCTGGGCGGGTCTTCTGGGTGATCGGCAGCGTGCTCGCAGCATTCCGTTGCGTAATGGTGAAAGCCCGCCCACTGCAGTGGGCGGGCTTTCGACATTACGCAATGGAACGCAGCGAGCACGCTGCTGATCACCCAGAAGACCCGCCCAGCGTACCGGTACGCTGACACTACTGGTCAGCGTGAGAGCACCAGCGTCAATGTGGGGGTGCCGCTCGGCGCTCCTGTGTTGGCGCTAATGACGTGGCATCAATGCAACTACGTTGCGTCCACGCGATGTTGCGGGCAGGATTGTGCTGCCTGTTGTCAATTGTCATAGAAAGGTTTTTGCCGATCTTTGCAAAAGAGGGTTTAGTTCTGTTCTTGGCGTGTTTGCGTGCAAGTTGCTAGCTAAGTGCAATATTTTCTCCCCCCGGTAGGCTGTCAAAACTGTAGCACGGCTTTCTGTTTCTTCTGAGTAAGCAGAAGCAATGACTCTGCCAGTAAGAATCTGTCAGAGTGGGACATTTTCGCCTGCCTTGGAGTGGGCAGCCTGATCATCACACCCTGATTGTGACATACTGGAACATTACTGTCAACTTGGCTTCCTCAGATCACAGAAGCAGCACAAAAGTATGTCAGCTTGAATAATCATTTAAATAATTTAAAGATGCCGACTCAAGGTGTTGTTTTTTTAAACTTGAGAAAGACAAATTGCATGTCAACATATCACTAAGTGCTAAAAATCTATGCTCTGGCAGTTTGTGCGTCTCTTTGTTCTAATCTGGTCCCTGTAAAACTGAAAGGGTAAAATCCTGAAAAAGGGTCAATCTCCTTGTGCATTGTTTTATTAGAAGGTCCAGTCTCCGGAGATTCAGAGCGCAATCCTAAACTGGAGTTAGGCCAGCATAAGATAAGCCATCAAAGTTTAGCCAGCACAAGGGCCATCATAAAGCATGTTTGGACTACCCTCAGAGTCAGGGAGGATGGGTGCACGTCTGTATTGCACTGACTCCGAGAGTGGTCCAAACATACTTTACTGTGTCCCTTGTGCTGGCCAGACTTTGCTTTATTTATCTCATAGTTACCTCAGAATTTTACCTCAAAAATTTACCTCAGAATGCCAGATACAAGGGAGTGGTGTTTGAACCACTCTTGGAGTCAGGGAGGATGGGTGCACGTCTGTATGCTGGCCTCTCTGACTCCGAGAGTGATCCAAACATACTTTATGGTGTCCCTAATGCCGGCCAAACTTTGCTTAGTTTATGCAAAATTTAGTGTATGCCGGCCTAACTCAGTTTAGGATTCTGCCCTCAGTTGGCGTTTATGTTGAAGAAGGGCCCAATCCTATTCAACATTTCAGTGCTGGTGCAGCTGCCACAAAGTCCCAAAGTAAGGGAACAAATGTTCCCTAACCCTAAGGAGGCCTCTGTGACTGTCCACCCCCACCACAGGAAGCAGTGCAGAATCCGTTGGCATGGCTGCATTTAGTGCTGCAACGTTGGCTAGCACTGGGCCTGAAGTTTTGGAACTTCTGCTCTAAAAATATCGATATCGTTTCCGGGTCTAGAGATTTGTAGACTCCGAGAACATTAACAGTGTCAGTGGCTGTCTTTTTCCTACCTGATATTTTATTTGCTTCTGTAAAGTATAAATTTCTGACTCCAAATGTATGGTTCAAAAGAAAGGTTTATTGTCATATTTGCAAATATGGGTGGCAAGCAAATGCCAAACAGAACAAGCTGCGTACCACACCTTTACACAAAATGGGTGCAACAATTTATACTACTGAGGCGGAGTTCCTTACTGTACCTTCATTGGTTATTGCCCAGCCAACTGCTAGCACTCATGCAGAATAATTTACTTCCCCCCTCCCTTCCTCCTTCATATGTACACCCCTCCTTTGCACACACTTTAACCCATGATCATTAGGCTCATCACGCTTGTGCACTGTCACTCTCCCCCGGCTAGTGCTTTCTTGCTGTGGTCAGCTGCAATTTGTTACACTGTTATCTAGCTTTGAGAAATTGAGGCCTAAAACGAAACTTTTGGGCTCTGTCCTTTGTCTCTTGTTCCCAACTCTCCTGCCCCCTTATCGGGCTAGCCTTGGCCTGAGAACACCAGCTAACTTACTTCATCAACTACCTCTTTGCTTTTACCCCTTACGTCAGGCATTATATTTTAGTGTTGGGGGTTCCAAATTATCACGATCATCTTCATATTTCACACTTCTAAGCCAGGGATGTTCAAGCATAAGGATGCGGGCTGTAAGGATGCTTTGGCTCCCCAAAGCTCTTTATTCAACCCCTATGAGATGGGCTGTTCCAGCACTGCCCTTTCTGCAGCGCCATGCCTGCCGAGGCCCTGGGAAGGAGAGATGGAATGAGGCCTCAGAAGGCAAGGAGCACTATGGGAGAAGGAGCAGGTCAAGAGCAGTGAGAGAGGGAAATGGTACTGAGGCTCTGGGAGTGTACAATTTGATAAAAGCGCAAAGCAACCTATAGCTGTGAGGCTTAGGAAGGTCCCAAGGTTGCAGAACTCCAGTAAGGAATCACTCAGACAATTAGTGCAGCAAGAACTTCTATATTTCCAAGAAGTAGGCTTCTTGCAGCAAAGAACAGCAAACAAATAACAGATACAGTAAAGCTTTTCAAATAGCAGCTCCAGCAAGTTCTGCAAACAACTTCTGCAAGTCCAGCAGCAGCAACAGACACAGAGAGAAACAGAAAGCAGAACTAGCAACGAAGTGTTCCTGGGCCTGATTAAATAGTCTCCAACATTCCACCCGAGATCACATGATCTTGCTGTACCCCTGCTAACTGGGCAAGAGGCACTTTTCACATGGTGCTCCTCTTATATTTAGCAAGGGGAGAATAATTGTCCCTCTTCACCCCTGCGCAGTGTCTTTTCTAGTGGCTGTTGCTGGTGGCGTTTTGCATATTTTTAGATTGTGAGCCCTTTTGGGACAGGGAGCCATTGCACTTTATTATTACTATTTGCCTGTAAACGGCTTTGTGAACTTTGTGTTGAAAAGCGGTATTTAAATACTATTTGAATGAATGAATGAATTTGAATGATCTCGTTACCAGGCTAAAGCAGAGTCAGAATGACTTAGCTCTTTACCGCTGGTCTGCAAGGCCTAGTGATAGGCCTTTCCATTCAGGCCTGTAAATTCCCAGGGCCTTACTTCAATATCCCAACACAATTATCATGTGGACTGCACTTTCAGCAGTGCCACTTCTGCAGAGGTGTCACTTCACAGACCAAGTCTCTGCTGCTGAGCTCAAAGTGACGCTGCAGCAGACACCACACTGCTGAAAATGCAACCCAGGTGATAATAGGCTGTCCCATATCTGGAAAATACGGTCAAGCCTAGCACATTGTCTTTCCTGTCATTTGCAGCCAATGAGCCTCCACGTGAGAACAAAGTGCTTATTTCTAGCCGTCACCTGCATAATGAGGTCACTTCCTGCATAGTTTTGCCACTTCCAGCCCTCAGCAGGTGCCACGAGTGCAGGGTGACCTGATGTCATAACCACAAAGGAGGACTCAGCACCCCAAAACGTAGGACATTCAAGAAAAATGTAGGACGTTATAAAATAAAAGCTAAAAACGATATATATCTAGTCATCTCGCTAGCGTTTCCCTTACCACAATGGGTTTGGTGGACTTCTTTGACTGGCCCAAACTCAAAGAAGTCCTTGGTGGTCAGAGAAACTCTAGTGAGATGGTAGCCAAACGGTGGGAATGTATATGGAAAACATGGCTATAATTATTGGCTGGATCTGTGCCGTACATATACTGAGGGCGCAATCCTAATAGGGACGTTGCTTTGGTGCTTTGACGTGGTTGCATGGGTGCCACGTCACTAGCGCCAACATGGGAGTGTGCCATGAACAGCAGGGAAACAGGCCGGCTTGGTGCCATCTTGAGGCCGTGCCCTGTCCTTCCCCACCCCCTCTCTGGTTCCTGGAGGTGAGAAAGTTTCCCCTGGAGGTTGTTTTGTCTTGCTAGCAGCCGAAGAGATAGAAGGGGCCTAGCAGGGCAAACGAAACTGCCCAAGGACAGCTTGACTGTACCAAGAGTTGTTTTGCTTCTTCCTGACAAGGGGGGCTGGAAAGAGGGGGGGAAAGTAAAAGATTCAGACTTTTTGAGGCTTGAGAGAGGAGAGACTTTTTTGCCCTCATCACACACCTTGTTCTGTCCTTTGCTGGGTGAGTGATAGGAGAATTTAATTAGACAAGGAGATAGGTGTTTTCTTATTTTGCAGTAAGCATCATGTAGTTATGCCATTCTTTGGCCTGCTTTGAAAGGCCATCTTAAGCCTCTATGCTTTAACCTGTAGTTGTTAATAAATCATTATTTTTTACTCCATGGTGGGCCTTGTGTGCTGGGAGCGGGGGTTAGCTGAATCCAGTCTTGACGCTGTGCTAAAGTACTGGTTGCGCTAAGGAATGCCTCCTGGGCCACTGGAGGTTGCTGGTGGCCGGGGGGGGGACAACATCCCGCAATGCCTGGGGGCAGTCTGGAAGGGCAAGGCTCCCGGGTATTGTGATAACCGTGCTGATCGGCACTCATAGTGGTGGCCCAAGAGCTCCTGATGGAGAGCCACCCGAGGGCAGTTCTGGGAGGAGGGAGGGCAGGGAGGAGGCAGTTCTGGGCAGTGGGGGTGGGTGGGCCGGCCTGGTGGGGGTGGGTGGGACTGGGATGTGGCCATTAGGCTGCATCCAATGCCTTATCCCTGGGCTGCGCAGCCCCAGTTTGGGGGGCGTGGCTTCCTTGGACCTGCTCCCACAAAATCGTGGGCACAGATCCAAGGAACCCATAGGGAAGTCTGGAACCTCCCCTAGTGCAGGAGCATGGATGTTCCCTTGTGCTGGGGAGGCTTCTGGTACCTCTTACCTTGCACTGGATACAGCACAGCCCCACTGGCCTGCCTGTTCCGGCGCAAGTTAGGAGTGCGCCCTAAATTCATTAGATGGACAATCCCATTGGATTACTATGGAACTTACGACAGGTTCCTAAGCAGCAAATGCTCTTCAAGAAGCCATGTGAATATTCTCTTGTATCTCTTGTATTGAGGTGGGTCAGGGAGCGAAAGAACCACCACACTAGCACAACTCAGGCGCCACCAGGAGCACATAATTGCCTTTAATTGCCTTTAGCATTAACGCATGCTCTTCCTTTTTGCACAAGCTCTAATATCCAGGCATGCAACCAAGATCTGGCATTTTGCCTTCAAAGTGCTGGAAACTACCTGCTGATGATCTTATATGATTCATTCCTTGGAAAGAGAAATCTGGAAAATGCTTTCTGTTACCCAGCGTATGTTGATTTTGCCTTTTGTATTCGTATTGTCTAACTCCTGCTTTTATGGCTCAGGCGAAATAAAGCTGTAAAATAAGCAATTGTCTCTGGTTGCCATAGCAAAAATAAGCTTCTTCCCCCAGCACACGACTAGTTGCTGAGGAACCAAACCGTGGACATAAACCATCAATTACCTAGGCATAATGCTGAAAAGGAATTTTAAGACCACTGTGGCCCAAACTGTAATGGTACCCCACATGGTTTTATGTACTAGACTGGGTTAAATCTTCTCAAAAGCCAATGCAACTTAAAAGAAAGAAGACACAGGCTGCAACCCTATACAGACCTTTCTGGGAGTAAGCCTCATTGAACACAATGGAACTTACTTCTGAGTAGACATGCATAGGATTGTGCTAACACCCTCAGTCTTCCCCCATTCTGCCCAATCCTCCCGCCTCTTTGTCCTACCAAAATACAGATGTTGGTGGGGCTCCTCTTCACTGCTACCATGTGCAGGGTCCCTCCTGCCATCTGTGGTGGCAGCCTGCAATCACGCAGTTCCACGCACTTAGGACACTGTCAAGTGTCAACTGCTGTAGGGACACTAGTTCAGGAGGTGGTGTGGCCTGACAGATTTGGGCCATTAGTTGGGTATCCCACACAAAGGCAAATCATGAAGCAAAATGAAGCAGGAGAATCTGTGGTCTATTTTTGGATGGGAGATGGAACACCAGGCTGTGACAAGCTGCAGTACCAGTTATGGCAGAACGGGGTCACTGTGAAGCTGATGAGCCAGTGCGGGAATGTGGTGAGAAGGTCAGCTGGCAAAAGAACGGAGTCCAACCTTAAGGACCTGTCCAGGCTGGACTGACCATCACCTGCTGAAGCTCAATGGCACATGGCCAGAGGAGAGAACCACACTGTGAAGGCGACATCTGGGACTGAGGATTTGGGGAATCACAGAATATTGTATATTTAATTTGTAAAAACCCCATTGAAAAATGGTGGTTTAGCCTAGCCTGCCCATGTAAGCCGTCTTGGGCATTTGCTTTGGCATGGGAAAGGCAGGGTATAAATTCTTCACAAAAAAAAAATTACACCTGGAAAGATAAGATGGCTGGTCTTCAGATAAGATAAGGGAGTTCTGCATGCTGTCTGTTGTGTAAAGCGTTGTAAGCTGTCTATCAAAGGACCATAAACACATGCAGGTTCTCATAGTCCAAAGTGATATTTAAACCTATTCTTTTGCAATGCGAATGTTTTCTCTTTGCAGCTCAGTAGCATGGGCATAAGCATCTAAAATATCGGCAAGGGACACTGTATAAATGCCCAGCACAATGGATGGTCTGCTTTCCGGAAGGCAATGCATCACGACCTATAATGGACATGTGATGTGCCTGCATCACAAAGTATCAACATATAGAGGGCATATAGAGGACTGATCAAAAATTGATTTTGTACCTAACCCACTAAATAGCAAGGGCAGACCTGAAGAGACCCATTGCAGCTGCTGGGGCTTAACAAACATTCCCTTACCCCAACGAGACGCCAATATCTGCCCCAGCCCCAAAGGGGAGAGTGGTGTCCATTTTAATGCTGCTCCTCCTTGCGATAGCCATTGGGGTCTAAGCCTCTTCCAATGGCTTAGGATTGGGCTGCCCTTCCTCAAAGCTGAATGGCCAGCGTAGGAAAACAGGGGCTTGATGGTCTTCCTGAGAGACTTGACTGTGTTCTGGGTTATGTTGCTCTCTGCATCAGCTTGTGAATGAATTTCCAGAAAACGCTGAGCACCTTTTTGTGGCCATCCTATACACTCCATCCAATTTGTATGCAAACGTTATCTGTGGATGTGCTTATCTGCAAGGGGCCGAGTTGTGACTTACCTCATTACCTGTGCCTCTCTCGTTATCCACTATGCAGAGACCTTCCAAAGGCTGCAGAAACCTTTAGAATGGCACCTCCAAGCACTGACCCCTTTGAAATGGCCAGCAGAAACATTCACCGGCCCCGTTTACAGAGTCCATGCTGGTTCACAGGTTCCATTCTAAAGGTCCCTGCAGCCTCTGGAAGGTCTCTGCAGCATGCAGAGGTCTTTTGGCACTTCCTTCTGCACTCTGCTGGCTTCCTGAGGGTCTCTGCTGCAGTCTGCTGCGGGCAGATAAGGTCCCCCTTCTACCGAACCCCATTGATCCCATCGGCTCAATGGATCATTATCTGCAAATTCACTATCTACAAGGATTTCCAAGTACCTAACCCTCCTGGCTAATGAGGACTGACTGTATATGCAGAAACACAGTTGGCATGAAAACAGGCTAGGGATGCACGTACAGATCTGTTTGTTAAAAGCTGTCTAGCAGACATGCTGGATTGCCCGGGGGTGGCCCTGATTTGTGTCTACAAGTGGAGAATCAAATCTTCCCCAGATAAAGTACTATAAAAGGACAAACTGACCTGAATGGCTCCTTTAAAATTATTCTGGATTATTGTAGCTCTGATTCAGACATAATAGCTCTCTCGGGCACTTTAGAGCCACAGCTTTCACTTCGTGCAGCTGTACAGAGGCTCTAAAATTGCCCCGACTAAGCAGACATTGGCTCTCTTTGGAGCTGCTTAATAGATTCTGAATGATCTCCAAGACTTCCATAAATCTGTAATGACTTTAAATCAGAATCTCTCAAAAACCCAAGGCGATTGTAATCATCTAATCCCAATCATCATTCTGGATAAGTCTTAAGACTCCTGAATTGAGGTCCTGGATTTCATGTGGCGGAAATCAATCGCCCGTCTGTATGAATGATCTAGGTCAGTGATGGCAAACCTATTACACGCGTGTCAAAAGTGACACACCACAATGTTCGGGGTGACACACCAGTTTTCACCAACACCTGACAAAAATTGAGTTTATTTTGCTCATTTTCCATGTTCGCAATTATTTGAAGTTTCTTTATGATTGGGCTGTATTTTTTGTTTAAATAAATGAATATAAAGAACGGTTTCTCTTTTGTTTGGGGGAGGGATTGACACACCAGCAGAGTCAAGTTAAGCGTTTTCCAAAGTTTTGACACGCCGAGCTCAAAAGGTTTGCCATCACTGATCTAGGTGATGCACAACAGTGATCCTGCAATCCTATGCACGCTTTCCTGGGTGTAAGCCCCATTGACGTGGATGAGACTTCCTTCTTGGAAGATATGCAGAGGCTTGGGCTGTAAGGAGAGCAAATTACAGCGCAATCCTATGCACAGTTTGTTTCTCAACCAATTATAGGATTGCCACAGGATTGAAATCTTTGGTTCATACCCTTAAAAGTGTACTTATTTGAATTCTGACTACAAAATCATTTAGACCTTGGTTGCATTCCTGAATAGGGCATGTTCATCAGTCTTGGCTTGCAGTTCATAGCCACGCACAGTGATGTCATCCGGGCGCGCCAGGAACCGGAACGCCCGGATGATTGGCAGCCCTCTGCCCCTATGGCAGAGGCCAGCCATGCCTCCCTGCGCCTCCCTGTGCCTTGAATCGCTCCATTTCAGAGCGATTCAGGCGGGCGGGCCCAGGAGCAGCTCGCCCGTCCTCAGGAGAGGTGGCGCGGCCCGGGCCCATCCGCGGAACTAGCGGAACGGCGTACCAGGCCGTTCCGCCAGGATGACACCGCTGGCCACGCAGCTTGCAGGGACTCTGCAACGTAATGTACTTGTGGTCCGGGGCTGGAGTCTGTGGCTAAACTTGCCTTGACTTTAATCTGCACACAGATTAAATGCTGCACACAAGTGGCATAACACAGAGTGAGACCGTGGCAGGAGGTAAGGAGGCTCTAATTCTGCTATTTTCAACTGGCCTGCTGTCAACTGTCCACAGGTGTGCCCTGGGAGTTTGAAATATAGCTGTTGAAAATAGCTGAAAAGCACTTCCAGGTTGTGTGGCTCTGTCTCTAGGGCAGGGTCGGCCAACCTTTCATCTTTAGGGCTCCTGGACCTTGAAAAACAGTGAAGAGGAGGGAAGTTTAAAGCCCTTTACGGCTCAGGTCCAGGGTATTTGAGGGACCGCCTCCTCCCATATAATCCTGCCCTTACTCTTAGGTAATCAGGGGGGGGGGCTTTTGACTGTGCCGCCACCAGGAGAGGTGAGAGGGATGGTGGCCAGGAACAGGGCCTTCTTGGTGGTGGCCCCCCGACTTTGGCATACCCTCCCCTTAGAATTGAGAACTGCTCCCTCTTTGGTAATATTTCGGCGGGGGCTGAAGACCTTTTTATTTCGAAAAGCTTTTAATTGTTGACAGGCTGGCTGGCTGGTTTTTTATATTCTTGCTTATATTTTATGATCCACGGGGCTTGTTGTTGTTTTTAAATTTTAATTGTTTTAATATTGTTTTTAAATTATTACAAATACAAATACAAATACAAATACAAAAACCTTTATTGGCATTTACAGTTACAAAAGATCTGGTTATATTCTGAAATAACCAGCATGTCACGTGTAAATAAAATGAAAGTTAGTAAATAAAATGAAAGTTAATCAAACAGTTATCTTAGCAAGCCTTTTCAGATTTGCGTCGATAATTTGTGCTAAAAACAGAGCAAACTGCAAAATATTCGGCTTCGAACCGAGGTCAAATAAAGTCTTCAGACTCACTCCCTCATATTTGAGTCCCAATTCCTCCATCAGTGGGTTAAGCAAGGATTGTCTACTATAATTATGGAGCGGGCAATAAAGAACTAGGTGTTCTAAAGATTCTACGACTTGGAGATTGCATGGGCAAAGTCTATCTGAGAAAGCAATGCCTCTGTACCTACCCCACTGAATTTGCGAAGGTATAATATTACACCTAGCTAGGGTTAGTGCTCTTCTCAGAACCGGGCTATCTATTAGGTGAAGATATTGAGGCAGGAGTCCGGCTCCAATTGAAATATGATGGTGCAAAGGAGAACAAAACCTTCGAGCAGCTGCTAGCAAATTCTGGTCGTGAATGTCTACGAGACGTAGTTTGATTCTCTTATAAGCCTCCAGCATTGACATAGTTCCTAGTAGATCTAAGTCAAGTCCAATTTGGCTAAGTTTGGTTAGCCAGAGCTCGACAGGATTGTACTTGTCATGTAGGAGGTGGAATACGAGGTTATTATGATCCGCCAGGAAAAAAGCTTTTAGCCAATATTTGGAGGTTAGTAGCCAAGCTTGCAGTTCTAACTTCCTCTGGCCCGATTCCAGACACAGTACTTCATAAGTAATGGCTTTAGGAAGTCCTAAGATCCTCCTCAAGAAGTCAGCCTGTAGTTGTTCAGTTGAATAGTTGAATGCTCGGAGCCAAACCGGTATTCCATATAGTATTCGTGGGCTGCATTTAGCCTTGAATATTGCTTTTTAATGTTATATTGTGAATTTTATTGTATTTTACTATTTCGGTTGTAAGCCGCCTTGGGTGCCTATGGGCAGAAAGGCGGGGTATAAATAAATAAATTAATTAAATAATAATGATAATGATAATGATAAGTGCAGCAGGTGCAGCTTCTCATCTGCCCCCCCCCTGCTGACATTCCCTCTTTGACACAATGGTTGAAGGTCTAGGAGCCCAAAAGTTGAAAGGTTGGCCAACCCTGTTTTAGGGCAACTGTAGTGATGAATTGTCGGTCCCTGACAATGTGTCACTTGCCCTAGAAACAGAGCCAAAGAGCCCAGAAGAGTCTCCTGGAAGCCGGAAATGACATCACAGGAGGTGGAGACCACCATAGAGGTTGCCTGTGCCGGAGTGCCGTGATTGTCCCATTCACCCTGTGAGATTCCAAAGGATGTGCCGGAAGGTCAAATCACCGGTTGTGTGCCTTGCGTCCTCCCCACTGCTTCACAATGGGCTGTGACTGCCCCATTTCTCACCCAAGAGCCACCTTTACCTGCCAAAGTGAAAGGCTGTGCAGCATTGAAAGCTATGGATTGACAAGGTAAAAAAGGTACAGGTTTCCCCACGACCGAATGGTCTAGTCGTGACCGACTGTAGGGGGCGGTGCTCATCTCCGTTTCTAAGCCGAAGAGCCAGCGTTTGTCCGAGGACAAGCTTCCGTGGTCATGTGTCCGGCATGACTATACACTGAGGTGCATGGAATGCCGTTACCTTCCCACCGAAGTGGTCCCTATTTATCTACTCACATGTTTAGGTGCTTTCGAACTGCTAGATTGGCAGGAGCTGGGACAAGCACCAGGAGCTCACTCTGTCGTGTGGTCTCAAACTGCCAGCCTTCCAGTCAGCAAGCTCAGCAGCAGCGGTTTAACCCACAGTTTCACCATGTCCCAGTATGGATTGACAAAGACTAATATAAAAATGGAGGATCTCATTTGCCCAGTTCTGCCCAGTCGCAAGGAGGGGCAAAAGCCCCTGGCGCGGAACACCTGGAGCAGGAGGGAGGTGGTGATGAGGTGGCTCGTCTCTCGGAGAGGTGGCTCGTGCCTGCCCTTAGGCCCTCCTGCCTGCCCTTGCTGTTGTACGGCTCCAAAATGGAGGCTGGCATGGCGTGGGGGCATGGCGGTGTGGCGCATGGGGGCAGGAAAACAGCAGGGGGCGGACCTCCGCCTCTTCTGTACCTGGACATGTGGTTGGCTGGGTCTGCAACTGATTCTGCCCTGCCCCAGTTAACATACGGTACATTCTTGTTGCAGCAGGTTCCAGCCTCTCTTGCCCCCTGAGCTACAGCATCCCCAGCCCCAAGTTTAGAATCGGTTCAGCTGTCCATGGACTCAGCCTGACAATAGCTGTGCACTGGGCAACATCTGTAAATGAGCTGCTAAATGGGTGTGTGTGTGAAAAAGGTGATGGATGAGATTCTGGCCTTGTGCACAGCATGCTATAGAAACCTGTGCCCCGTATCTAGTCTGGCGAACTGGTTCTGCTGCTTTGCTTTTGATCGACAGCCTGGAACACTTTGGAAACATTGCGATTCAGCCGTGACTTTCTTTGCCATTTATTTCTGCTTTGTATTTATCACAGGGCAGGGAACCTGAGATTGAAGAAGCAAAACGGAACAGCACCAACAGCCCACTTCAATGTAGTCTGACGGTGGAAGAAAAGACAACTTTCGAAAACGCTTTTGACTAGTATGGAACGAGCAGCTTCTCCAACCGAAATAGTCATTTCAGAGAAAACTTTTCTCTTTGTCAGACTTGGCGTTCTCCAGAAACACGCAAGATATAATACTGTTATGGAAATGGATTTTGCTCTGAACTTTGTTTGCCGCATCCTGCTGAATTCTTATGAAGGACAAAATCAATAAAAATCCAGTTAATGAAAAAAATGTAAATAAATGAAAACAAATGCATATATTACCTCCCAGCCCCTCCTTGCGTCTCCTAAACTTGCCTGCATTTATTGTGAGTAAATATTGGCATTATGAAGACATCAAAGGTCAGAGCTTGTCCTTTCCAAGAGAAGATGTGTTTAAAATGGAAATTTTGTGTAATCTTTCCGTGCTTCTACCAGCTCCTTCCTTTCATAAATATGAATGACTCTCTGTGTACAATCTGGAATGTCAGATGGTCATTCAGCTCCATGTCTGGCTGCTGTGCCTGCCACCAGCGGCATGACTGGAGGGTGGGGGTGCAGTAAGTACTGTAGGTGCCACAACGCACCATTGCAAGCGACTCTTCCCACTTGCATGCAGAGCCATTCCAGGCAGTGACAGCCATGCACAGGAGATGTCGTTAGGCTCTGCAAGTGCCTGTGCATTGCTATCGCTGCATGGAATGGTTCTGATGCCAAGTGGGAGGAATCGCTTACATGGCACATTGCAGAGCCTGCAGTACTAAGCTGCGTGGCTCCCAACTAGCTATGCTACTGTGCACCACCATATCACCACTGTGTTCAGAGCCATAACGTCCTACCCCAGCGCCCTGGGACAGTGACATCACAACTCTGCCATTTGCGTCCCCGGAAGTGATGTCATGGGTTCTCCCCAGAGGAGGGGTGGGCGCACAAAGCAGTAGCACCACCTCCTTTGGGGAAACCCCCCTGCCTTTGCACCACAAGTGCAAAGGCAGTTTCTTCCATGTCTCCCTGGAGGAGGGAGTGCACCCAAAGCGGCAGCGCCTCCTCTTCTGGAGAAAGCTCGCAGGTGACCGTCTTCATGCTGCTTGCAGCCTAAGGACAGTCACTAGGGCAGAGCCTGAGGCCAATCCTGTGCCCCCTTTCAGCAGCGTCTGGAGCGGCTGCTCCTCAGGCTCCACCCTAGTTATGGTTCTAAGTGTTCCACTATCGTAAAGGCATACCAGAACTGTGTCCCATGCTGTAAAGGGCAGCACAGCCCTTGGATTGGGCTGGAAGAAAAATACAAAGTGGGTTTGGTATTTTGCACTGGTGAAGAACCAGTAGTGTGCAAGGGCTTTGGAAAAAAACACTGTTAAGGCTAGAATAATGATATTTTGAGAACAAATATGTTAGCCTCTACACTTCTGTTTGATCAACAGAAGGCCTTTCGGTTGGCCTTGAGAAAGCTATTAAGGGCACAATCCCAACCTGTAGTTAGGCTGGCACAGTTAGGCCAGCAAAGTTTGGCCAGCACCAGGGCCACGGTAAAGCGCGTTTGGACCACTCTCAGAGTCAGGGAGGATGGCAAACATCTGTGGGCTGGCCTCTCTGGCTCCGAGAGTGGTCCAAGCATACTTTATGGTGTCCCTCGTGCCAGGCAAACTTTGCTGGCCTAACTATGCCGGCCTAACTCCAGGTTGGGATTCGCCTGTACCCTATTCGAAGATTCTAAGGGCTATAATATCACTTGGCCTTGGTGCAATGGGTGTTCTGGCAGTGCTAGAAGCTTTCCAGTTGTTGCAAAAGGTGTCATGCCAGGGCACATGGGCAAGTGGCAAGCTGCCAGCTTTGTGCACCAGCAGACTTTGGATGCCTGCTGGCCCTGGTAAGTATGTACAGGCGGTGGAAGGGAGGCAGGGGGTAAGCAGAATGAGGCAGTGGCAGGGAAGAGGGTGGATTGGGACCAGGAAGGGGGAGGGTTCTGTGGCAATGGCTTTTGCCGAATCCACCCCCCTTCTCGAGCGCCATCTGCCTTCATGGGTCCCCGCAGACCCACACCAGGGCTATGGCTGGCATGGGCCTGAGTAGACCCACTGGGTGAGGAGGGACCTACCCCAGGGCAAGTGAATAAATGTTCCCTTGCCCTGAGAAGGCCTCCAGAAGCTGAAACTCCAGAGGCTGAAACATTGGCACAGTTATGGTGGATTGGGCTAATGATGGGGTCACACTTGAATGAATGAACCCCAGCTTCTCTTCTTACAAGTGCCGTTTCTGCAGTCTCATGCATGATGTCTCTTTGTGTCCTGCCAAGGGATGGAACTATCATAACTTCTCTGTTTTGTCTCTGCCAAGATCGGTGCGTTCTTCCACATCCCTCTGTGCTTTTCAGTCATTTCGGTGGTTCAATGTTCATTTAGCTGATAGCCAATCTGTAATTGGAGACTCAGCAGGGAACCCAACGTGGCTGAAACGTTCACATCCGACGAAAGACAAAAAACAACTTTTTTTAAATGCCCCTCAAAACAAACCAATTTTGTGACGTTATTTGGATACCATTAACAAGATTACTTGAGCAAGACGTCTGTCATAATTTTCTACAGTTCATGGAAACAAAAAATATTTTTTATTTCAAATGCATTCACCATTGAAATTCAGATCTCCCAACATTCCAACATAAATAGTATAATATTTCTGAAAAAAATAATACATATTCCCCCAAGGAAGTGCAACAGATACTATAGATACTGGGATGCCTATTAAAAAGATAAAAGGTAAAGGTTTCCCCACGACCGAATGGTCTAGTGGTGACTGACTGTAGGGGGCAGTGCTCATCTCCATTTCTAAGCCTGTAGAGCCGGCGTTTGTCCGAGGACAAGCTTCCATGGTCATGTGGCTGGCATAACTATACGCCGAGGCACACGGAACGCCGTTCCCTTCCCACCGAAGTGGTACCTATTTAGCTACTCGTATTTTTAGGTGCTTTTGAACTGCTAGGTTGGCAGGAGCTG
Organism: Lerista edwardsae; assembly: GCA_029204185.1. Classification (NCBI taxonomy): domain Eukaryota; kingdom Metazoa; phylum Chordata; class Lepidosauria; order Squamata; family Scincidae; genus Lerista; species Lerista edwardsae. Next base: position 3,671,341 of record JAJKFI010000097.1, read on the forward strand.
GGACAAGCAACGGGAGCTCACTCTGTTGCATGGTCTCGAACTGCCAATCTTCCGGTCAACAGCTCAGCGGTTTAACCCGCAGCGCCACCATGTCCCATCTCCAAAGATAGGGGAACATTCAACAAATTCTTTTTTACCTTGTTGCAGCGAAACCATTGATGTTCCCGTATCTTTAAAAAGGTATCCACGGTTTCAGCTGTCCACATGAGTGGGTGGGCCCAGAATGGAACTCTAGTGGATACCAGGGCATGCCTGTACTGATCGATAGATAAAACAAAATATAGTTTGGCAGGTTGACTGTTGACTTTGTGAAAAAGGTGCAGGCAAATACTTGGAAGAAACACAAAATAAAAATAAGATGAGCCACTACAGTAGCCGTGGCATACAATTTCCATGGCTCTGCGTCATTGTAAAGAAATGCTAACCAAACAAATGTCATGTTGACTTTTCATTTCCAGGGCAGTCCCAGCCAAAGCTGGCTTTGTCAGCAACATGAAATCCTACAATGCAGCACATGATTCAGGGAAAAAAATGTGCACGCCGCAAACATGCAGGTTGCAGATGACAGTCAATAGCCTTGATGTGGTGCTCAGTCGTGTGTGTGTGTGATGAAACAACAATAACTCATAACCCAAAGCTGTGGCCATGAGGCTAGGAGCATGAATGCAAATGGCTGGGCTGGAGACCTGGACAGTAATGAAGGCAGCCAGCATTTTTCTGGCTCTGCTGCCTGCTAAATCTCCCATCGTCTGTCCAGTTTCTACTGAGGCTGATGATTCTGCTGCAGTTTGGCAGGGATGCTTTCTCAAACCAATGAGGTGAAAGTGATCCTGCTTGTGATGCTTTTCCTCTTTGATGACACATACCCCAAACTGTTCCATACCATTAGCTGCTTGTTGGGTGCAACTGACAAAATGGGGTGAGGGGGAGCCACAGGCATTGGAGAAACTGATGGGTGGAACTGAGGTTCATTGAAATGCATTTCACATCCTTCCACACAATATCGAACCTCTTTTTGTTTTTTGGGTTTGTACATCATGGCCAGCTCACTTTCACGCTGCCAAACTATTCAATATTTATTTTGCATGACTATGCAATGCAAAACTTCCCTTCACTGTTTCGTCCTTATCTTGCTTTCATATGACAACAAGTCCACATTATAAGGTGTCCTGTGCTGTGCAGTATTATTTTTTTAAAGAAATTTTATTAATTTTAATATAATAATAAGATACCTTTATTGGCATATACATACAAAATTACATTTTCCTAAAAGGCATCAAGTTGTCTCATCACAATTTAGTCGGTCGCTCCTGAATTAACGACAACAATACAATTTAAAAAGGCAGCGACCTTGTTAATTATGACAGGGTCATTAGTCTCTAAAAGGCTTCTCAGTCTTGCTTGGTCAGGTGCTTTGGGAAGAGTACGAATGACCTGGTCAAGTAATTGGTTCCGAAAGTCCAAAAAACGGGGACAATGGAAAAAGGAGTGCTCTAGGGTCTCAACTTCTTTCATAGCACAAGAACACACGCGTTCCGAAAAAGGGATTCCCTTAAATCTGCCTCTTAGCACCGCTGATGGTAGAGCGTTACAACGTGCTAATGAAAATGCTCTTCTTAATTGAGGCTTTTCCATTATGGCTAAGTAGGGTGGCATTTTCCCAATAGCCACCGAAATTTGAAGGTACAAAGGCGAGCAATGACTGTTGGCTGCCCTATGTAACTCTTGCTGTTGCATATCCATTAGTCTGGATTTGATCAGTCGGTATGCCTCCATCTGGGAAGCAGCACCTAGGATATCTAACCATACTCCAATTTTCTTCATTTTCATGATCCAGCTATCGGCCATATGCTGGGGCTCCTTCAAAAGATAATACAATAGATTATTGTTGTTAACATTGAAGTAAAATTTAAGCCAAAATCTAGACACGCATAGCCACGCTAAAGTCTCTATCGTTGACTGTCCTGACTCCAGGCATAGTGCGGCATATGGTACGCAGTTAGGGAGGCCTAAGATCTTCCTTAAAAAGGACGCCTGTACACGTTCCAGATCGCAGTTGAATGCTTTCATCCAAACAGGTATGCCATAAAGAATTTGGGGGATGGTTTTAGTTTTGAAAACTTTTATGGCCGCTGGAATATACTGGCCCCCTTTGCCATAAAAAAATCTGAGAATGGCTAGGGCAGATGATCTAGCTGAGTTAACAACTGCATCTCTCTGATGTATCCAAGAGAATTTATATGAAAAATGGATACCCAGATATTTATACGTTTTCACCTGTTCTATACTCTCCCCATCAAAAATCCAGCTATATGGCGACCAGGTTTTAGCAAATACAACAACCTTGGATTTCTTAAAATTTAGCTGCAATTTGTTAGATGAAAGGTAAGATAAGCATCTGGTAATCAGGTTACGTAGGCCTCGCTGAGTTTGAGATAAAAGAACCGCGTCATCTGCATACAACAGAAGCGAGATTTTCTTTGTACCAAGTTTAGGGGGATGACCCTCTGTTTGTTCAAGACATGCCGCTAGATAGTTTAAAAATAGGTTAAACAGGGTCGGTGCTAATATGCATCCCTGTTTAACTCCCTTGTTAGTGGGGATTTCTTCTGAGAGTCTTCCATCCTGGGACAGTCTAATTTGACAGGACGTGTTGTTATAAAGACTCTGAATAGGCCTGAGCAGATTTTCCTCAATATGCATGGCCTCCAATTTTTCCCATAAAAGTTCTCTGTTTACGCTGTCAAAGGCCGCCTTGAGATCTAAAAATGCAGCAAATAATTTCGATTTCGGCTTGGCCGTGTATTTAGAGATGAGGTGGGATAATACAATAGCATGGTCCACGGTAGATCTTCCTTTTCTAAAACCTGCCTGTTCGATTCCCAATATCCTATGTTGATCAATCCACTGTAAGAGGTAAAAAAGAAGGCATTTTGCATAGATTTTCCCTGGTATCGATAGTAGACTTATTGGTCTGTAGTTCCCTGTGATGTTAGGGTCCCCTTTTTTATAGATAGGGACGATAATGGCTTTACGCCAATTGGTAGGAACTTGCCCGCTGCGAATTACAGTGGAGAACAGGACATAAAGGATTTGGGACCACCAAATGTGGTCCGCCTTCAGCCATTCCGCACTAATTGCATCTGGCTCGGGTGCTTTCCCAGACTTTAGTGACAGAATTGCCTCCTGAATAAGATCAAGAGGGATTTGAAGCTCCTTTAAATTGTTAGATTCTGGAGGTTTTGGGTCGATGGAATTCCGAACAGACTGATCAAAAAATACGGCCCGGAAATGTTGCACCCAGAGATGGCTAGAAATACAGGAGGACTCCAAGATCTCATTCCTAAACGTAGGGGATACTATCTTCCAAAAGGCTCTAGTGTTGTTCTGGACAGCGGCTTGAAAGAGTTTATGCCATTGGTTATGCATGAATAGCCTTTTCTTGGCATTGATCCTGTCCACAAATTGTTTTCTGGCTAAAAAGTAGCGTTTTAAGGTGTCTTTTGTATTTAATGTTCTGAAACACAAAAAGGCTTCTCTTAGTTGTTGTTTTGCAATTTGGCATTCTGCGTCGAACCAGCCCCGAGCAGCTGGGCCAGTGCCAGTGATGTCCCCTTTAAGGGGCTGCTTTAAATTTATGACTATGTATTGAACAAGATTGTCATAGGTAGCGATTATTGTACTGGGGTCATTTCCTAAGTAGATGTTGGATCTCATTTCTCTTCCTAACGGCTTGTCCAGGAGATGGTGAATTTCCTGGAGGGATGACTCCTTCCAAACAAACTTGGTTAGGGGTTGGTCCTTCTCCAAATTACTCGATGAAGAAGGTCTTTTCATACCATCTAGTTGTAGCTTGAGGAGCAATGGTAGATGGTCACTTAGTTTGAAGTCTGAGATCTCAAAATCAAGTACAGATGGAAATAGACCCACAGAAATCAGCACATAGTCCACTACACTGCAACCAATTGGTGACACATGAGTAAATTCCGACGCAGAGTTAAATTTACGCAGTCCGTTTAACCAGATCATATCATGTTGCAGACTCATTCTAATTAACGACCTGCCGGCCAAATTCAAACAATTGTCTTTGGATGTTCTCGGAAGTGCATAACATTGAGGCAATGATGACTCCCTGTCTTCGGCAAAATTGGAGCTTATTGCTTCAGTCTTTGCCCCCACTCTCGCATTCAGATCCGCTCCAATAAGGAGAAAAGCGTGGGGACATTTCCTCACAAGCATTTCAATAAAATCAGATAGCTGCTCCCATTGTGCTATACGATCAACTGCGGCCGGATCCGGTGGTAAGTACACATTTATTATAACAAGCTGAGTGTTATTTACTAACAATTTAGTTGCTAGCATACTACCAGCACCCTGATATGATGAGATAAATTCAGATTTGAGCTCTGTTTTAACTAGCGTTGTTAAGCCCGCCATAGGGCGTCCCTTTCTATGTGTCTTCCTGGCCAACAAATCAAATGCTTTATATCCTCCAATATTTATGGGTTCAAGAGACCAGGTTTCTTGAAGCAAAATTATGTCAAATTGGGACAGATAACCTAAGACCTCCTTATTTTTGGCTTTGCTTTTCCAGCCAGCTATGTTGCACTGTTAGACGATTCTCTGAGTTTTGTAAACAAGCCCTCGACTTCATTATGACTCTAGATGAGGGTAGTCAGTCATTTACTGTATTTGATGCAATTTTTCCATGTATATCTTGACTGGAAGGTGCTCCTCTTGTTTCGGGTATGTTAGTATCCAACTGGTTCATTTTTATGGGGTCGACAGCCATCTGTGATTCCCAGTCTGATCTAACCTCATCAGAGGCTGTTGGGATCAACACCTTTGTAAATTTAGAAAAATGGGGGTCATTCAAGAACAAGGCCCCTGGTCTCAGATCCGGGGCTGCCTTTGCTAAGAGGCTTGGCAAGGGCTCTAAAGGTAGTGTACTCTGGTTAAGATCCCTTTGAGGGGAGTCTTTCTGGACCTGCCTAGCCAAAGGTTTATGGCTAATTGGCAGCTCCCATGAATTAGCCTTGAAGATTGAGTCAATATCCAGTCTAGTGTTGAAGTTCCTAAAATGGTCACCTAATGAACCAGAAGGAGAGAGGCCACTGCTAGATTTATTGAGGTTTGAGATGGTCTCTTGGATTCCATATTCAGCTACTCCCAATAATGGCCACTCGAGGGCATTCCCCCCCTTACCCGAAGATGTCAATGGTGAAGTGTGGTCCGAAAAAGCTTTTTGGACCAAGTCAACAATCTCACCCAATCTATCCCTCGAAAAAGATTCCAATTCCAATTGTGGGTCCTCAAAAGATATTAGCTGCTCTGAACTCGAGCAGTTTAGGTTAGATCCTTTTTTGGTCCCTAAGGACCAGGATTAACCTGTTTGAGGTTACATGGAGATAAAGGCTTTCTTACCATAGATGGTTTCATTTTAAATTTCAGATGATGGTTCATTTGACTGAAAGTTCTTTGTATTTGAATGCCTAAAGTCTCCAGCAATGCTTTAGATTTTAAAATTTCCCTTGGTAATTTCTCCGAGGTAAAAGACAAGTATAGTCTCTTATAATCATATCTAACAAATCTGCCATACCAATCCTTTCTAGGATTGCTGGAGGGAAGAAAGAAAAACTTCTGCAAGTCGGCCATTTTGATATTCTGCTTTAAAATCTGTAATAATGACTGGACAATTCTCTGTTTATTAGTCCATAAATGTGCATCTTTTCTGGGAATATTTAGCACAATATCTGTAGCTAACCAGACCAACTGGAGGTTATCATGAAAAGGCTGACTGGCCTGTTCCACTTTGCTCCTGGTTGACTTTGTCAATTTGCCAGGTGCTGGAAATGAAGAGTCTACACCACTCTCATTAGCTTTTAAAGCGGCATCATTAGGCAGCAGCTGTGTCACTTTTTGTAAAATTGTTTGCAATTTCTCTTCAAAGTTATTTAGCCTTCCCAAAATAAGCAAAAGAGTATGGGCAGATATGAGACACGCATCACTAGGTTTTTGGAAGATATTATTAGATGTTGTCCCGTTTAAAAGGCATTCCTCTTCAATATTAGCCTCACGAGGGCTGAGTGGGAGACTAGTTGTAGTGTTATCTCTATCCCTTGTTTGCTCCAAACAAGCTGAAGATATACAAACATTCTGGACTACATTTGGTTGAACTTCATCCACAAAGGAAAGCAAACTGTCCGAAGTATTACTCACCCCCTTAGAGCTCCAAGAAGATTGTGAAGTCTGTCTAGACTTAGCAGGGGGGAGGTAAAGCTCGATGTGTGTTTGTTCTGGCAGTTCTCTCCTTGATTTTTTCTTCTTAATATAAAGGTACAGTGCAGGTTAATGATAAACTTAGGGAAAGGGAACACTAAGGATCACACAAAAGGATTACTGTCTTGGGTTAGCAGTATTTCTAACCTAATTTACCTTAAAATAATCTTTACAATATATTTTAATACATTTACTAAGTTCTTGATTGTATATCTATCCGATCATAAAAAGGCTTCCAATAATTTTCTATCTTGCACAAATTTCCATCTTTAACTGTGCAGTATTTTCCATTCTTAGATGCCATTAGATGCCATTATATTCCATTAGAATAGATGCTTTTGAATTATAGTGTTGGAGAAGACTCTTGAGAGTCCCCTGGACTGCAAGGAGATCCAGTTGGGCGATCCTACAGGAAGTCAAGCCTGATTGCTCCCTGGAAGGACAAATACTGAAGCTGAAGCTCAAATACTTTGGCCACCTCATGAGAAGAGAAAAGACCTCTTTAGAAAAGACTGTCATGCTGGGAAAGATTGAAGGCAAAAGGAGAAGGGGGCAGTAGAGGATGAGATGGTTAGATAGTGTTACCGAAGCGATGAACATGAAGTTGGGCAAACTCTGGAAGCTAGTGGAGGACAGAGAGGCCTGGCATGCTGTTGTCCATGGGTTCACGAAGAGTCGGACATGACTTAGTGACTGAACAACAACAACAACATTTTCCATTCACCTGTGATAGGTCAGGGGATTGAGGCGAAGGTTCAATACACACCTTGCACTTAAAAATGAGGGTCTTCTTTGCTGTTTTGGATGTCTGCCTTACATGGTGGCAATGTGCCAGTCTAACCCCCAAATTTTGCCATCCCTCCACAAGTGTGTGGCCATGCAAATGCACACATGCCCAACACACACTTTGTGCACCAGGCAGCATACGCACACATAAAGGTAAAGGTTTCCCCACGACTGAACGGTCTAGTCATGACTGACTGTAGGGGGCGGTGTTCATCTCTGTTTCACATGACGGTTACACCGTTACCTTCCCACCAAAGTGGTCCCTATTTATCTACTTGCATTTTTAGGTGCTTTCGAACTGCTAGGTTGGTAGGAGCTGGGACTAGTAACGGGAGCTCACTCTGTTGCATGGTCTCGAACTGCCAACCTTCCGGTCAGCAAGTTCAGCAACAGCGGTTTAACCCGCAGTGCCACCACGTCCCTCTACATGCACACATACATGTACACAAAATTTGCTTCCTTTTTTCCTGGTTGGCCAGGAGGAGAGGAGATGTCAGTGGGGTCTGCAGCAATAACTGCTAAATCGCTGAACAATTGAGAGCCAGGATGGTGTAGCAGTTTGGGAGTTGGACTTAGACCCGAAAGATCCAGGTTCAAATCCTTGCTCAGCCATGAAGCTTCCTGGATTACCTGGGGCCAGTCACTATTTCTCACCTACCCCACTGGGTTGTTGTGAGGACAAAAGGAGGGGAGGAACCACAGACATCACCCTCAGCTCCATGAAGGAAGCTCATTTCATACAAATGTGAAAAAATAAATGCGGGAAGAGTTTCTCCCCAGGGGCATCACCCTTGTTTAGCATTTGTCACTGTAAACCAGCATCTCCAAACTGGCCAGGTCTGGCCCTTGGAGAACTCCCTCCCTGTTGAGTGGCACTTAATTGTTTTACTGTAGCGCCGTGGACTGCTCAGGCACCTTGCTGCACGGCCTTCTGGGATGCCAGGCCATGTACGCAACTCCCCAGAGCATCCCTGGCACCACATCAGCTTGAAAATGGAGCAGTGCTACAGCAGAACAGTAAACACCACTTGGGACGGGGAGGGAGTTTTGGGGACACAGCTGTCTCCAAATGCTAAATGAATTGGGGGGGGGTGCATCAGAAGGGAAGCAGGGCTTGCTGAGTTCCAAACTCAATCAGTTCCAAACTCAATCAGGTTGTCTACTATGATTTTGGAACTGGGTTCTCACCTTCCATCTACCTTCGCATGGTCGCTTACATTTAAGTTTTGGCTTAAAATCCTTCTTAACTCTCACTCTGATTCCATTTTCCTAGATTTACTAAAAGATCCCTTTTCCTTCAAATAGTTCAAAATTCTTGAAACCAAACTATCTTCTTTGGCTGACATGAATCTTCACACTGCGCACCAGCTTATTAAATCAAAACTTTGGGAACAAGAACTTAATACCCTCCTTCCTAACTTAAACCCATCCTGTTCCCCTCTCTTCTTTGGTCTCTCTCCTTCGTTGGGTCGACCCTCGAATTATTTTAAGTTAACCAATTTTAATGCAATATGCTAGCAAGGTTGAACATATTCCCGTCTGCTGTTCACTTTGGTAGGTTCCTTAATATTCCCCGCCATAATAGACTGTGCTACTTTTGTGTATCTGAGCCAAATACTTTAGATCATATTTTACTTCGTTGTCCTGCCCATACAAGTTTAAGAACCAAATTACTTGAACCCTTTCTCTCTTCTCTCTTTGCTTCCTTTACTGATCCTCTTGTTATACTTCTTAGCGATTATTCGACGGACATTACTTATTTGGTGGCGGAATTTTTATTAGCAGTATCCAAATCTAAACCCAAAGCTTAAACCATCCCACTTACCCCATAGCCGAAACTTTTTTTTTTCCACTTGTACTTATCTTCTGTTTGTAAGTGTAATGCCAATAAAGGTTTCTAAATCTGACATGTTCTGTGTGTACCACATGGCTTTTGTGCATGTAGCTTCATGTCTGAAACAGGCTAGACCAGTGATGGCGAACCTTTTCGGTTGGCCGCATCAAAAATGCCTAACTCGACTGCGCTGGTGTATAACTCCCCACCCCCAATAAAAGAGAAACAATTATTTACATATTCATTTATTTTAAAAATGCCGTCTAATTATGTGTGGGGCTATGCATTACCTTATAAAGAAACATTTTCTAATGATTTGATTACAAAAAAATCACATCATTAAAAAAAATTCGGTTGTTGTTGGGTGTTGGCAAATGCTGGTGTGTCACCCGAAATGTCATGGTGTGTGTCACCTTTGACACATGTGTCATAGTTTCGCCATCACTGGGCTAGACATTCAGATGTTGGAATAGATGCGCTGAACATCTTACCAAGTAACTGCTACCAAGTAATTGTACTTTTTTCCAGGTTTGTTCAAAACAACATTTATTGCTACCATATCTGGTGGCAAGGGGTCCTAAAGGCAATTTTCAGTGATGTTGCTGTGCCTGTTTAGCTGGACATGAATCCTTTATTTCAGTGGTCAGGGAACAGGGGTAAATTACCCCAAATGGGGTAAAAATGAAATTCCTGGGGGTAATGGACGGTTGTGCTGCCGAGACACAGCTGGGCATGCATATGAATCTATATGCATGCCCGGCTGTGTCTTGGCAGCGCGACCGTCCATTACCCCCGTTCCAGTTCCGTCGCTGGCTGGCTTTGTTTTGTTTTGTTTGTTTTGCTCCGCCCTTTACAACTTCATATTTACATAGCATTAATTAAGCTCATTAAATAATCAAATAAAAAGCAATGGGTTCCAATATGTAATTTTTTTTCTTTTGTTTGGGAGGGGGGGTAACGTTGGCGTATCCAAATATATTTTGGGGTAAAAGGTAAAAAAGTTCCCTGACCCCTGCTTTATTTCCATTGTTTGTGCTGGAGTGCTTCGAGTAAAGGGCTTTGTAGATTTACAGCATTTGTGTTTTGGATTTATATTGCCTCTACAACTTCCATTAGAGAAATTCCTTAACTGTTCACTTAACCGTGCTCTGCAATGTGTAAACTTGAAATAAGGCCTGTCTAGATTTCTCAAGCATCATCACTGAGATTAATTAGGCTGTCTTTATAGCGGCCACTTACAGGCAGTTAAAGTATTAACCAAAGTATTCTTTACAGCTCTGGAAAACCTTGCCTGCTGGGGAGCGAGAAGCTGATTTGCCTAGTGTTGTGATGGATTGATGAGGAAGACCACAGTGAGAAGGCCGCAGTGATCCCAAATCACAGAAGGAAGAAAAACTAATGGTGTATCATCAGGCAACCCTGTAATGAAGATGTGCCATTTTATTTGAAAAAGGCTTCAAAAATAGAAAAAAAATTAGAAAGATAGAGGTGTGCCCCAGTATCCACTGATTCAGTATCCACAGTTTCAGTTTTCCACTGACACCATGGATAATATACCGTATTTTCCCAAGTATAAGGCGCACCAAAGTATAAGACGCACCTTAATTTTAGGGCCAGAAATTTGAAAAATACATTTTTGGGGCCAGCTGCTCTTTAAGGCAAGCGGGAGCACGGAGAACGCTGCGTTCTCCGTGCTCCCGATTGCCTTAAGAGCCGCCAGCCTCCCGCCGGCTCGTGGCTCTTAAGGCAAGCGAGAGCATGAAGAACGCAGGGCTGCGTTCTCCGTGCTCTCGCTTGCCTTAAAGAGCCGGTGGGAGCACTGCCCTCCCTTCTCCGCGCTCCCGCCAGCGCTTTAAGGCAAGCGGGAGCACGGAGAACACAGCGCTGCCCGGCACACCCCTTGAATAAGACGCACCCAATTTTTAGCCCCCGTTTTTTTGGGGAAAAGGTGCGTCTTATACTTGGGGAAATACAGTATTCATTCATCCCAATCATGTCCCCCTACCTGGCGCCTTCTTTCTAGACTGAAGAACCCCAAACGCTGCAGTCTTTCCTCGTAAGGGAGGTGCCCCAGCCCAGTAATCATTTTGGTTGCTCTCTTCTGTACTTTTTTCTAATTCCACGACGTCTTTTTTAAGATGTGGAGACCAGAACTGTATGCAATACTCTAGGTGTGGCCTTACCATCACCTTGTACAATGGCCATACAATAATTATCCCTAGCATGGAATCGGCCTTCTTCACTGCCGCCACACACTGGGTCGCCATTTCCATTGAGCTGTCCACCAGCACCCCAAGATCTCTCTCCTGATCTGTCACTGACTCCTCAGGACCCATTAAGCTAGATGTGAATTTTTGATTTTTTTTGCCCCAATATGCATTGCTCTGCACTTTTTTTTACATTATAATGCATCTGCCATTTTACATTTTGAAGAATTCCAAAAAGTTCATGAGGCAAGACTTACCCTTACAGAAGCCATGCTAATTCTCCCCAGCTAGGTTTGGTCTTCTATATGTTTTAGGATTTTGTCTTTGATGACAATTTCCACCATCTTATCTGGAATGGACGTGAGGCTGACTGGTCTGTAGTTTCCCAAGTCCCCTCTCCTTTTTTTAAAGTTTGATGTGACATTTGCTATCCTCCAATCCTCTGGCACTGTGGCAGTTTTAAGGGACAAATTGCATATTATAGTCAAGAGATCAGCAACTTCATTCTTTAGCTCCTTAATAACTCTTGAGTGAATGCCATTTGGGCCCGGTGACTTATTGATCTTTAATTTATCAATTAAACCTAACACATCTTCTCTTTTAACTTCTATCTGACTTAATACCCTAGTCAAGACCGTTCAGGCAGCGGTATCTGCCCAAGGTCTTCTATCATGAAGACAGATGCAAAGAACTCATTGAGAGCACAATCCTGAACTGGAGGTAGGCCAGCATAAGCTAGGCCAGCAAAGTTTGGCCACTGTCAAGCGTGTTTGGACTACTCTCGGAGTCAGGGAGGATGGCTCATGTCTGAGTGCTGGCCTCTCTGACTCCAAGAGTGGTCCAAACTTGGAGATTGCAAAGCAATCTATCCTTTCTATGACATAGAGGGCCACCCCACCTCCAACACGCCCCTCTCTGTCCCTCCTATAGAGTTTATAGCCTGGGATTGCGCTATCCCACTGGTTCTCCGCATTCCACCAGGTTTCTGTTATGCCCACTATGTCAATATTCTCCCTAGCCACTAAACATTCCAATTCTCCCATCTTTGCTTGAAGACTTCGAACATTAGTATAAAAGCACCTGTATGAGGGTCCCCCAAGAAGGACCGATTGATTCCACTTTTAGCTCTGCAGTCTGAGCTCACTGTCACTTCCCCTCACGCTTCTACTCCTAATTCCTACTCTATCATTCCCTTGTTCTTCTGTCACCCCACCACCCTTATTCCCTAGGGTTGAGAAGGCCAGAACCGGATGCCACTCGGCTCCTGTTGGCTTTCCCCTGGGGTTTAGTTTAAAAGCTGCTCTGCCACCTTTTTAATATTACGTGCCAGCAGTCTGGTTCCATTTTGGTTCAAGCGCAGCCCGTCATTCTTGTACATGTCCTGTTGGCACAGCTGCATCAGTGCTGGAAAGTTGGATAGGTTTGGACCTGAAGCAGTGCTATTTTTCCTGCTAATGCAACATTCATGTTTTCTAGTCTACTGTGCTTTGAAAGGGATATGTGATGCAGAAGAACACACATCAAGCCGCCTCGGGGAATAATTAAAAAATGTAATCAATCACTTCTCGTAAAGTCTGGATAATAAATTGGAACAGGCAACAATGCTTTTCTTTAAATGCTGAGTTTGGGCCTTTAGCTTCCTTAGCAGGTCTCAACATTCATAGCTTCATAAGATTTAGTCTTATGACAGGGCAGAAGATTTAGTCAAGAGGGTTAATGCCTCCGTTTGCCTGAAGGTAAGAGCTGAAGATCTGCAGGTCACCTGTTCGGGACTACCAGAAGTCTCTGTGAGCAGCAGGTCTTGTAAATTGCGACTGATTAACAGCTGAGCTGTCTTTGGCTGCCTTTTGTGACGGGGAGTTGTGCCGAAGTCAGCTGCTTCTCTGGTGGGAGCAGGGAAGCCACTTATCAGCCAGCAGAAGACAAACGGGTGGCCAGAAAGGCCTAAATCCAGAAAGATCAACTGTATGTGTGTAGTTCTTGGAAGATAAAACATTTCTGTTAAAATTTGTAAAAACCTTCAGGTTTACGAATAAAAACGTCTGCCTATGTAAACCGCCTTGAGTTATAGTCATTAGAGAAATCTGGTGACCTAAGAAATGCGGTATATAAATACAAGTATTATTAGTACTATTATAACAGCCTGAGGGAGATGCTGACTTCTTGTGAGTTTAGCCATTTGATTCTTCATCTTGAGAGAGGGTATGTTGTAATGTTCAACATGCAAAATGAATTGAGAGGCACATCAATAGCGGATCTAGAAGAGGGCAAAGCAGTAAGTACTTCAGGCGCGGCAATGCACCATGAAAGTGTCGCCTCCCACTTCCCATCAGAGCCATTCCTGGCAGAGGTAGCAATGCGCAAGGCACTCACTGAACCCAAGGGCACCTCCTGCGCATTGTCACCGCTTCCTACAATGGCTCCAAAAGCGAGTGGGAGGGGCTGCGTGCACAGCACGTTGCAGTGCCTGTAATATTTAACGTTTTGGTACTCTCTAGCAATGCAACTGAGGCATGTAAATATGTACAAGCTTGTCTTCTGTTGACAGATGACATCTTCAGTCACATGACGATACTTTCAACCTCGTGTTGAGAACTATCCAGAGTGTGATATCTTATAGAACGGTCAGAGAACTGTGCCATCACGTGATAAGTGCATCTGTCAATGATGAAGCAAGCTTTCGCTATATATTCTACTTTTTCAATACAATGGGACCTCAGTATCCACTGATTTGGTATCCACTGATTTGATTAACCACTTACACTGGGTTTGATCTTTAAATGCATTGTAACAGGGGGGAAAAGGGCCAAAATCCCATTCCCTACCTTCTTACCTTCCATTAGATTCCTTTATCACCCCATCTAGTAGATGAATATGGTATAACATCTAAACAAATACATTCTAAAGCGACAATGGAGGAGGAAGAAACCAGGATGCAGGTCTTTAAAGCTATTTTTCCAGATTATTACTTGGGGGCGGGGATTTAGAGCAGGGATTTACAGTCTTTTTGGGGGGGCATGGGTACCACATTTCCAAATACCACCACTTGTGGGTACTACTTTGGAGAGTATCACTGCTACTACCTGAAATGGCAGGTGTGCACAGAAGAGGGCATTTTGCCCTACAGCTGGGCTTCTCTCTTCCCCATCCTGTGTCCCTTTTGAAGGTCCAGGAAGCTGCCATCTCCAGTGCCAACAGGGTCAGGAAAGGCAGGGCAGTGCCTTTGGGTTATCATTGCAGTGGGAGTGGCCAAGTACCCACCTGTGAAGTACTACCAGTGGCATCAGTCTTATTGGTTCAAAAGCACCAAGTTGCAAGCACAATCTCTGGTGTTGATATAGAAATACCCAGTGGTGTCACAAGGAGGGCAGAGGGGGTTCAAACACACTGGGTGACACCATCAGGGAGGGTGAAACCAAAAAGATTTGCATGGCTGCATCTGTTTCCGCGGAGCTCAGTCATCCGCTTACTATTGCTGCAAGAGGCTGTGCCTGCCCTTGTGCTATACCTGCATGTCCCAAGAAGCTTGGAGGGGAGTGAATTCCTGTGCAGTGTTCTCTTTTGAAACACACCACAGCTGATGAACAAACAAGACATAGTGGAGCTGGAACAGGTGCAGAAGAGAGCGATGGGCTGGGACCAGAGGCAGATCTAAGGGAGGGCAAATCTCTAAGTTTTGCAAGAAGCCTTACCTTGCAGTGGAAATCACTCCTCTCCTGCACCGTTTTAGCCAATCCTCACAGGGAAAAGCAACATCTTGGCATGCTACTGGCTACAGCAGCAAGGGAGAGGAGGGATTTACATGACAGAGTAAGGCTCCTTGCAAAACTTAGAGCTTTGCCCTCCCTGTAGATCCGCCTCTGTCTGGGGCACCTCCCTTATGAAGAAAGACTGCTCTTTTGGGGCTCTTCAGTCTGGAAAAAAGGCACCAGAGGGGGGACATGATTGAAACATACAAAATTATGCATGGGAGGGATAGTGTCAAAAGACAGATGCTCTTTTCCCTCTCTCAAAATATCAGAACCATCCACTGAAATTGAGTGTTGGGAGAGTTAAAGCAGATAAAAGGAAATACTTTTTTACCCAGAGGTTAATTAACCTATGGAACGCCCTGCCACAGGGCTTTAAAGGCATCTGCCTTAAAAAAAGGATTGGACAAATTTCTGGAGGAAAAGTCCATCATGGGCTATAGGCCATGATGGGTGGTGCAACCTCCTTTCATTAATAGTAGGCTACCTCAGAATGCCAGGTGCAAGGGAGTGCCAACAGGATGCAAGCATCTTGTTGTCTCATGTGCTCCCTGAGGCACCTGGTGGGCCACTGTGAGATACAGGAAGCTGGACTAGGTGGGCCTCTGGCCTGATCCAGCAGGGCTCTTCTTATGAAGTGGCGTGTGTAGCCTGCCAAGGGCATGCATTGAGCTGGAACTCAGCAGCCACAGATAAGCAAGAAAGGAGAAAGGAGAAATCACCATTATAGCCACAGAGGCTTGAGTGGCTGGTAAAGTGAAACTGTTTTTTAGAGTGATGCTAAAAATGGGAACTACTGATTTAGTTGTGTATTTTGTATTTCCCTGAAACCCTGTCCTCTTATAATCTATCCAATGCCTGTTTCTTTTAATATGCTCATGGATTCCTGATAAAATGGTAATTGAGCCAATTTGAGGCATAAATATTAGCAAGAGTTGTATCCTATTCCCTTTCAAGGAGCTTGTTAATATAAAAAAATCTGCCGTGGCCATCTTTTTTTCATTTCCTTCGTAATAAAGGAACTGTTCTTGATAATAACTGCCACTTCTTTCCTCTTACCTGAACAACGAGGCATAAATATCTCTGAACTTTAAACTAATCTGACATTTCTTGTTTCCCTTTTTTAGATATGCTCCTCTTGTAATAAACACCAAAAAAAGCTCTTTTTTTTTCTTTCTGTAATAAATTTCTTCACTTTATTATTGAATTCAGGCCCTTTACATTATGGGATCAAAACATAGTAATTACTTACTTGCCATTTGCACCATTAACTATCAATGGTAACATTTTCATTATAACTATTCCGGTTAAATTTGTCTTGTATGTAAACGATTCAACAGATTTTGTTACGGCAGATGCAAATCAAGCAATATAAATATAAACAGAAACAGGTCGATTCTGAGCCAGGGCCAGGCAATTTTGTACCATAGGTAAGGCTCTGAAATGGGACTGTAACATAAAAAGTGCAAATGCGCTTAATTTTTAATGCATGCTGCCGTATTTATCCTAATTTTTTTTTTAAACAATATAATTTGTTATAGCCAAATCCTATTTATTACCCCTGCCTCCTACAACAGCAAGCGCTATATCCTATGGTGAAGGAGGGGCAGATCTGAAAGTCTTCTCTGGGTAAGTGTTCTGAGGATCTACTTGGATCAGCGCTAGCTAAATAGCTGGTACAGGTCTGCATGGACCTGTGCTGTTGGATCGAGTCCAGGAAAGAGGATAGGATATTGGGGGCACCTGCGGCACTGATCCCCAATCTGCCCATCTTCTTCCGCTCCCTGCACTCCCGTTTTGCCCCTCCCGCCCCTGATCCATCTTCCTGGCAACCCCTCCTGCCTCTCCCGCTAACTTACGGTCATGTACAGCAGGGAACCAGGCCCGGCTCAGATCCACCTTGAGGCCCTGGCCTGTTCTTTTCCCACCCCCCTCTCCGAGTTTCTGATGGTGGGGGGAACGTTTTCCCCTGGAGTCTGTTTTGTCTTGCTTGCAGCCAAAAACGAAAGTGAGGCCTCTAGCTGGGAAAACAAAACCAGGAGCTGTTTTGCCTCCAGCTCCCCCCCCCCCCCCCCCCCCCCCCCGGGGGGAGTTAAAGACTCACATTCTTCATGCAGCTTGGGAAGAGAGAGGAGGGGGACCTTTTGCCCTCTTCACAACTAGTTCTGTTCTTAGCTGGGTGAGTGATAGGAAAAGTACTTCGACTAGGAGAAAGCTTTATTTTTGCATTAAGCATCATGTAGCTACACCATGCTTCGGTCTGCTTTGAAAGGCCTTCTTAAGCCTCTGTGCTGTAACCTGTAGTTGTTAATAAATCATTACATTTTACTCCATGGTGGGCCTCTTGAGTTGGGAGCGAGGGTTAGCTGAATCCAGTCTTGACGCTATGCTACACTTCTGGGTGGGCTAAGGGAAATGGCTTCTAGGCCACTGATGGTGGCTGGTGGCCAGGAGGAGACGACATCCCATGATCCCTGGGGGCAGTCTGGAGGGGCCAGGCCCCTGGGTATTGTGATACTTACCTTCATGACGAGTGGCAGGAGAAGCGCTGGAGCGGGCAGGAAGACACAGGCCTTCCCCCTGGTGCTGTTGGCAGCGTGCTGATTGGCACCGTGTCAGAACACCTTTTGTGACTGGTGCTGACTGCTTTATGGCAGTCAATGCCCATGCAGGATGCGCACTGCCTTGGTGTAGGATTGGGCTGTTATGAAAACTAATCTGTATAAAACTGTGCCCTTTGAAGATTAGCACTGCGCTCCTCTGAGATCAGCACCCTCAGCATTTGCCTGGCCGACAATAGCACCAGCCCTGAGTGTGTGAACTGCGGGGCTGGGAAACAGTAACCCACACATCAGTGGCAACGGGTCAGATTCCTTTATACAACCTGTGGGGGATGTGACGGATCATCGCTGTGCCTCCGCAGCAAAAACGACCCTGTGCTGCAACACTGACCAGCACGTTCAGAATAATCATGTTTCAGAGCCTTAGTGGACTGTGCTGCTTCAGACTCCTGATGGGAGAGATTCTCCCTGCTTCTCTTCCTTTAAAACATAATAACCATGGACATTGAATGCTGTCACTTTTCTAGGCTAGACTGGGCAGTCTGCACAAGTACCACGCCACATTTGCTGGCACATTTGCCACACACACACCCGCCACCCCCATTGGCAAGAGAAACCCTGAATTTATCAGCTGCATCTGCCCTAGGCCATCTTACCCATACGTACCTGGGAGTAAGCTCCATTAACTATAATGGGACTTACTTCTGAGTAAACATGCATAAGATTGGGCGGGAGGAACGGGTGAGCGGCAGCCTGCCTGTTGCGTTCCGGTCCGTTTCGCCGTCTTCTCCACCCCCGCGGGGGCGGGGAAGACGGCGAAATGGATCGGAACGCAACGGGTGGGCTGCCGCTCACCCGTTCCTCCCTCCCAGCATTCCAGCTGCATGATGCCACTGCCCGCATCCTATGTGGGGGGTGCTATTTTGGCACCGCTGTGGTGGTGGTAGGGGGAGAATCAATTGGCATGGGGGGGGGGAGAATAGATAGGGCTGTAAGCAGTAGAAGTTTGTTTCTGGCTTCAGTATTCCAGGGGAGATGTCCAAACCTCTTCCAATAAAATGCAACCCAGACTTTTTTTTTCTTTTTTTTTCCACCCGGCATAAAAATGCAGAGTAGGAAAAAAATGTCGAGGGGTCAATTAAGGAAAACTGCTGGCTTGACGCTGGCTGCCTCAGTGCAAGCCAAACATCTTTCCAGCATTACAGAAAAAAGGTCAAGGAGTCGATCTGGAAATGCAACTGGAGCCAAAGTATGGCAAGGGGGAGATACTGGGGCTGGCGCTGGCCTTTGTTGAATCTCTATGCTAATTTTAAAACTGAATCTCCATTTGGGGAAAAAAGCCCTTGCTACAGATAAATCCCAAAGGGGAAGGCTTGTCAGATTAGATTTTGGAGTTGTTCACTGAAATCATACATTTAAAGCCATAGCATCTCCAAAGGATACGAGGCTGGTCCAATGGAAAATGATGTTGTGGACAGGAAAGAGAAATCCATCCCAATCCTCCCCCAATAGCAAGGGTTCTGTGCCCCTAACCACTAAGCTTTGCCCCACCTGTGAGGAGTTATCTTCCATTGCTCCCTTCCTTTCTATCATCCATTCAAGGAAAGTCTCAGGGTGCAATCCTATACTGTGCTGGAATGCCAGGCTGGGAAAAGCTGCAGTACCTGTTGTGGCAGAACAGGGTCACTGTGGAGCTGATGAGCCAGTGCGGGAATGTGGGGAGAAGGCCAGCCGGCCAAAGAACCGAGTCCCACCTTGAGGACCTGTCCAGGCTGGACTGACGATCACCTGCTGAAGCTCGAGGTCACATAGCCAGAGGAGAGAACCACACTGTGAAGGCGACATCTGGGACTGAGGATTCGGTGAATCGCAGAATACTGTAGATTTGTAAAAAAAAAAAAAACCCATTGAAAAATGGTGGTTTAGCCTAGCCTGCCCATGGAAGCCGCCTTGGGCATTTGCTTTGGCATGGGAAAGGCAGGGTATACATTCTTCAAAATAAAAAAAATAAAATATCCAGAGCAGTATAGGAGAGCTGGAGCCTCCCCAGTACAAAGGCACATTCATGCCCTTACTATGCACTCCTTGGATCTGTGGCTGCTAAAAAGCAAGGGAGCACAGTGCACGCATGCAGCGCCGGTCTCATTGCCTGAGCGCCAACACAGG
The DNA here is from genome assembly GCA_029204185.1 of Lerista edwardsae. Classification (NCBI taxonomy): domain Eukaryota; kingdom Metazoa; phylum Chordata; class Lepidosauria; order Squamata; family Scincidae; genus Lerista; species Lerista edwardsae. The sequence continues at coordinate 3,690,923 of JAJKFI010000097.1, forward strand.
GGAGCTGCTTGGCGCCTCTGTGTCAGCACTAATGCAGTACATCCATGCAACTACTTTGTGTCACTGTTACAGGCAGCATGGGATTGCGTTGCCCATCTGAGGCTTACCGAAGACACTTGGAAATGCCGGCCATTGCAGAAAGTCCAGCTGGTTAGGCACAGAAGTCATTGTGTCCTTCTTCATTGCTACCTTCTTCATTGGGGTTCAGCCAGAACCGTGGTCAGCCCATCTGCTGAAATTGAAATGAGGCACCCAATGAGGCACCCAAGCCCATTTCATCAGGTCAGAGGACAGGTCAGGAGGTCATAAATGATCCAATCAGACAGATGACTGACATAATGAACTGTAGGCTCATGAAGATCAAGGGTGCATGGATGAGTTCTGACCTGGCAGAGTTCTGGCTCAAAGATCACAACTCAGTTGCTCACCTCTACCCTGCACATGGTCTGATCTTCTCTCAAGTACAGGCAGTGATGTCATGTAGCCAGGACGCTCCAGAACGCCGTTCCGGTTGTTCCGTGTAGGGCTGGCTCCGCCCACTGCAGTTGTTGCTGCCGCGCCCCCCTGCAATATGCAAATGGGGCTGGCCGTGCCTGCACCCTGCACGCCCGCAGCCAGAGGTTTCAGCCAGGCAGGCAGGCAGGCAGTGGACCCCGGGGGAAGCGAGGACGCGCGGAGGAGCTGCCAATCAACCGTAGCCAAGCTACCGGGGTAGCTACTTCCTGCATTCCAGTTGTTAGCGCAGGTAGATTCCACCACTGAGTAAAGGTATGTGCCCCATAGCAACATTCTGGTGAAAAACTGAATACATCTATGACAGTGGTCCTGCTGAACCCATCAGGCTACGTCTTTCCTTGCCAACTCAACCACTTCCACATTTTCCACATGCTTTCTAAGGAAGGAAGACAGTTAACTGTGTTCCTTCCTGCTTTCCAGCTCCCCAAGGCTGCCACAAGGCATTCTGGGACACAACCTGACTGTCATTAGAGATTGTCTGGGCAACGGTGAATGTGGATAACAACGGAGTTTGCGGAACATATTCCTGCCGTGCAGTGACTCCTGTCTGTGCTGCTCTCTGTGCTTGTAATTTTGTGCTAGCCAGTAGAGGTATGAGAAAACAGTGATAGTGACATGAAAACACCTAACACTGCTTTCTGCACTTCTCATTTTTGTGAAAAAGAAAAAAACAAAACAAAACCACCCTAAAACCTTCAAAAATATTTGGTTTTACAGGTGTGCCCTGGTGTCCACTGATTTGGTATCCATGGATACTGTGGATACTGGGATGCCTATTAAAAAGATAAGCAAACATTAAACAAATCTCTTTTTTTCTTTACCTTGTTACAGCAAATCCACTGATGTTCCCCTATTTTTAAAAAGGCATACCCAGTATCCATGGTTTCAGGTATCCATGAAGGGATCTGGAACAAAACTGGGGCATGGCTGTATTTGGGGTTTTTTATTATTATTATTATTATTTTATTTCAGGGTTTTTATTCATTTATTTTATTTTTATTTGTTTTTTATTTATTATTTACTGGGGGTGTGTGTGTAATGACTATGGCTATATCTCTAAGAGTGCAAACCTAACCTGGAGTTCTGAGGTAAATTTCTGAGGTAAAATTCTGAGGTAAATATGAGATAAATAAAGCAAAGTCTGGCCAGCACAAGGGACTCCGTAAAGTATGTTTGGACCATTCTCGGAGTCAGAGAGGCCAGCACACAGATGTGCGCCATCCTCCCTGACTCTGAGAGTGGTCCAAACGCGCTTTACAGTGGCCCTTGTGCCGGCCAAACTTTGCTGGCCTAACTATGCCGGCCTAACTCCAGGATAGGATTGTGCTCTAACGCTATACCACCTATCTCACTTACCAGGTACAATTTAAAAGTGATTATGATTTACAGTAATGTAAACTTTGAATAATTTATACTTTGAATACAACTTTGAATGGTTTATCATACTGTAAACTTTGACAGTGCAGAATACTTTCTGCACTTCTAACTCTGGAAAACACTGAAATTTGGGGGGAGGAATGAAACCGTTTTCTGCCACCTCTACTAATCAGGTGACTGGGCAGCATGAGAAGGTCGTACACCGTCCTGGCCACGTCCCTATGTGTGAAAAGACATCACAGCCAGCCTAGCAGTGAGTGACTTCATGTTTTATCATTGCTTTCTCCAGCGAGAGATAAACACATAGCTTCCTGGGCTAAGAAACTCATCAAAGTTATTTCTTTGAACTCTCCCAGCTGGCGCACATGCTTCTAGCCTGGAGTGTTGTTGCGCAGATCTGATGTCAAGGACACATGCCACAGTGGGGCAGGCGGTGGGGGTGCCTGACACAAAGCTGATATGCACGTTCTCTGGGGCAAGCATCTGTCTAGGCTATGTTAGCAGCGGGACCAGATGTCACGCTACAGAAAAGAAATGCAAAGTGACAGCCAAACAAGAGCGGAAAGGGTGGGATGGGGATGGAGAGAGGGAAAGGACTCCAATAAAACATGGGCATATTGGATACAACCACAACGGCGTCTTCATATTAAAAAGCAAAAGAAATATCCTGCAGCCGTCGAACTGCTCTGCCAGCGGTGATCAGTGTCAAAGAGCATCACTTTAAAACCGGACCATGCATCATCATAAATCCAGTGTGGTTAATGCCAGTGGCATACCTGAGGGGAGCTCAAGGGGCAAGTGCCCCCAGGTGCCATGTTGGGGGTGGAACAATCACTCCCAGCACCCCCACTTGGCGCCCTGGGGTTGCCCCCCCCCAGGTTGCTCTCATTTCGCCCTCAGAGTGTTGGGGAAAGGCCTTTCCCCACCATGGTTTTTTCCACGCCTACCCCTTCCCCCTCGGCTTTGGAAAAAGCGGGGAAGAAGGGGGCGAATGGCAGGAAAAAGCTCCTGGGCAATTGCAATCGCAGCCACAGTCGGCGCTTTCCTATGCCTCTGTGGGGGCTGAACATCTGAGTGTCTTCCCCTTTAATTTTTTTTTTTAAAGAGGTGGCCCACCCACCTGCCTCTCTTCCCTCAGCTTAAAGAACGGGGGAGGAGAGGTGACCTTGGCGTGGCTGGGATTGGCTCAGAACTTTCCTGTGCCACTCCAGGGACTGCCCTCCTCGCCTCTGCCATTTTTTTTCAGCGGATGAAGGGAAGGTGAGCAGGGCGGGGGAGTTCCGATGGTGGCTGCAGCCCCTGTCAGAGCTTTTTCCCACTGCCCACCCTCTCCTCTGCTTTAAAAAAAGTGGAGAAGGAGGGCAGCTCCCAGCAAGGAGCGGGGAAAGCGCCAACAGCAGCTACACTCCCTGCCACCATCAGAGCTTTGCCCTGTGGTCTCCCCTCCCCTCTGTCCACAAGGGAGGAGAGGCAGAGGGGCTGCCTCTGTTAAAAAAATTTAAAGGACGTGCTCCGAATGGGGAATGGGTTTAGGATTCGCCCAGAAGGCCGAATCTGAAGCCTGCCCCCCTCCTGGGCCAGCACGGCTACTGGCCTGCCTACCGCCCACCCACCCACCTGCCCAGAAATGCCCTCCCCCACCCACTCCCTCTCGCCTGCGTGTCCCTCCTCTGTGCCAGCCAGCTTTGGCTGGGGCAGAGAAAGCGCAGCAAATGCGCACCGCAGAAACAAATCGAGCGCCGAGTGCGCCCATGGCAGGGCGACGAAACTGCACCCCCTGCACGTCGCCCCGCCCCTGTGTGTCGCCACGCCATGCCACACGTCCCTGCGCCCGGAATAGCTCCATTTTGGAGCGAAACGGACACCAGAGCAGGCGGGCGGGCCAAACAGTGCGGGTTAGCGCACGGTTTACTCCGTGCAATGGTGCCCTGCCGCCCCGCCGCTGCCGGCGCCCATGGCTCCCACCACCCCGGGTTACACCCACGCTCCGCCTCTGGCAGCCCTCTGCATTAGCACCGATGCAGGGCTGCTGCTCGGCGCCATAGCGTCAGCACTAACTGAATAGCACCGACACTATGACCTAGCGTCGACACGATAGGGTGCTTGGGATTGCCCCCTTAGTGTGCCACCTCCTATGCCAACAAATGCTTAGTTTCCCAGGAGCCAAACAGTGGAAAGATGGAGGCGGGATTGTCGTTTGTTTTTGTGACAGTGGAATACAAAACGGCAGTTTTAAATGCTGCTGCCACTCACTGTCTATCCCCGTTTTCACAGGTAGGGAAGCAGAGAGGATTTTTCCCCTGGATCGCCCATTGTCTGGGGCTAGACCTCAAGTTGTGGCAAACGGGCCCTACAGCCTTACCTCCCAATAGGCTGCTGTAGCAATGGGGGAAAACACCCTCTCGCTCCTGTTCCCTTCCTAACCAGGCCAAAGTGCCAGTCAGAGTCACTGCTTGACAGTCGCATTCATCACTCTGAAGAAGGGTGCCGCAGGACAGCCCTCGCTCTGTGAAGCGCTTGGCTATACATTATTGTCAAAGGCGGATTTGGAGCCCAGAGAAGCTGCTGCAACTGTTCAGAAAAGCACGTTGCCCCCACCCGCGACTAAACCAGGCCAGGGAAGCAGAGTTCCTTCGTGCATCTTGACACACAAACACAGAGCCATTTTCAAGCCAAACCTCTCAGACCCCCACTGCACACTGGTACTTCCTCGACAGCTCCTTCTCCTGCTGTCATAACTTCTCCAGTCATTGGGTCTCTGATGGAAACAAAACAAAACAAAACGTGCGATATTGTCCAGGATGTGTGGCTGTCCATCTGCTTCACCAGCAGTTCGTAAGTATGTCAGGAGTTGTGCTCCTGATACACAACTCGAGGTTTATCAGCTCTCTTTTTTCAGTCAAATTGCTCCTCAAAACCACCTTTTCTATCTAGCCCTTGTTTATGGCTCAGGGCATTTGAGGGACAGCCTCCTTCCATAGGGACGTGGTGGTGCTGTGGATTAAACCGCTGAGCTGCTGACCGGAAGGTTGGCAGTTCGAGACCACGCAACGGAGTGAGCTCCCATTGCTTGTCCCAGCTCCTGCCAACCTAGCAGTTCGAAAGCACGTTAAAAAAAATGCAAGTAGAGAAATAGGTACCACTTCAGCGGGAAGGTAATGGCGTTCTGTGCATATAGTCACACTGGCCACATGACCACGGAAACTTGTCCATGGACAAACGGCAGCTCTTCGGCTTAGAAACGGAGATAAATACTGCACCCTACAGTCACTCACGACTAGACCATTTGGTCATGGGGAAACCTTTACCTTTTACTCCTCCCATATAACCCTAGCTATCCTGACTAACTGGTTCACCAACAACAGAGGAGAGGGGATTGGCAGCTACAAAAGGGTCTTCTCATTGGTGGCCCTTGATTGTGGAATTTCCTCCCACTGGAATTAAGAACAGCCCTTCTCTGGAGACTTTTCGGCAGGGCCTCAAAACCTTGTTATTTAGGAAGGCATTTTATGGCCATTGTAGGCTGGCACTTTTAATGGGATGTCATTTTAACAGTTTAGTGTGATCCTGGGGTCTGTTCTGCCTTAATGTTGTTAATCATTTTTATATTTAATTTTTTTAGTATTGTTTTAAATTTGATTTGTACGAGGCTTTATTCTGTAAGCTGCCTCCTGTGCCCTTGAGTGTGAGAGAAAGGCGGGTATAAATTCTTCAAATAAACAACAACAACAACAACAACAACAACAACAACAACAACATTTATATACCGCCTTTCTTGGGTCACCAGATTTCTCTAATGACTATAACTCAAGGCGGTTTACATAGGCAGACTTTATTCGTAAACCCGAAGGTTTTTACAATTTTACAGAAATGTTCTATCTTCCAAGAACTACACACATACAGATGGATCTTTCTGGATTTAGTCCTTCTTTCTGGCCACCCGTTTGTCTTCTGCTGGCTGATAAGCGGCTTCCCTGCTCCCACCAGAGATGCAGCTGACTTCGGCATAACTCCCCCTCTCACAAGGCAGCCGGAGAGAGCTCAGCTGTTAATCAGTCGCAATTTACTAGGTCTGCCGCTCACAGAGACTTCCGGTAGTCCCGAACTGGTGAAATTCAGATCTTCGGCTCTTATCTTCAGGCAACTGGAGGCATTAACCCTCTTGACTACATCTTCTGCCCATCAATACATCAATGACCACCCTAACCTCATGTGGCTCACATCCATCACTTGATACATTTAATTTCCCCATCCCTCTCTCTCCGTGGTCAAACATCAAAATTGCTGCCTTCTTGGGGCAGAGACCAGGTGTTTTTTTTTTCAGATGTTTGCTGCATGGCTAGCTAAATAAATACAAGGCACCCCAAGTCTCTTCCTTCCTCTCTCCTTCCTTCTCATGCCTTCACTTTGGAACGTTTCCTCTGTTGCAACTTTTGTGGGTAAACTTTGATTCTGTTAAATGGTCATAAACAGTGATGGATGAAAAACAGGCACAGCAATCAAAACTAATAAACAGTCATACTATTCTTGCTTAGAGCTTTGCATGCCTGGTGTCCCGAAGGAATTCAATCGCGCCTATAGAATAACAATTTTGCAGGTCTTTTCCCCGCCCGTAATAGCTCTGTGTATAGATGCTTAGATATATTTTGATTAGATATGATGTAAGGATGTTGTAAGGACAGTTTTAGCCATTGCCTGATTCCATCCAATATATAGGAATGGATCTGGCATGAAATCAATTGAATATTTTTGCTCTTTGCTGACCTACCTTGTGAACCAACTATATTCGCCATGATTTCTAAAGTTGGGCCAATTTCCATTTTTCCTAAGGCTGAATTCCACTGTAGGAGCCCACCATGCTGGCAAAACAACTGGTTTCAACTGGTTTGTATGCATGCATTTTTTATTTGAGGTTTGTCAAGAGACAGGCATTTTTACTCCCCATCCGTTACAATCTTTCTAGCTAATTGTTGATCCATTGCCTTTACCTATCTGAAACTGCTCTAAAGGAATTTCCCAATACCTGCAATACGAACCTGCAGAGGTAATCGTTTCCTCGGTATCCATCCGACCTGTAATCAGTACACTGGCAGCCCAATCCTAAGCAGCACCGGCATAGTAAGGCTGGCATAGCAGGGCTGCATCCTAAAGTTTTTCCCTTGCACCTGGGTAAACCCCAGCCACCTGGGTAAACCCCAGCCAGCTGCTTGATCTGCACCTGCTGTTGTCCGTGTGTCATTAGTGGCACACATGTCACAGGTTGGCTACCCCAGGCTCCTTCATCATGGTGGATAATTCTTATGTTTTTCCTGATATCTACCTGAGTTGAAGGGCGCTGTTTTTACTGCTTTTCGGGTGCAATCCTAGCCTGGACTTTGGCCGGCACAGTTAGGCCAGCAAAGTTTGTATGGCACAAGGGACACTGTAAAGCATCTTTGGACCACGCTCAGGGTGCTATCCTAACCTGGAGTTAGGCTGGCACAGTTAGGCCAGCAAAGTTTGGCTGACACAAGGGACACGGTAAAGTATGTTTGGACCACTCTCGGAGTCAGAGAAGCCAGCACACAGACATGTGCCATCCTCCCTGACTCCGAGAGTGGTTCAAAC
>JAJKFI010000098.1:0-11582 GCA_029204185.1 Lerista edwardsae
TCATCTCCCCCAAAGTCACTGTCTGCAAAAACCTCTAATTGCAGTGCCCCTTTCGGGGTGATGTGGTACTTATGGGTGCTTGTCCCTTTCAAGTACCGGAGAATGCGCTTTAAGGCTATCCAATCTGTCTGAGTGGGATTTGCAGCCTTTCTGCTCAGGTGATTGACAGCAGCGCCAATGTCTGGGCGCGTCCAGCACGCAAGGTGTGTGAGTGAACCCAATAGTGAGAGGTACATATTCTGGTTTGGAAATGGTGCAGATACCTCTGCCTTTTCCCCCCTTCCCACAACCATTGGAGTTGCGACACTCTTGCAGTCCTGCATGTTCCATTCCCGGAGTAGGGCATGAATCTTACTCTCCTGACTGAGGAGAAAACCTGCACTGTCAGCTGTGCGTTCGATCTCCACTCCCAGGTAGCGATTGACAGGACCAAGACACTTAAGAGTGAATGCCTTTTTCAGCTGTTGTGTGATCTGATTGATCTGTTGTTCCGTCCTTGCAAGGACCAGCAGATCATCAACGAAACACAGAAGAACACACAATTTTTCTCCTTTTCCTTTTCTGAAAAGGCATGGATCAGCTGTGGAGGGGGTGAACCCCAATTTTTGCAGCTGCTCCTTAAGGCATAAGTGCCAGTTTCGTCCACTTTGTTTCAACCCGTAAATCGATTTCCTGAGACGAAAGTGTGATTCATTGCATTGCACACCTGGGGGAATTGTGATGTACACTTCTTCCTGCAGGTTTGCGTGCAAGTACGCTGTTCCAACATCAAAGTGATGCACTTGGAAACCTCTGCTAGCTGCGACAGCAAGCGCTGCTCGAAGCGTTGTGGCTGAGAGCGTGGGGGAGTAAATTTCCTCGAAATCTACACCTGGGATTTGCTTACAGCCACGAACTACTAAACGGGCTTTCTTTAAGGGCTCAGCACCTTCCTGATCTTTTAGAACAAACACCCATCTGGAATCGATTGCATGTTTTCCAGCTGGTAATTTTGTTGGTTCAAAGACCCCCAAGTCGTGCATTGCCTTCAATTCAGCCCGAATAGCTTTCAGCCACCCTTCCTTCTGGGCTTGGGGTAACTCCATGACATCTTGGTATGTCTGGGGTACCTCTGTGTAACCTGCCTCTACCTGGTAGGTTAGTCTCTGGGGTGGAACCCCACGCAAGGTCCTCGGAGGAAGGATGCGCCTGGTCGGAGCATCCTGCTCCAGTGTGGCTTCCTCTGAGGAAGTGCTTGTGTCCAAGCCTGGACTGGATTCCCCCGCTCCCCCCTCTTCCAGCAGCCTGTTAGAGCTTGCTGGTGTGACAGGAAGTTGTCGCTGTCTTTGTGGAGTTCTCTGAGGTGATGCTGCTGGCTGATCGGGACTGCTGTCTCCTCTTGCCTCCCCCCCATTTTCAGCAGCTTGTGTGGGGATGCTGACTGTTGGGTCAGCATGATCTGGCAGCATACTTTGCTCAGAGAAATCGTAAGAATTGGAGATTGTGACCGTTCTGTGGTCAGGATTGAGAAATTTGAGCGCTTTGCAATTTGGCTCTACTCCAATGAATTGCAGCCGCTTGGCTCGCGGTGCACCTTTTCTGCGTATTTCCCGATCTGCATGCACGAAGGCATATGACCCAAATGTCCTTAGAAATGCAAGATCGGGTGGTTTTCCGAATAGCTTGGTGTAGGGTACCCCGTCAATCGGACGGTGGTACACGCGATTTGATATGAACACAGCATATCTCATCGCCTCTCCCCACAACCCTTTGGGCAGTTTTGATTGCTCCAGCAGTGCCCTGACCATTGTCTGGAGCTCCCCATTTTTCCTCTCCGCTACCCCGTTATGCTCTGGGGTGCGGGGTGCGGTGAGCCTATGAGTGATGCCCTGTTTCTCCAACCATTGAGACATTTCTCCACTGAGAAATTCACCTCCCCGGTCAGTTTGGATCGCTACTACGGGATGCCCAAACCGTCTTTCCACCCACCTGACCCAATTGCGAATTTTATTAAACGCCTCAGACTTTTGACGCAATAAATATGCAAAACAATACCTTGTAGCGTCGTCCACAACGGTAAGAACATATTGTGCCCCCCCAGCTGTCTTTTTCAATGGCCCAATCAAGTCCATATGCGTCAGCTGGAAGGGAGTTTGGGTCTGGCGTGTGCTGAACTTCGGGATGCTTGCGCGATGCGATTTAGTGAGTTTACACACCTCACAGTCTACAAATGCATCACAATCTTTCAAGTCCATTCCACGCACAAGTTCAGCTGTTTTCTTCACGTAGTCATGGTTTAAATGTCCTAGTCGAAGATGCCACTCATGTCCACAGAATCGGTGCTTTGGTTGGTTGAAGTACGCACTTGCCTGTTGGTTTTCTGTTGCCTGCGCTCCAAGCACAAACAGCCGGTACACTCGGGGAACGGCCACGCAAAGATTCCCCCTCTCAAGTGTGCAGACGTTGTCTTGGAAAGTCACTTTAAATCCATCTTCCTGGAGGGTGCCAAGGCTGAGTAGATTCCTGGACATCGTTGGCACACATAGCACATTTTTTAAGGTGATCTGCAGTTGTGGCAGAAAAACCTCTCCAGCGCAACTCACAGGCGCTGTTTTCCCATTTGCGAGAGCAACAGTTTCTCGATCTGTCTCGCGTTTACTCGTGAGTAAGTCTGCAGATGTCACAATGTGATGGCTTGCTCCCGAGTCGAGCAACCAGGATTCTCGGGTGCGCCCACCTTCTGCTGAGCTGACAAACGCGATGCTCGCTTTGTGTTGCCCTGGTCCAGTGCTCTGCTCACTTTGGGGCTTTTTCTTCTTCTTGGAGCCTCCCTTTTTCTTGGGACATTGGAGTGCAAGATGATGGGTGGATCCACAGACGTAACATTGTCGCACACTGGCGCACACTTGCGTCTGGGACTCATTCCTGGGTTGCTGCTGCTGCTTTTTCCCAGAATTGTTGTTCTTCCCTTTTCGGAATTCACGCTCTCTTTGATTGTCAGCCCTTTTGTCCGCTTCCTCTAGAAGCCGCGCAACTACGAGGGTGACCGTCAATTGCGCGGCTGGGATGCTTTCCAAAGTTAGGGTAAACATATCCCACGTTTCATCCAGGGAGTTGAGGATCGCAAACACTTTGAGCCGTTCCTCAACACGTTCCCCAATAGCCTCCAGGTCTTTGAGGTTCTGCTGCATCGCTCTTAGGTGGACTCGTAAGTCGCCTCCCGGGTCTAGGCGCGTTCTCCACAGCTTGCGTGTCAGAACCATGCTGGAAGTTAGGGATGCACGGGCAAACAGCTCCTTCAAAGTGTCCCAATACTCCTTAGCGTGCTGAAGATCCCTCACATAAACTAAAAGGTCTTCCGAGATGGCCAGACCGATGGTCGCTTTCGCCTTCCTGTCGGCGGCCGCTGCTGCGGCGTCTGCGGCTGCAGGAAGCGCTTGAGTGCGTTGCCACAGGTCTTCTCGTTCCAACAGCAATTGCATTTTATGTGCCCACTGCACATAATTGCTGTCGTTTAGAAGTGGAACTTGAATGCCAAAAGGCGCCGTCTGGGTGACGGCGGCGGGCGGTTGCTGCGCCATCACGATCCCGGGCGCAGCGGGCTGCAACGGCGGGAGTTGAGGGGCTTGAGGTGGTGGCGGCGGCGGTGCGGGAGCGGCGTCTTCCACTGCGTCCTCCTCGCTTTCCCCGGATTCGCCAACCTCCTCTTCCTCGGATCCGTTCCCGAGGTCTTCCTCCTTGACTCCACCGATAGCCCCTTCTTCGTCAGACATCTGTCAGGGTGTCTGTGAGTTGAAGGGTGCAGCCGCATTCACAGTTCAGCATCCGCTCCTTGGATCGGGTCCGTGGCGCGCCCCTGCAGGGTTACGGCTGAATTCTCCATAACCTGTTGTGGATTTGTGTTGGTTAGAGCAGAGTTGGGGGCTTGCGGACCCATTCTAGCGCTTGCCTTAGCGCTCCGGAGCGAAGGAACGAAACGATCGCTACATTTCAATATCAAAGCCTTTATTGGTTTCAGTAGCGAAAGTGTGAAAGGTGAAAAAGTTCAATCTGCCGGTTAGGAAAGCCGGCGAAGGCAGTGCCGCGCGCAGGCGGCTCTTCAGTGCGGTTTTACATCTTAGTGCACACACAGTGAGAGAATTCTTCTACACAAGAACAAAAGGATGCAACCAGAGTATATCTGGTAGGTGGATACCTGAAGACCCTTGTGCCCTATTTTACCCAATGAGGTGCCCCTTTGGACACTATGATCTCATGAGAAAGCAAAGTGTTTGTAGCCAGTTCTTCCCGTGTGAAATTGCCTGCTTTCATTACACTATCGGAAAGGGAGTAAAGCTAGTTGCCCTAACAAGCTTGGGAAGCTGACCAGCTCAAGGACTCACAGGTGTCTATCTGATCTGGAGAAGCAGAGACGGAATGCCAGTTTCAACCAGTTCTGGACTGTGAGATGTGAAACTGCAACACCACCCCCCTCCCTGGTCTGGTCTGCCTATGGACCCACATTAACTGGGGTCCAGGAGGCCACATAGTACTGGGTGCCACTGCTGCCTGCCCTCCGAAGCTGCTGCCACCACTGCCCACCCTCTGGACCCCTCCCGAGGGCCAGGCAGATCATGCACTGTATCTGCCGACCCTCCAAAGGCTTACTGCAGCCTTTGGAAGGCCCTTAGGTATTACTTCTGATTTTTGCCAAAAACTGGAAGTAACACTTAAAGGCCTTCTGAAGGCTGCAGTAATTCTTTGAATGTGTGTGGGCATCGCGTGAGGCTCCATGTGAGTCAGGGGTAGTGGGCAGTGGGCGATGAGCAGCGGGCAGTGGCAATTAGGGCTGCAGTCTGCAGCCAGGACTCCTCTCCCCTCTCTCTCCGCGCATGAATCAGGGCCACAACTGTACATAACAATACACACTTTCTTTTACTGTACTAGTAAATGCTGCTGTTGGGGTATGTGGTGGACTTTTATATCGGTTTGTTGTGAGAGGGGAAAATGAGAAATTCTATTTTCAGCTCCACTTTCCCTTGGACTTCCAGTAAAGCCATTTAGCATCATAAGGGCCTCTGTTGTATGTCCAGCTCACCCAGCTCCCTCTCCATTAGCCTGAGCTATTATGATGAGTTCTTGCAGATCTACAAGCTTGAACAAGACCGATGAGAAATCTTAAAGAATTATCATTAAATAAGCTGAAGGCAGCTAGTAAATGCGTCTTCTCTGAGCACTGAGGTTTCCATTTAGTGGATTGCTACTGTTTCTGAGCTTGTGTTCCCCTCTGAAAACAATCTAATCTGTATCAGTTTGTCCACAGGTAAGGGCACTGACTTCCATTTTCTCATGACCTCGAATTCCCCTTCTCCCATTGCCATCACAGCATTATTTTATACGGCTGCCAAGTTTTCAACCAACAACTGTAGTTTGCCTTTAAGAGCAGCTTGCTGTTTGGACAGGGGCAAGTAAAGCACTGACCTCCATGCTGTGGAAAGTTCAAAATGTTGATTTCTGCACATCATGCTTCTGCTAAATGTACAAAAGGAGACCAGTTCTATCTAGTCTGTTGGCAATCATATTCTCTTGGACTGGGCACTCCAAAGGCTTCTCTTTTCCGTTTCACTCGGTGAGGGGGACACACATATAACACATGTAACCACATGAAATGTGAACACATGACGCCTTGGTAACCTGGCCATTTGCATAGACCAACTAAATGGTGGTAAAGAGAATGTTACCACACTTTTGAGCCTTCTCCAAACTCCAGGGAAACGGCGAGATTCTCTTAGCCGGACCATACAGAAGATGATTACACACAACCATTTTTTTTCCAAATCTCTGCCCTTGATGTATGGGATAAAAAATTTTTTTACTGAGCTTGACAGGATGATAGAAGAAACTAAACAATGTCACGATCAAATGGGCTCATCACATGGCTACTGCTCTAATTTACCACTTGGCAAATGGCCCACTGTATTCACCCAATGTTGATTTCCCGCTACACCTCTCTGTTTGGTTGAGATAACACTGGCATACACATGGACTGGCCCATGGGAATATCTGAAGGAATACAATTTTGAGGTTTGATGAGTGAGTTGCCAAGAGGAGGGATGGCTCCCATTACTGTTTTTTCCCTAAATTATGGATGTTGAAATACCCTCAAGATTTCTAGTATGCTAGGTTTCTAGTATGCTACATTCAAAAAAGACAGCAATTGAATTGGTAAAACTGTTCTTGGACTGTACTACTTCAGACTGCGGGTGGGAATTGCATGTAGGGACACTTCCTCATCAGCAGTCCCTGCATATATAACATTAGCACTTAAAGAAGAAGATGAGGATAGAAATCTAGTTGTTGTTTTTTTAATGTGCAGGAGACATCTGTTTAAATATGAAGAATCATGTGCTTAAATTATATATAATTTAATTTCATGATCCTTTATCTGCAGTCTAAAGTGGTACAGTCCAGGAACAATTTTACCACCTCATCTGCTGTATGGGTGAATTAGGCCATAGTTTGGGGGCCACTGATTTATTATATGTTAGTGAAACAGTCAGGACTAAATGATGTGCAACACAAACATTTCATTTCCCATTAGGGATCTTTCAGAGAAAATGGGGCAGCCTAAGGATAATATTGCCAAGAATACTCAGCTCTTCCACAAAAGAAGGAAGATGAATGGATCCTAATAGTGGTGACTTTAATGCACATTTGTCAACATGAAAGGGTGTACGTGGTTATCCATTGTAAATCATGTCCTTGATGAAAAAGGTTATGTTTTTTTCTATGATGGCGCATCTAAAAATGTCAAGTAAGGAGTTCTGCAAGCACAGTGTACTTTGTCTACAGTTGTCTGGCAAGAATGCTGTCTGTTTTATGGATCTGGCCTCATTGTTAGATGGAGGCCTAACTCGTATGTTACCAGAGCAGTGTGGTTGCTGCTTTTATAGTTACATGGATAGTTGCCCTAGGGTTGCGAAATGATCAATCACTGAAGCAGATTACAGTTTCATGCTTCATTCATGTTTTAGTGACAATAACGCATTGAAAGGATGAGAAAAACCCACCTTAACTTTGAAGTACAATACAAATGGTTGAAGGGTTCCTAAATATGCCATCTCCCAGCAATGTCTAGAAGAGGATTGTAATGGCATCCTAAAACCTCCTTAGGTAAAGATGAGGAATAGTGAGGGCTCAATGGGCTGCGTGCTTCCTCTCTGTTAAGTCCAACTGCACCCAGATCTGTGCTGGGCAATTGATGTCTAGGCATGACTTATCAAATGCAGATAAATCCCCCCTAGTCAGACCATGGGTAGCAGGCATATACCAAAATTCTAATTTGGGCAGGTTAAGAGGTGTACATGAGTTGGTTTGACAATCCATTGGTTTTGGTTTAAAGAGAGCATGCATGTTCTGGCAGTACACTTCTGTAAAGCATGTTTAGCTGCCTTGTATTGGAATTTGGGTTACTGAGTTGTTAAATGTGGAATAGTGGTCTCAGAAGTTGTGGGCCTTGAGTTCATGCATCATAGCTGTCCTCCCAACTGATAGATGATGGCTGAATAGGAAGAACTCTTAAACCAAGGGCTGGAATATCACATTTTAAAGAGTGAAATAAGTACATA
The DNA here is from genome assembly GCA_029204185.1 of Lerista edwardsae. Classification (NCBI taxonomy): domain Eukaryota; kingdom Metazoa; phylum Chordata; class Lepidosauria; order Squamata; family Scincidae; genus Lerista; species Lerista edwardsae. The sequence continues at coordinate 7,587 of JAJKFI010000098.1, forward strand.
CAAACTATGAGATCCATCTGAGTGCCCCCTCCCCCAGTGGCCAATCTGTATCTTTGTAAAGAGAATGCAGAATGGCAAACCAATTCTGTGCCAGGAATGAATATAGACGATGAATCCCATGAGTGGTTACTGAAAGGGGAACCTGGACGCTGGTGCCATGCCTCCCTCCTTTTCCTTGACCTGCATCTAGGTCAAGGAAAAATAAAGTCAGCTCTGGTGCTACCATGGCGGGGGGGGGGGGGGGGAGAGAGAGAGGGGGGGCACTTTGGAAGGCACTGGAAGGTCTTATAGGGGCCATGGAGGTCAATCGCGGCCTCCCCAGCTCCAGAAGGCCGAAAAGTTGTGCTTTGGGCAAAAACTGAAAGTGACGGCTTTTCAGTCTTCTGGAGTCATTCTGAGGGCCAGGGAGGCATTGATCTTAGCAAAAGCAGACAATTATAGGCAAACTTAAAAGCAAAATAATTTCCTAACCCATCTAAATCCCACTGTTCCCTAACTGTGATCAGTCTAGTATCATCTTTATGATTCAATGACAACTCACTAATCCCCTTGGAGGCAGGTGAGAACTTGTCAAGTCATAGAAAACCTGGGTACGTAGAGGGTGCCAAACCAGAACACACGCAATCATATTTAGGCTGACCTTCAGTAATCCAGGGTTCAAGTTCATCAGTTCATTTGGGTGTTTATGATCACCTGGGCATCTATATCTATCCTAGTCAGATGGGATGAGGTGCCCAGTCAGCTGGCACATGACAATCCCAGCCACTTCAGTTAAGGGCTATTACTCTTTGTGAGGTCACAGCCCTTGTCCCGAATGGACCTGGGAAGGTGGTTCATCTGGAAATGGGAATAGTATATCTGCAGTTCCCTACCGCTGATATTGTCCCCTTCCTGGCCTCGATTTGCCCTCTTCCCTGCTCTAGATTCTTTCCCATGCTACCCATTCCTGCCTCCCTCCTGCCCCTGACACTGACTGGAACTTGTGAGAAGGCCACTGGCATGCTGCTGTGGCCACTCAGTACTTGCGGCTGTGGCTCGGCTATGCAGAATGATGTGTCACCACTTACAACACCCGTAAAGTATGCTGTGCTGCTGAACTGCAAGATCTGGCAGTTTGGCATGCTCATAAGATTGGCCTGCAAGGCAATGAAGACAAACACAAACTACCTGTCTGTATGATAACCATTATCCTTCATCCCTGGTGCTGATGTCAATGTGTCTCAGGGAATCTTCTGTCTAGCTGAGGCTTACATGGACGCTTTCCTTAAAGGAAATGCAAGGGGAAAAAAGAAAGGTGCAAGGAAAGCTCAGTCAACACACCGTGTCTTCAGAACGTTATGATCAATGTCATTTTGGTCGCCTGGAGTGTACGGCAACGAGAATAATTGATTTTTATTTTCTGAAAACAAGAAAGGGTAAGAGCAAATCAGCAAGAGAGAAACCTTTCTTTTCCTTCTCTCAATAGCAGAGAGTTCCTTGATGTTCCTGCTCAATAGCAGTGTAAAGTCAAGCCCTGGATTTCTATTGGTGGCTTAAGAACCACAAATAGGTAGCATCTTCTCTCTAAAGGGCCCCATCCTGTGCGTCTGCTGCACCACTGGAACTTGGAATCCGGTGGTACTGTGTGCTTTATGGTGAAAGGCAGCATGCTATTCTGTGGAGCTGAGCAAGCAGTGTAGTGGCAGCAACATAGCTGATACTTTATTCCCCTTCCCAGCCTTGATCTGCCTTCCTGAATCCCACTCAGAATAGACCCAGCAGGACAGTGAACGTTCTTGTTGCATACAGTGGCTTTGGCGGGGGTGGAGTTAGGTAGTATAGGACTGCCCAATACAGTACACGATCATTTTATTTTAAAGAACAGAAGTAGAGAAGAGGGAAGAAAATTCCAGCAAGAAAAATAAGAAAAAGACCATGTCCCAGCTCAAAGGAGGATGTAGCTCCTTTGCTTTTCATGTTTCTCTAGCAGAGGGAATATCTCACTAGTGCATGAGACGTTTCTCCTGCCCGAATGCCCAAATGCCAACTTATTGACATTTCAAGAACCCTTTCGTCCTTTGCATCTGGGAACTTACAGAGGGAAGGAGAAAGGCAAACTCATGCAGTGCAAGTTTTGGGGTATGTGTATCCTTTTGTGACCTTGATTCTAGATACAGTATCAATATAAGTATATACTTTCTACTGAGCCAAAATGGCTCATCTATTCCAATAGCTCTCTCTCTCTCTCTCTCTCTCTCTCTCTCTCTCTCTCTCTCTCTCTCTCTCTCTCTCTCTCTCTCTCTCTCAGGACCCAAGAAGAGCTTTTTTCAGGCCCTAGTACTTGAGATACTGTTCCTTGGGCTCTCTGCATGCAAAGGATGGATTATCATGGCATCAGCACTTGGGACCATCCTCTTAGATGGTCTTGATGGGGGGAGGAGGTAGACATGGGACTGCCATTTTTAGTGGCACAGTTTTTAAAAGTAATTTTTGAAATTAAAAAATTAAGCAGAAAATTTCAGGTGTGAGTCATTTATCTATACAGGAGTGCTAAAAAGCTGATTAAAGGGTACACGTTTCCCTAAACAAATGGAATGTGCAGCCACTTTGTCGGAATCAACATGCATAAAGCCATTACAGCAATTAAAAGAACTGAAACATTAATTCTAAAGAAAAACTTGCATCAGTGTGAACAATGGGGTAGAGAGTAATTAAATTGTGCTTGCAAAAGGTTAATGCTGCCATTTACCTTGCCTTAAAATTTTAATTTAGATAATTGTGTGGAATTTTGTGATACAACAAAGAAATTTATCTACCCGTAACCTCTCCAAGTCTTTATTATACAAGTTTTTAACAGTGTATTATGAAGGCCTGAATGTGAAAATGTGTCTAGTTTTCCAAATCAGCACATAGAAAACATTGGTTATACAGTAGCTGGCATTGTTAAAAAGAGGGTGCACTAGACAAATTAGGGAAGGGTTGTTGTTTTGTGGTAATCCTGGAAAGATAGGCTGGAAACCAATTGAGTCCAGGAAATGCACACTGCGTATCCAAAGAAAAGAGGTAACCCTCTTTGTTTACCCAAAAATGTTTCTGCTTACTTTGTGCAAAGACCTATAACTGACCTTGCTCTGGAAGCAGAACTTTGTGACTTCTAAAGCCACTGGGAGTGCCAATGCTGCATGTCTAGAGGTCTCTTTCCTAATGGAAATGTCCCCTATTTGGGCTCATATCTTTCCCCAGCAGAGGCCTTTGTGGTCTGTGTGTTAGTGGGCATGTTGGAACACATGCGTGCATGTGAATGAGCAGTGTTGGCCACACTGTCTTGCCACTGGTGTTTGGGAAGCAGTTTCTTTTCCCCAGCATTTGTAGAATTAACTCCCCCCCCAATTGTGGTTTGTTTGTTTGTTTGTTTGTTTGCACCTTCACCCTTGCTTTCCTGCCAAACCATTGAGCTGTGCTATTAGCTGCTGCACAGTGCCCCAGCACACAAGATAGATTTCTCCTGTGTGAGCACATTTAAAAATCCACCCACTATCAATAGGTTACGTCAAATAGGGTAATGTTCATCTCACTGAGTATTTGCCCAGGTTAATGTTGGCCTGCTCACCTTGACCACGATCCTGGTATAGTATGAATAACCAGGGTAGAGATTGTATCCAATTAGTCATGTCAGGTTTTTATTGATATCCCTCTTGCCTTTTTCCAACCTTGCCAACCGTAGTCCAGGCCTTTCTGGGCTTTCTGACTGTGAGTGGTGGCAGCAACTACTTTCCTTAGTCTTTCCCTGGTTCCCAAGTAAAAAGGGTGAAGTAAGATGAGGTAGTGTTGCTAATCACTAGGCACTGCAGCGATTTTTCCCTCACCTTACAGCTTGTGACTTAAATTGATCCAAATTACACATATCTCATTCTCCCTGCTGCTTTCAGGAGAGAAAACACTTGTCATCTCAAAACTGGCAGCTTGAAAGCTCTCTCTCTCTCTCTCTCTCTCTCTCTCTCTCTCTCTCTCTCTCTC
>JAJKFI010000098.1:11592-29044 GCA_029204185.1 Lerista edwardsae
CTCTCTCTCTCTCTCTCTCTCTCTCTCTCTCTCTCTCTCTCTCTCTCTCTCTCATTTCAAAATTTGTAGAGGATGAATATTTTCATCTGGTTCTTTTTTCTGGTCTTTTGAGTGTACTTGCTGCACTTACGAAATGCAGCTCTTATAAACACCATAGTTGTTTAGACAAAACTACTTCCTAGACTTCCTAGACAAAGCTACTTTTACTGCGGAGAGGCAAAGAGAAGCTAAAATTATTGTTCTGAATCGGAATCAGAATCTGTGTTAGTCCTGCTTCATTGGAACTTGCCTGACCACCCCTTTAAGGTACTATCAGAGATTAGCCGGTTGCTGTTCAGGACTGGGTAGGAATTTTTTTTGCCTCGTGACTGATTGGCCTTGGAGGAAGATTTTTGCCTACCCCTGACTATCCTTTGGGTTGGGTTTCTTCTAGTCAGATTGGCCATGTTTGGGGATCCATTTAAATACCAGTGCTCCAAGTATAGTCTCCTGAAGTTGGAACTTCTTTTTGTGTGTTTATAAGGTATTCAGTCCACTTCTATGCATATTTTTTTTTCCAGAAGAATGTGCCAATTGAAGTTAATGAGACTTCTACTCGCGTAAGTGCACATACATCTATCTGAAAGTAAGTCTCCTTGAATTCAGTGGGGTTTTCGTTCGAGAAGATGCACGTAGGACCATGACCCTCAGCAAAAGGATTTTTTAATGTGACCAATAAAGGAAAAGTTTCCATCCAGACATACCTTCTTTTTTTTTTTACTGTATGTCTCCCACTGATAAGTTTTTAGTTCAATAGGAATTGTATCACAATTTCAACTGAGACTTATCAGCAGTATGACATTTACCCTCCCCCTTTTAAAAAACGAAACATGCTTTATAAATATCAAATGCTTTGGGAAACAGGCAGAGACATTCAATCCACATTACCGTCCCCTGCAATTGATGTCACCCAGCAGGCGGTATTAGGTTTTCCTCCTGTTTTTCATAAACTTGTAAGAAATCTGCATAACAATCCTTCCTTTCAGCATAATAATCTTAGAGAAGATTTTAATTGGTTCTGAAGATACCTTTGTTACATCCACAACCTCCCCATTATTCACGCTGACATGATCTGTATGTTACTTTCAAAGCTGGATGCAAATGAAGGAGAAACAGAATTTTTCAGCATTTCATTTCAGTTTTGAAATTCGCACTTTAATGCACAGCCTTTAATGCATGAGGAATATGTGATGACTATAAGGGATGAAAAGAGCTGAAGCAGAAATCTTGCTGGTAAAATGGGATTGGGAGGGGAACACACTAGACCAGACCTGAGAAGAAAGGGTCAGCAATTCTGGGAAGCAGCATTTTCTTTTCCAAAAGGAGATTCAACAGGAATAATCATTCAAGATTCCAGCTCTCATCTTGATGCAACCATGCCACAGGAAGGTGTTGTGCATGGCTAGTAGTCTGAGTGCACATGGAAACATAAGATCAATGTGGTTTCTTTACAACTCTGCAATCCTTCACGTGCTTGCTCAGAAGTAAGTCCACTGTGTTTAATGGGTAATGCTCCTTGGTAAGTGAGCATAGGACTGCAGTTCAAACACTCATTACGTTATCATGTAATCATGTAGAGTTGTGATGTCTTTGACAGAATTATATGCCTCCTTGGCAGCGGTGCATGGGATTGGTGACGTCAAGATTTTGCGTGACATCATGATGTCATGGGATGCTTTGTCGTCACTTCCCATTTTGAGGATGGCGGTGGCAGCTTCACAATGTGGCTGCCTGCCCCAGTTCTCTTTACAGCAGCTTCCCGGTCAATGTTTGGCTTTTGCTGTGCCATGACAGACTTTGAAGCTCAGTCAAAAGAAAGAAGTCTGCTGCAGCTAGGAAGAAGACAAACATCGTCTGGGAAGCTCCAGCCTCCTGTTGGCTTCTGCCCATCTGCAGCAGACTTCTGAGCAGAGCACTATGCTCAGAGGCCTGCCATGACTCAGCAGACGACAAAAGTCAACTGGGAAGCTGCTGCAGTGGCCCCGTCTTCAGGTGGTACCCAGGGCAGGTCTTCCAACCTGCCGCACCCTAGATACACCTCTGCTCCACAGCCAATAGGTTAAAATGGCATTGCAGGCCAGTGAAGCAACGCACAGCAAGGGCAGAGGAAAAAGAAGGAAAATAGCACAAAAATCAGCATTCAAACACCACAAGTTGCCTGAAATTGCCAAAATGAAAAGGGACCCCTTTTTGACAGTCAGAAACAAAAACAGCTTAATATGTGATACCATATTTTGCAGACATCTCCCATACCAGAAATGCACTTCACACACACATCTGTATCAGTCTGTATGGTGGGAGCACTATGCTATGCGCAGCTACAGATGTTTTCCACAATGGAATAATATGTGCCTGTACCTTGCACATCCTTACCTTGTAACTTCCTTAGGCATGTTTAACATACAAGAGATCCCAAGTGTCTTTTGTGTTTGAATCAATTTTGTCTGTTGTTCTCCAATGCCAAAGCTTTGATGCCAAGCAATTAGTTGACGTAATGACATCAGACAATTAAAATCAACAATAGAGACAACTTGATTAATAGCTTTAAGCAATATGGGGACTCTGAAGAGTTGGCACACATGCAATATTTATGGTTTATCTTCCTGGAGTAATTTGAGTAATTGATAGTTAGGAAAGACTACTAGCTTGTGCATCATGAGCTATAAATTAATGGTTGATCACTGAGAGGAGAAAAAAAGATTATTATCTATGCCTATTAAAAGCAGGATAAAATAATGGTAGAACTAAATCTTCGTGTAATAAATTATGTCCTTACTGACCTCCTTTTAGCTTTTCTCCTTGCTTGGAGGATGAAAAAATAATTAATTGTGTCTGGGTTTTAGTATATTCAAAGGGTTATGATGGTGGCACTCTACAGTTTATGGGCTATATCCTGGTGTTTGTTATGTCACCTAATTCTTTTTGGCCATGTTACAGTTACAAGACATAAAATTAGGCAGCCTTACGCTGCCCATTAAAAACAGAATATGGCTAACACAAAGCACCTTTTGCCAGTAAAGGCACACCAATTTGGAAGAATTCTGAATAATGAGCCTCTGATTGACTATATAGTAGCCATTCTCCTTCTCTCATAACCCCTTTTCTGTGTAATTGTAGCTGTCTTTGAATCAGTTAAGGAAGAACATTCTAAATAGCATCTCATGCACTGTTCCCTCAAAGCCCTGGTAAGCTGAGCTCCCCACGGCTAGAGCTTAGCATTCCTAGAAGTATGGTAATGACATATGACATAATTGCTGGGCATCTGGAAATACTACCCAGCTTCTGTACAGCAATCTGCTGCTCAGACCCCTTACAGCAGGGGTTTCAAACAGAAGGCTCCCCACTTGTCTGTACAGTGTCCATTCTAGCCCCCTCCCCAAATGGATACAGAATTCTACAGATATGGAAGAGGCTTTCAGAAACATCAGGGAGGCCTTCTGAGACATGGCGGGGGCAGAGGGCCTCCTGGATAAGTCTGAAATGCACTTCCAGTTGCGTCCAAGAGGTCCTCTGAAACCCTTCAGCCATGGCCTCTGCAGCCATGGATACCCCTCCCTACTCATAAAATGCCTCCTAGGCCAACTTAGTAGTACCAGCCTGGTACATTGGCTGTGGCACTGCATTTCCAAAGCTGCCACCACTTTGTGGCAGCAGCTTGGATGGGTCCAGAGCAGAACGCTCTGCGTGCTGTGACTGGGCCTTTTATGACCGCAGGACATAGTCCCACTGTCATAAAGAAGAGGATACGGTTGGGTTGTTAGTTTCTTAGCCTCTATATTATTCCCTAAGTCATCCATTTAGCCCTCATCATTTCTAATGGGTAGAGGTGTAGCTTTTCAGTGGTGGTTTTTTTTTTTTTTTGCAGATTTTTTTTTTTTTTACAAAAATGAGCCGAAAGCAATATTAGGTGTTTTTTTTATTCCAAGGGCACATTTTTATAAATTATAATAATAAATGATAATCACTTTAAAATTGTACTAGATGGGTGATAGAGGTTGCATAATGTCAGCAGATGCAGCCACAGTCATTACCCGCTCCCCCAGCCGGCCGAAATCACACCTCTACTAATGGGCAGCTGTTCCTCAAGCAATGTACCCGAGATTCTTTTTTAAACAAGCTGGAGATGTCAGAGTCTGGAGCTGAGAACTTCTGTATGCCAAGCATGTGCTTTCCAATGTGCTATGGTCCTTTCCCAGAGAGAGGGATGTGGAACTATATTAGGCATCCATTTAAATGGCTCTCAAGGCACGTTCATAATTCCAGTCTCACAAAGCATTTAGAACAGTGGCTTCCAAACTGTGGGTTTGTGGCCCACCAATGGATCATGACCCAGTTTTTGGTGGTTCGCGAAACTGACAGGACTGATTAGGCTATGTGCACCAATGGTTAAACAACTTGCTAATTGGGGGGGGGAGGAAGACTGCTGCCCAATCACTATTATAGCCACAGAGGCTTTAGCAGCTGGAAAGTGATTTTTTTTTAGGTGGGTCCTGATGCTAAAATGTTGAGGAACCACTGGTTTAGAGTGTTCACCATTTTCCATGCACTCCCACTCTATATAGCCTGACACCCATCTGTGTCATTCACTTTATTTTTCCATACTTTTGATGTCCAATGTGACTCTTTTTCTTTGAATGAGTCTTTTCTCTTGAAGCAGGTATGTTAGAATTTTTCCCCCCAGCGTAAATATGAATGTACATATTTGAACGCAACTTGCAACTGAAAGGACTGTGGAAGCCAGTAAATCTTTTGCAATTGTCAGGGGCGACTATATGATTTCTCTAATATTACCTGGCAGTTTATGCCATGGCCAGGGTCGATAGCTTATGTTTAACCTGCACCACTTTTGGGAGCACTAAAATATGATTACTCAGAAAAGAAGGCAATTAGAGATAGGAAAGGTTAAGCGATATTCATAGTTTCCATTTTTAGATTAAATGCCTATGTTCTAATATCTAGTGCATTGTTTGCCCTTAAGCATGTATGGTGCATTTGTAATTGAGTGTCACTGTTGGAGAAGTTTTCTCCTAAAGAAACAAGGTGGAGATGAGGACTTTGTATTTAGGGACCAACTAATTTTAGTTGCCCAAAGCAGAGAGGGCACAACTTGGAATGCCAGCTGGTGGAAGGAGAGGTTGATTGTCTACTATTTTCCCTTTGGAAATAGTATTCTGCCATTTTTGACAGTAGGTGGGGATTTCTGGCCCAGATGATCTGTGGCCATTCATCTACTTCAGTCCCAAGAAAGCAGGTTTAATGCTGACCTTGTATAGGTGTATTGGAATTCTATTGTCCTAGAAATGTTCAGTGTTTTTCTTCTCATGGCACACTGGCCTTTATGGACTGTGATATAACTTCCAGCTTCAGGGGGACTCTCCCAGATCCTGTGGCTTTGTTTCTAGGGCAGCTTTCTGTAGTAACACATTTGCTGTCTCTCTTCCTCCTGCAGTTGAGCCAGTGACAGACAATTCATTACCAAAGAGAATTGCCCTAGAGACAGAGCCGCAGAAGAGTTTCTCAGCATTCAACTGCTGTGCTCCAGGTTGCGCTCCGTGAGACACCCAACGTGCTGTGGCAAACCAGTTGAAAACAGCGGCATTGGCCTCTTGAGATAACTTTGAAATCATGGTGAATGACAAGCATTCAGGGCGCAATCCAACCCAGCGCCGGAATGGTAAGGCCGGCTGGCCAACGCCATATCCGATGCTGCGTTGGGGAGGCTGGAGCCTCCCTGCGGCAAGGGCTCCAGCCTTCCCTATGCGCTCCTTGGATCTGTGCCCGCTAAAGAGCAGGCGCAGATCCGAGAAGACCGCGCAGCCTGAATCGGGGCCGCGTGCCCTCTCCAACAGGCCTAGGATTTGGCTCAAATTCTAGGTCCGTCCATGTCCTGCCCTTGTCCCGCCCACATTCCACCCTCCTCCCACCAATCCCCGGGGCATGCTGTCATAGTGCCTCCCTTGCCTTGGCTGGCTTCAGCCAATGCAAGGGAGGTGCTGCGCAGGTGCTACAGGGCCAGCGCTGCCAGCAGTGCCGGCCCTGTGGCCTTAGTGCCGACGCAGGGCACCCGATCGGCGCCCCCGTGTCAGCGCTAGGCATGCAACACCGGCACTGCGCACACTGTAGGATTGCGCTGTTAATTGAACTCTTTAAAGTCAGTTTGGACTATAAAAGTAGTTCTCTGCTTAAGTACAGATTTTGTTCCAGAGGTCCGTGCAGCACATACGCTAAAGCATTATTTATTCATTCATGGGAAGTAAACCCCTCCCCTCCGCTGCCCTATACTATAGGATTGTAGCCCTAATGGGGAGCTGCAGCCAATAACCCAGTATATCAAGAGAGCCATCAGTCGAAAAAGTTTGGGAACCACTGATATATAGGATAGTCAGCATTTCTCAAACTATGAGTTGTGACCCACTTGGTGGATTGTGACCTGAATTCTGGTGTGTCCCATAGAGCCTCCACTTAAAACACAGGTGACGGAAAAATGAGATAACCAACTGTTTCAAGCCCTGAGGCTATTCAAAAATAGCTACTTGTCCTTAAAACAGTTGAGCTCCTGCAGTTTGCAAGCTTGTATAACTATATAGAGATAAATGTGTGAGTGTTTTTATTCTGGTGTTGTTGTTTTTTTTCCCAACTCTGTGAATGACAGGTATGAGGGGCAGGTGAAAGCTGGATCACATAACTAACAGCCCGATCCTGAGCTCAGAGGCTCCCATAGAAGTAACAATGCCAAAATGGCAACTGATGCTTCCGGCAGGCTCCACAGCAGCGGGGTCTCCTTGGGAGAAGGAGAAGTGTTTGCAACACTTTTAGTCACTGAAGTATTATTTATTTATTTATTTATTTATTAATAGATTTTTACCCCGCCTTTTGTGCCCGAAGGCACCCAAGGCGGCATTACAAAATATATATTAAAAATACAGCATAACAATTAACATTAAAAACAGTTAAAACAGTATTAAACAACAATAGCAAACAAAATAAAAACACAATTTAAAAAACAATTTAAAAACAATTAAAAAAAAAACAAAACAAAAACAAACCCCGTGGATCATAATAACCAGCCGGCCAACCTGTCAGCAGTTAAAAGCTTTTTGGAATAAAAAGGTCTTCAGCCCCCGCCGAAATGTAAACAGAGAGGGAGCAGTTCTCAATTCGAGGGGAAGGGTGTTCCAGAGTTGGGGGGCCACCACCGAGAAGGCCCTCTTCCTGGCCGCCGCCCCTCTCACTTCTCCTGGTGGCGGCACAGTCAAAAGGGCCCCCCCAGATGATCTAAGAGTACGGGTTGGATTGTATGGAAGGAGGCGGTCCCTCAAATACCCCGGACCCGAGCTGTAAAGGGCTTTAAAGGTCAAGACTAGCACTTTGAATTGGGCCCGGAACAGAACCGGCAGCCAGTGTAGTCGCCGAAGCAACGGCTCAACAGAGTCAAACCGACGTGCCCCAGCAACCACCCGAGCCGCCGCGTTCTGTACTAGTTGTAATTTCCAGACCGTCTTCAAAGGCAGCCCCACGTAGAGCGCATTGCAATAATCTAATCTAGATGTCACTAGGGCGTGGGTCACAGTGGCCAGGTCCGCACAGCTCAGGTACGGCCGCAGCTGGCGGATCAGCCGAAGCTGAGCAAAGGCTCCCCTGGCCACAGCCGCCACCTGGGACTCCAGGTGTAGCTGTGAATCCAGGAGAACCCCCAAGCTGCGAACCTGCTCCTTCAGAGGAAGTGCTACCCCATTCAGAGCAGGACGATAGTCCAATACCCGAGCTGTGGATTTCCGAACCAAAAGCACCTCTGTTTTATCCGGATTTAATTTCAGCTTGTTCGCCCGCATCCAGCCCCCAACTGCCTCCAGACAGCGATTCAGGACCTCAACCGCCTCCTCAGAATCAGGGGGAAAGGAGAGATAAAGTTGGGTGTCATCAGCATATTGATGGCACCCCACTCCAAACCCCCGGATGACCTCTCCCAGCGATTTCATGTAGATGTTAAACAGCATGGGGGATAAGATGGAACCTTGCGGCACCCCGAACCTAAGAGGTCGGGGTGCCGAACAAGCGTCCCCCAGCACCACCTTCTGGGATCTGTCAGTCAGGAAGGAGTGGAACCACTTCAAAACAGTGCCTCCAAGCCCCAACCCGGCCAGCCGACCCAGAAGGACACCATGGTCGATGGTGTCGAAAGCTGCCGAGAGTTCCAGCAGGACTAACAGGGTCGCACTTCCCCCGTCCATCCCCCGGCGAAGGTCATCCACCAAGGCGACCAAGGCAGTCTCCGTCCCGAACCCCGGCCTGAAGCCAGATTGGAATGGGTCCAGATAATCCGTTTCCTCCAGAACCCTCTGAAGCTGGGACGCCACCACCCGCTCAATCACCTTGCCCAGAAATGGGATATTTGAGACTGGCCGGAAGTTGTTTAAATTTGTGGGATCCAGGGAGGGCTTCTTCAGGAGGGGGCAAACCATCACCTGCTTCAAAGCAGGCGGGAGCACCCCCTCCCTCAGAGATGAATTCACCACCCTCCCCGTCCACTCGGCCAGCCCTCCCCGGGCAGCTCTAATTAGCCATGCCGGGCAAGGGTCAAGCGGGCAAGCAGCAGGTCTCACACTCCAGAGAATCCTGTCCACATCCTCAGGCTCTACAAGCTGAAAAGAATCCCAAATTGGAGGATAGACAGGTTCCCCAGGGACATCACTAGATATGCCCACAGCAGCGTCCAAGTCATGCCGGATCTGATCGACCTTGTCTGTAAAGTATTTAGCGAACTCGTTACGGCGAGCCTCCGTGTGCTCCTCCCTACCAGTAAGGGGGGCAAGATGTAAAAAACTGCGGACCACACGGAAGAGCTCAGCTGGACGGTTCTCTGCAGATGCAATGGTGGCAGAGAAGTGTGCCCTCTTAGCTGCCACCACTGCTCTGGAATAAGCTTTTAATTGGGCCCTAGCCCGTGTCCGGTCAGATTCGGCACGAGTCTTTCGCCACCGACGCTCTAGTTGTCTGCTCTGCCGCTTCATCGTTCGCAGCTCCTCAGAGAACCAAGGAGCCGCTCTGATTCTGCGACTGGGCAGAGGACGCTCAGGAGCGATCTCATCCAGGGCCCTGGCCATCTCCGTATTCCAGAGATCGACCAGGGCACCGGGTGGATCTCCAACTCTGGCAACAGGAAAATCCCCCAGAGCCCTCAGGAATCCGTCTGGATCCATCAGCCTCCGAGGGCGGATCATAAAATGTGATCCCCCGCCATTGCAGAGGTGAGAAGCCACAACAAGCCTAAATCCCACCAGACAGTGATCTGTCCATGACAAAGGAGTGATCTTAATCTCCTCCACCTCCAGATCACCATCAACCTGCCCCGCAGTAAACACCAGGTCCAGCGTGTGTCCCGCATCATGCGTCGGGGCGGATATTCTTTGAGACAGACCCATGGTTGCCATGGAGGCCATGAAATCCTGAGCCGCAGGTGTTCCCGGGGCCTCGGCATGGACATTGAAGTCCCCCAACACCAATAGGCGGGGGGACTCCAACACCACGCTCGAGACCAGCTCCGTCAGCTCAGGCAGGGAGACTGCTGGGCAGCAAGGCGGGCGGTACACCAGCAGAATCCCTGTTCTGTCTTGCCCCTCCAACACAACGCGAAGGCACTCAAACCCGGTGGACTGCTGAACAGGGTATCTTGTGAGACGGATGGAATCCCGATAGACCATCGCAACCCCACCTCCCTGCCCCTGTAGTCGTGGCTGCTGATGTACCCGGAAACCCGGTAGACAAATCTGGGAAAGATTAACCCCTCCCAGCTCATCCAACCAGGTCTCCGTGATACATACCAGGTCGGCTTTCTCCTCCAATATTAAATCATGGATAAGAGCGGTTTTGTTATTCACCGACCTGGCAAAAAAAAGTATTGCTGGCGAAAAGGGCCATAGTATCAGGCCCTGAGTCCCTCAAACCTTGAGGCTATCCAATAGGGCTGCCTCATTTTTGTTAGCAAACAAATAAATAAAATATTATTTCTAAATAAATACATTATTTCTTTCTAGATTACATTTTTTTAAAGGCTGGTAAAGCAAGGTGGGTCTCTTCTGTGTGTCATTTTAAAAAGTGAGTCCCAGTGCTAAAAGGTTTGAGAACCACTGCCTTGTCCTATTGTACCATCATATGATTTATGATTTGGTGCCAGTGGCGTAGCTACCTATGGGGTGGGGGTCGCAGCACCCCAGGTGCCATCTTCGGGGGGTATCACCACTGAACCCCAAATTCCGAAAATCACAAGTTTACGGCATAATATGGTCATGCTGTATACCGTTGGATGTGGAATTCCACCTGGAATTCAATGAAAAAAACACTGGAGTGTAATATCTCTATTCTAAACATTATGGTCAAAAAAGTAAAAACCAAAAATAAAAAAAAATAAAACTTCTTTTGCAAAAATTGCAGTTTTTAAAATTGTGGCTTTAAGGAATCATACCTTCATGCTGTTGGATGCGGAATTTCACCAATGAAACCCCATGGAATGTAATACCTTAATGCTAGGAAAAGTTATTGCCAAAAAACCCAAAAAAATTCTGGCGTGGGGGGGTTTGTAAAAAAATTAAGTAGCACCAGGCGCAAAATGCCCTAGCTACGCCACTGCTTGGTGCAGCTCCAACTGCAAACTCAAAGACACAAGTGCTTTTCTATCCTTACTGCTTGGGTTTCCCCCCCCCCCCCACTGTTGTGGCCTTCAGTGATTCTGTATCTTGAATATTATAGAACACTATCTGTGGAGAGCAGACTGCTGCGTTCAGAAATATTTCAATATTTTTGAGATGTAACTGATGTCATTCTGAGCTTTGCCAAAGCACTGTAATGTAAAACATGGATTACATTTTAGCACCGATTAAAGAAGAGTCTCATTCAAATATGATCTAGAGGGCACGTTGAAGACGCAGCACCTTTTAAATACTGAATAACATCCCCTCTGCATCTTGCTTCCTGTTCCAGCAACTTGTGAAAGTATATGTTAACAATAAGAATGTGTCTGCTTAAACCTAAGAAGGATTTTTTGTGCTCTGTATAAAAATTCTGACTTGGAAAAGATCCAAGCAAACATGTAAGCTGAAGATCAAAGTGAATGAAGTTGGCTGTTAGCATAGACATGCTTCTGGGATTTAGGTAGGAGCCAGATCCTTTGTCTTCTGACACCTGTATACTTAGTGGTGTAATCCAGCAGTGTGAGTAGTAACAGTGGGCTTTATTTGTGATTCCCCAGCCTGAAAAGGCCTAATTAGCTGCTGGTATGCCCCACTGACTCCTGCCCCCAAACTGATTGAAACAATGGCTATGATCTGATTGAGGCTTCCTGAAGAACTTGTGGACAGCACCAGTTTGCATGCATGGTTCTTGATCCCACTAGAAACTTGTGTGGTGTAGTAGACAGCGTGCTAGAATTAGACCAGGGGTGTTGAACTCATTTCATAGAGTGGGCCAAATACTAGCATTCATGGTGCCTACTGAGGGCTGGAAGTGACATCATTCAGCCAAAAAATGATATCATTATGCAGGTGATGGCCACAAACAAGCACTTTGTTCTCACATGGAAACTCATTAGCTGTAAATGACAGAAAATGTGAAAATCTTGTTCCTCATTTCAAGATATAAGACAGCCCAATTGCCACGGGGCAGGGGGCAGATACATTGCTTCCGGGGGCCATACCCAACCTGCCAGCTTTATGTTTGACACCTTGCTGCCTGAGTGAATTGATGCTCAATCTTGAAGGTCACTGAGTGATCCTGAAGAACCGTTCTCCGCTTGCAGTGCACCTGGGGTGGGATGATGTCACCACGCCACCCCCTGCATGGCCGCCCTGTCACCATATATCATCTGGCCATACCTCCCTGCACCTGGAATAGCTCAATTTAGGAGTAATCCGGCCGCAAGGGGGGGAGAAAAGCACACAGGTTTTTCCATGCTGTTGCGCCCTGCCAAAGCCAGCACCTGCCGCACTTGCCTCTGTGAAGCTAGTGGAGGACAGGGAGGCCTGGCGTGCTGTGGTCCATGGGGTCGCCAAGAGTCGGACACGACTTAGCGACTGAACAACAACAACGCCTCTGTGATCCTGTGCTACTTTCATCTTTGCATAACTCACAGGGCTATGGTGTGCAGAAAACAGGATAAGTGGTCATAGTGTAGAGCATTTGCCTTGCAAGCAGAAGACTGACCTCCCGGTCAGTCTCCAGCATCTCTAGATAAAGATGGAAAGACCCCCTTTGGAAAGCTTGGAGAGCTACCACACAGCCAATGGAGTAGTAGACAATACTGTGCTGGATGGACCAATGGTTTGATTCATGGTAAGACAGCTCCGTCTGTTCCTAACACTCACCTATGAAGTACTGAATTCCTTGTGGGAATGGGAGGCACAAGAGCAAGTGAGTTGATGTTCAGCCTGCCCTAAACCATCTTGAGGCTGAGAGAGGTGGAATAGAAACTATCATAATTAATCAATTGTAAGTATATGTCATCTGCAACACTCTGTAAATTGTACACCTGGCGACTGGGTACAGGCTGATTCTAAACAGAAAGGAAACATGGATTTCCGGGGTTCCTTCCCATTTGTGTTCCCCATGGTCCTTCGGCAACAGTGCAAGTGAGAGCTCTGGCTAGCTCTTAATCAATATGTCACCTTAGCTCCACTTGCTGCGTTTTAATAAAGAACTGTTCCACTTGATTATGTTCAGTTCCGTCGCTGCAGCATCCCAGGGAAAAGGCGGGACCTGTGCAATTGCCAGCATCTGCTGTAATGTCTTTGGAAAAATTAGAACTGAATGCCTAGCCAGGGGCACATGATTCACAAGGCTAAGCAGTGGGAGATCTGAAAAAGTTGTACTTAGCACGGTGCTGCCACATGTGAAAAAGATGGTCCTATAAAAATACAGTACGGCTGTACTGTAGAATGTGCATGCTTTGCCAGCCTATTTTTTTAATGAGTGTATTTTTGGTTTGTTTTAATCTTTTCTTGTGCTCTGTATTGTTGCTTGACATTTCCAGAGTGGATCGGACCAAACCTTTGATCGCATTTTGCATGGAGACTCCTGGGCTGATTTTGTCATAGGCAATGTCTGTAAAGCTAGGAAAATATTAAGTGGTGTGGAGAATAAAGGCATTTTTCTTCAATAGACCTAAGGTGGTTTTGTAGCCATTTTCTTTTCCTGGGGATTCCTGGGTCCTGTAATTCTCTGTGTGGGGGGAGGTGCAGGGAGAAAGGGAGAGATAATTTTTTCAGCACTCTTACAAAACAACAATTCCTAGAACTTTTGGGGCAAAGCCATGATAGTTAAACTGTAAAATAGATATGTAAAACCAATACCTGTTTGAGTGTAGTAATATCATGACTTTAGCCACTCAGCCATAACTTCATGCATTCTGACTCTTATTTCTCCTATTAATCTCTATGAGCTAATGCATTCTGCTGAACTTGTCTCCTTATTCTCCAGTACTGGAAACAGGCTTATTTCATGTAACGTGCATTGACATAATTATTCATTTTTATGCCTGGGTAGACTCCCAGTTCTTCACCCTTCATAGAACTGATGCTGCAGTGAGTTAAGTAAAACTGATATAAAAATGAGAGGTTTTTGTTTTGTTTTTTAAAAAAGCTGGTCGTGGTATTTATGGGTATTGCTCATGCAGTTCCAAGTTCTTACTGGGCTTGCTTGCAGTTTATTCTGCAAACAGCCTGCTGGCTGCTGTTGTTAAATCAGGCCCTATTGTGGGATTGGCCTAATCAGATGGGTCCTCTGATACAGGTAGGTCTGACTTGTCACCTGTCACCAAGTTTCATAATCCCTGGTTCCAGAATACAAATTTGGATAACTCATAATGTTTGTCTCAATTGTAAGATGAGCACTACAGTCTCAAAACTTCTTCTCTGGCTGATCCCTGAACCCTCCCCTCACTTGCTCCAGATGTTCCCCCACCCCATTGGCTGATAGTGTGGGTAGGAGGAGCTGCTGCCTGCTTCCTTTGCCCACCTGCCAGGGAATGGTCATTGCAAAGCTTTGTCCAGGGCTTTCAGCAATCAGGTGCGAGGTCTGCTTTATAGTAAGCTTCTTTGGTTATCCCATGAAGCTCCTCCTATTGCTTCAGAGCTGTACTCCGCTTGCAGCATACCCAGGGAAGGGACATTGTCACCGTGCCCCCAGCACTCCTACCCCACCCCTGTGCGTTGCCCGGTTACATCTCCCTGCCCAGAATAGTTTCAAGGGAAGAGGGGAGGGCCAAAAAGGCTTTTTTCCACGCTGCAGCTCCACGCTGCAGCAAACTCCCACCTTACCTGCCTCCCCCCATGGCACTCTCCCTATGCTCCTTCTTGTACAAGTCCAACCTTTCTATACACTGATTTTGTTTATTCACTGATTTGACTCAACACTGTGTGGCCACTGCATCAAGAAGACCTGGCTGATCGCTGGAGAAGGGGAAAAAACCTGTCCCCATTCTAAAAACCACTTTTGTAGGGAGCCAGTCAGGGAGATATACTATAAGAGCTGCTATTTTCAGCTCACTGAAAAATGGCATGCGGCAGTGATTAATCACTTTTGCATGCCATTCTTCAGTGAGGAAGGGGGTCACTTTTCTTGGAGCAAGCTGGATTATAGCAGTTCTAATTGACTGTCTGACTGAGGGCGCAATCCTAAACTGAATTAGGTCAGCATAAACTAAGACAGCAAAGTTTGGCCAGCATAAGGGACACCATAAAGTATGTTTGGACCACTTTTGGAGTCAGAGAGGCCAGCACACAGACATGAGCCATCCTCCCTGACTCCAAGAATAGTCCAAACATGCTTTATGGTGGCCCTTGTGCTGGTCAAACTTCGCTGGCTTAGTTTATGCTGGCCTAACTCCAGTTTAGGATTGCTGTTTCCTAAACTCCTGTTTGGTTTTCTGACTCCTGTTTGGTTTTAACTTATTTAATACTGTTTTTGATATCAGCAAGGAGCCCCAGAACCAAACTCCAGCAGGTACCTAGACCCAACTGTGCGTATATTCAAATCACAGTTTGAAGAAACAACAAAGAGCCTTGGAGCTGACTTGGAGTCTTGAAGATGACCCAATTAATTTTCAGCATATGCTTTCAGGAAATGTTGACACATCTTCACCCTGTCACACATGCACAGACTTGCAGACTTTTCATGGAGGTACATTTTTGTTTCACCTCATCTATCAGGCTTGTTTCATAAACATTGATGTAGCAGTTGTCGGAGATAGAATATTCGGAAGTGGAAAACTTTCTCAAGTTCTACTGCCACATACGTACTATTGACATGTTTATGGAGGAGGTGG
Source organism: Lerista edwardsae (assembly GCA_029204185.1). NCBI lineage: Eukaryota > Metazoa > Chordata > Lepidosauria > Squamata > Scincidae > Lerista > Lerista edwardsae. Next base: position 26,945 of record JAJKFI010000098.1, read on the forward strand.
GCTTGACAGAGTTCACCCTTGGCCTGGTTGCCTCCCTTTGTAATAGTGGTAAACAGCAAACATTTCAATTCTCGGAACAAAACACAGGCAGAAGTGAACTTGGCTTTTCCCTGTACAAAGTTCTTGTGCCATTTGATGCAGTTCTTTGAAAAATAGCTGCTAGCACTTCGTTATTCTCTTGAAACAGCGACAGTAAATAGAAAACTCTGACACATGAAACCATTAATGTTAATGATATCCAAATCCTTTGAAGTATGCATAATCACACATCTCTGCCAGAGCCCGCTGCTCACAAAACAATGGCAGAGGATTAACCCGCTCTTGTTGCTTCAAGAGTGCAAGTCATTATGTCCTGGCCTTGAATCTCACCTTAGCCACAAGCTTTTGAAGATGATTTGAGCAAACCATTATCTCTCAGCCTTTGCCCTCTCCCATCTGCAATACAACAACAACAACAACAACAACAACAGGCTACTGGCCTGGCCTGTGTCTTCCTAGTGCCTGAGGTGGCATGCCAAAGGATGTGCCAGCCTCTGCTTCTCTTCCCACCCCTCAGAGGGGAAAGGAAGATGGAGTGGAAGAGGAAGTGTGGAGGAGAGACACTAACACACCAAACTCCCACACATTCCCTATGCTATGTCTCCTTCTACAATGTCAAGCCTTGGGAGTGGGAGGAAGAGCAGCAGTGGAGCTCAGTGGGCAGAGTGGGCAGTTGCTGCCTTGGGCATTTGCTTCAGCATGGGAGAGGTGGGATATAAATCTTTTAAATCTTCTAGATATATATAAAAGAGGACGTATGTATGTGTGTGTGTTTGTATGTGTGTATGTTCCACATAAGCTCTGGAATGCTTGGAGCAATTGACACCAAACTTGGTACGCATATGCCTTGTGATCTGGAAAGAAATACTGTGGGGGTAAGGCGCCCCTAGCACCCCTAGGGGTGCAGGTGCGAAGGGGGCACCATGTAAAAATGATCGAAAACCGCCGAAATTGGTGTCAAATCCGTAGTTTCCGGGGTCGCCGAGACAAGCTCCCGGTGACGCTCCCAGTGCGTTTGAGTCCAAGTTCGGCCCCCACCGGTGTGGGGGGTAGAGGGGGTGCAAAATTCCATGCTTGGAAATAGAATGTCCGCAGCACGCTGATGGTGGCGTAGAGGACCCCATTTGATTTCAGATTTATTTATTTATTATTTATTTATTCAATTTTTATCCCAGCTTTCTGCCCGAGGGCACACAAGGCGGCTTACAACATTAAAAAAGAACACAACAACCACAATGTATACAATAAAAAACATATTAAAAACAATATTAAAAACAGTTAAAAATTTAAACAAGCCCCGTGGATCCCATAATTAAAAATAGAGTATAAAAAATGCCAGCCTGCCTGTCAACAGTTAAAGGCTTGCTTAAATAAAAAAGTCTTGAGCCCCTGCCAGAATGTTACTAAAGAGGGAGCAGTTCTTAATTCTAAAGGGAGGGTATTCCAAAATTGGGGGGCCACCACCGAGAAGGCCCTAATTCCTGGCCACCATCCCCCTCACCTCTCTTGGTGGTGGCACACTCAAAAGGGCCCCCCGGATGATCTAAGAGTACGGGTAGGATTATATGGAAGGAGGCGGTCCCTCAAATACCCCAGACCCGGGGGAGGAGCCAGAGACTTGAACATGGCAGTCGCTTTTTATGAGTGGCTGGGGCTTGTGTTCTTTCCTGAATCTCTGCAAGGGGTTCAGGCCCAACTCCAGTAGTAGAACTGGGTTGGGGGTAAGCATTAACATCTAGCCTCTGGATAGTGGCCAACTCCGGAGGTGAATGATGTTTGCTTGTGCCTGGGAGCAGAAGAGACTCTGCCTGCCTGGCAGACTGTGTGGACGGTCTCTGACTTGGAGAGTGACAACACCGGAGAGAGAATGATGGATTACAGCCTGGAAGGTCTTCAGAAGTCCCCCTAATGAAGACAATCGTGTGGGAAGAAGAAGTGGCGTATAGGCGTAAATGTTTAACATCTTGGCGTGAAGTGCACTGGAGAGTTGGCTGCGGGCCAGTGAGGTCAGTGGAATTAAACCTGCTTAATCTTCAACACAAGATATCCACTGAAGTGCAT
>JAJKFI010000098.1:29054-39667 GCA_029204185.1 Lerista edwardsae
GAAATTATTGAAGATTTGAATGAATAACGAAAATTGACGTAGTTTTGTGAATCATAATGATTGTGTCCTTTCAGATGGAATATATGATAATGGAAATTACTAATTTTTGCATTTATATGTTACTCTCGTACTGCCTCACTTCCTATTGTTTGACCCTATGTATACCCATCCTATGTTACTGACTATCCTTTTCCTGTATCTTTATAATTATAAAATCAATAAAATCATCTTCAAAAAAAAAAATACCCCAGACCCGAGCCAGGGTATTTCACAACTCATCCCACTTCTAGAACTACTGTGGGGGTAAGACACCCCTAGTACCCCTAGGGGTGGGGGTGGGAAGGGGGTGACATGTGAAAATAATCGAAAACGGCCGATATTAGTGTCCACTCCACAGTTTTTGGGGTGGCTGAGATGAACGGTGACACTCCCAATGCCATTTAAGTCCATGTTCAGCCCCCATCGGCATGGGGGGTGAGAAGGGGTGAACAATAAAATGTCCAAAATGACTGACCTTAGTGTCAAATCCATAGTTTTTGGGGTCGCTAAGCTGGAATACCTGGAGCAATTTACACCAAACTTGGTGCACATATGCCTTACACTCTGGAAGGAAATACTGCAGGGGTAAGACACCCCTAGCACCCCTAGGGGTGGGGGTGGGAAGGGGGCGACATGTAAAAATTGTCAAAAACGGCCAATATTAGTGTCGAATCCATAGTTTTTGGGGTCGCTGAGATGAATAGTGACACTCCTGATGACATTTAAGCCCAAGTTTAGTTGCATCGAATGCACCCCTAGGGGTGGAGGTGGGAAGGGGTGACATTTAAAAATAATCGAAACAACCAATATTAGTGTTGAATCCATAGTTTTCGGGGTCGCTGAGAGGAATAGTGACACTCCCGATGCCGTTTAACTCCAAGTTCAAATTGTAGTTGAATAGAACGCACCCCTAGGGGTAGGGGTAGGAAGGGGGTGACATGTAAAAATACTCGAAATCGACTGATATTAGTATCGAATCCATAGTTTTTGGAGTTGCTGAGATGAATAGTGATGCCGTTTAAGTCCACGTTCAGCCCCCATCAGCATGGCGGGTAAGAAGGGGTAAAAAATAAAATGTCCAAAATGACCGACATTAGTGTCAAATTCATAGTTTTCGGGGTCGCTAAGATGATGGGGGACAGTCCCGATGACATTTAAGCCCAAGTGTACTCAAATAGAACAAATAGAACTCTGTAGAACCTTCTGGAAATTTTTAGAAATCATTATGCCCCAGTCTTGGACTCCAATCAAATACTTGCCATGTTACCAGGCGTAGTCACCGAATCTATCGATACCGTAGGAGATGCCTATGAGGTCATCAATTTCCCACCAGACTTCCTAAACTCACTTGATCCGGCTGGATTGCCACCACATCGTCTTTGACTTACAGTGGGATCTCCAATTATTTTACTACGGAACCTCGACCCGCCAAAACTTTGCAACGGCACAAGGCTGTGTGTCAAGAAGATGCTGGGTACTGTAATTGAAGCGACTATCTTAACAAGACAGGGAGAGGGTGAAACAGTTTTTATCCCACGGATAACACCCATTCCAACGGATCTCCCTTTTAACTTTAAGAGATTGCAATTTCCAGTGAGACTTGCATTCTCGATCACGATCAACAAGTCACAGGAGCAGTCTATTAAGTACTGCGGAGTGGATTGGAGATCACCATGTTTCTCCCACGGACAACTTTATCTTGCTTGCTCAAGGGTGGTTTCACCCAAGAATTTATTTATTCTTGCTCCTAGAGGTGAAACTGAAAATGTTGTTTATGATCAAGTTTTGAGTTAAATTAATATTATAGTGAATTTGTAAAATATTTCACTTTATAATTTCTAGTACTTATACTTTTCATTTCCTGTACATAAAATTACTTCGGTTTTACACTATAGATAGGATTCATTCCTTTTCTTGTCTAATAGAAGCTTGGGATAAATAACACCGAGTAAGGACAAGCTAGTACATAAATAAAGGTCAATTACAAACCTGCCAATCTGTTGTCCACCTCATTTAGCATTACTGGTGGGCCTCCTTATACAGCTATTGTATGAATGAGTGAGACAGGTGTATAAAGCACCTTGACTTTCGGTTGTATCCCAAGAATGAATTCCATTCGCAAAAACAAGTTCTGTTTGTACGGGCGGGGGGGCGGGAGGGGAGCAATTGGCCGATCCCTCTTTCCTCTGCAGCCCCTCATAATGAGGGCCTCATAACCCCCAGGAAGAGATTTTGAGGGTGCATGAGGGAAATCTGCAAACATCACCCCTCCCTTTTGCACAAACAGGACTTCCCTTAGGAATGGAATAAGTTCTTACAAGGCAACCCTGTAAATAATTAAACAGCCCAATCCTAACACAGTTCCTGCATGGTGATGTAATGGCAACATTTGGGACTACATTGCATCTTGCGGGGGAATTTTGGCTGCTGGAGGTCTCCTCAGGGTAGGCTGCAATGGATCAATTCAGACTTGTGCTAGTGAAATGTGCCAGACTTGGGCCTCAGAATGTAGGAGGAGAAGTATGCTAGAACTGCCATTCCTGCCCTTTCCTGGGCCCAATCTGCCCATCTCTTGCCACCCTCCCTCTGCCCTGCCCTACCACCACTCAACCTGCCCCTCTCCCCTGTGTTGGACTTACCTGGTCTGGTGGGTGTCCCTACATATGCCAGCATGTGCAGGAAAACTCTAGCCTCCTCGCTGGCGCACCTGCTAGAAACATTGTCCCTAAGTGCCTAACAGCACTTTTTTTTTTGCCTCAGCGCAATCCGGCAGAACACACATTCTACTGGTGCAGAAGAAGGTTAGGATTGGGCCAGAAATGTTGAGTTATGAATGGTAAATATATTCCATTTAAGTTTAATGGCAAGATTATTTTCTTTAGGGACGTATTTGGACTTCGAATAAACATTTTTCCCATTCTTACCTAAGAGATTGTCCATCCAACAGTTGCTTTGGTTCTCAGAGGGAAATTATTCTTGTGTGCCCATGGTAATTGCTTCTGTCAGGAAAATGGAAAACCGTATGGATGTTTAGCAACATACTTTGGAGAATATGTAACCTTGGAGATATGTGCAACAGAGCTGTTGTATAATGGAAATTCTGCAGATAGCACCTAAAAGACTATGGGGCTGCCTCCCCCACCCTTCTGATAGCCACATTCATTCTGGGGGAAAAAGCCTTGCCCTTGGCAAAACAATTTTCCTACATTAATGTTTATCAACAGCAGAGGGACAAGGCCCTTCCTTCAGAACTGTCACATCATGGCTGACACAAACGCTTCTGTCATTCATGCATGACAGTAGGTTGCCTTAGTGTAGCATTCAGTCTCGTGAAGGGTCATCTTAAAATGACTAAAATAAATATTAAATATTGGTTTCATGATAGTAAGATGGCTGACATTATAATAGGTGCAAAGGCAGTGCTGTCCTGTGCTGTGTATACCTGCACAGGTGGACCCTGGGTCCAGGGTCCAATTTTCAATCCATTTAAACACAAAAAAGCTGCCAAAACCCAGCTTCCTACCTTAACATGGTCAAACCACACCATTTCCAAGCTTTTATGGCTATTTTAGGGCTTAAAGACCCACTTTGAAGTCACTTTGTTTCTCTCTGCATTGCCTGAGGATGCATTGCGACGGTGTGTCAAATCTGTAGATGCCAGACTTGCGGATTCTGGGATGACACTGTACATATAGTCAAGATGCAGCTACCCTAGAGATCCAGCCAGAATACAGTAGCCTGAATAAGTCTAGGGAAGATGTACTCACACCTATAACTATAGAAAAACACATCCTATATCCTTTCAAAAGGCAAAACAGAATTTTAGCAGGGATAAGGACCCCAAAACACTTATGGCCATCAATGTCTGGCATCTCCAGGTTCCTGTCCCTGGCAAAGACGAACAACTGAAGCAGATGCCAATAACCACAGACCTCGATTTCACTGCCTTGTTAAGGATCTGATTCTCTTTTGCAATCGAATCATTTCCCCCTGTTCTAAGAGATGCCTTTCGGATAGGAATTTAATCCGTATTGCTCCTTCTATAGATAAAGCTTCATTTGTCAGGGGCTGGAAATGGGATTCAGAAGCAGATTATTCATCTTCGTAAGTGGTGGTCAACGTTTGGAAGCTCTCAAACATGCATACTGGTGAGTGGAAAGTTCCAGATTTACAGTGGTGAAGGAGAACAAATGGCTTACTTACTCATCATTCTAGTTGGAAAAAAGGCTTTCAGTGTCAACTTTTCTAATTGTTTTTCTTGACAGATTTAATTGAGAAAAGAGCAGAAATAAAGCGGAAGGAGTGGGGACTGTGTGCTTCTTGCTGAAGTCATTCATAAGCCACTTTTAATAAGCAGTTCATCAGTCGAACATGCTGACTATTGCATACTGTGGACTTTGGGGCACGTAGGATGTTTTCAGTGGAACCATGGCTCTGGTTTTATTCTTTTCTGTGTAGTGATGCTCAGAGATGCTTGTATACTATATACCACCAGGAAAACTGGTCTTTAAAAGGACCTCATGTACTCCCAAGTTTCCGTACTGTGGGGAGCCAGGCTAAATTTGAACCAGGGATAAATCTATTGCCGCAACAGTCAGCAACCAACTAGCTGCTGGGCCATTTCCAGAGAATGCAAAATATTCATGATTATCTTTTAAATCCTGAATTGGTTTGGGGCAGCGGTGTCAAACTCATTTCATATAGTGGACGGAATAGCATTAATGGTGCCCGCTGAAGGCCGAAAGTGACATCATTAACCAGAAAGTGACATCAGTAAGCAGGTGATAGACAGAAATAAGCACTTCTCACATAGAAACTTATTAGCTTCAAATGACAGCATGTGTGTAAATCTTGTTCAGAATTTCAAGATAGGAGAGAGCCTAATAATCACACTGATAGAGCCCAATTATTACGGGGACCAGATAAATTTCTTCCAGGGGTCGCATCTGGCCCGGAGGCCTGGATTCCCCTGGTTTAGAGCTAGGAGGATTGTCTCCTGTGTGGCTCTACCCACTGTCTTAAGTTATTGAGGAAATCCTATTGCAGGTCCCAGTGTTCTCTGAGGCACAGCTGGTGGGAATAGGTGAAAGGCTTCCTCTTTTATGACATCCATACTTTGGAACTCCCTGCCCCAGGAGATCATTTTGCTTCCCCTCTGATCCTGTTTTGCTGTCAGTTTAAATGCATCCATTGTTTGATTTTATTTTTCTCTCCCTTCTCCTTGTTTTTCCCCCTGCATATCTGATAGTTCTGTGCCTTTTAATAGTTTTTTTAATATTTGTATGTTAATTGCCTTGAGTATTTATTCAGAAGCTGAAAGGCAGGCTATAAATGGTTCTAATTAATAAGCAAGGAACACATTTTCAACGTAGGGACTTGGCCAAGGGATTAGTTTACAACTTTCTTTTCTGGAGTGGTTCCTGTGCCTTTAACTGTTGCAGGTAGAATTTGAGCAGATGAAGCTTTTCCCCCAAGGTGGCAGTACAGTTATGCTGAAATGAGGCAACTCCTGTTTGCCCTCTCTGACCCAGCCCTCCCCTCCCTGGTACCTACCTGTTCCAGCAGAGGTTCTGTAGGGCTTACCAGCTTCTGTACAATTGGTGGGAAGCTTCGGTGCCAGCAGTTTTACACGGGTAGATTGTGAGATCCATGTATCCATGTGAGGACCATGTGAGGTCCAACATAGGTTGGGCCATGAATGTGCTTTCAAAATAAAAGGAGCCAATAAAGGTTGTGTTTTTCTCCCCACAAAATCAGTGCATTGCATTATTTTCTTGCTACTGTATATGTTTCCAGAATCTTGGAACTGCTGGGTGGGATAATGAGAAACAATGTTAACAATTAGGCACTTTTCCAATGTCATGTTTTAAATAATTAAAACGTGATCACATACCCACAATTATACCATGATCACAATAAGTCCCTTCCTATACCTGTAATGTCCCAATCATAAAGAGAACAGCTACATAATTCACCAAGTTTAAAGGGAGCAATTGCATACATAAGATGATGTGGTGGTAATATGAGTGCAAAGATTTCTGATTCTGAGGTTAGTATTTAGTTGCCCATGTTACAGGAACGAGTCCCATTAGCGGTGCAATGGCTGGTAATGATGAAGTCCTATTGACTGTGTCAATATGACCCACTGGTGTTATCCCCCGATTTCCTGTGATTTGTTATTGCTCTGAGTCAGATAGACATTCTTGCGAAAGTTATTGCATTGGCCATAACTGCTGTAATGCTTGCTTATTCAAATCAACATTAGTACCATTGAGTGTATTCCCACAGCGATCTAATGGCAACCATAAAATTGTCACATATCTGAGGCCTCAGAGTGGATGTGATTATAACTGTTTATCTCAATGGGTCATTTGCATTGTGAAAATGTCAGCTAAGCAGAACATCCTATATCTCCACGGCTCTGTCTGGCTCTGTTGTCTTCCCCTGGCTTACTTTGCAGCACCAAACACACCCTACATGGTGGCCCCACATTGGCTTTTGGGGTGTGTGGGGGATTGTAGAGGCAGGGGGATAAGCACCCCCTCATCCCAGTGCAAGTGAACATGCCTTCTGCTCATGCAGAGACACCTTGGAACGATGTTCTTAGCTTTAATTGAATCTGGCTTATATCAATCCAAATCAGATCCAACCCTCTGAGAGAGAGAGAGAGAGTTGGGTACAGGCAGGCCTCTTTGGGGAGCGACAACTTGGACCACAGTTCGTAATGGGCTCAGCAGCTGATAGATGAGGGGATACTTCCTCAGGGCTGTCGTGCATGGTTCATTTATTTTACCGCAATGCAGTCACAGCCTTGGGTCTTTTCTTTTTCTTTTTAAAATTTGCAGTACATCTCCAAGGACAAAGATGGCTCTGATGTGCTTCCTTTAAGAACTGAGCCCAACAAAACCCACTGCCCATTGTATGGCTCTTTATGGTCCAGCCACCCAGTATCAAGTTGCTGCAGACCCTGGGACAAAGCCCTGCACTACCCCTCACAGACCCCTCACAATTGTGACCTCCTCCTGGTTTTAGAAGTAGGCTACTTCAGATTGCCAGGTACAAAGGAGTGGCAACAAATGGAGGAAGCTTCTTGTCCTGTGTGCTCCCTGGCGGGTCACTGTGAACTACCACTGCCACTGATACTGAGGGCTCAATGATTAGCCAGGCCCAACTTGACCAACTCCTGATGCCCTCTAAATTGTGGTTTTCAAATGTGAATTGGATGTGAGGGCTGTGTGTGTGTCGCTGCAGTTCCTGGTTGGCAACTGAAAGGCCAGCCTTGAATAAAACAGAAGCCGGAGAGCCAGCAATGTTTGTTTCCTCATTTCTTTTCTTCCATGTCAACCAAGAGGTGGCTTTAATACCCCCTTTCTAGAACAGTGTTCTTCAGCCTTCAGCCTTCAGTGAGTTCTTTTTTAAAAGCATTTTTTATTACAGTATGGGGAAGGGTAGAACACAATATGGGTAAAGGGTCTACAGCAGTGATGGCATGCTGGTGGAACGGGCCGGTACACTGTACCGCTTCCTCCGGAGGGGCTGACAGCAGAAGCCGCGCGTCTTTGTGCCCTCCCGCCCACGCCTGCACTCGGTTCACTCCGAAATGGAGCGATTCTGGGCGTAGGGAGGTGTGGCCGGGCTCCACCATCGGGGCGGAGAGCTGCCAATCATCTGGGCGTTCTGGTTCTTGGCGCGCCTGGATGACATCACTGGTCTACAGCCTTCAGTGGGTTCTTCAACCCTTCAGTGTTTACAACCCAATGGGGTTGCGAAGCCTCAGTTGTGGGGTCACAGCAATTTACAGGAATGAAAAAGGTTCAAGAAGACAGGACTAGAGCACTATCAGGTAAAGGGGAGGCACCTGATGTACCCCTTCAGGTATCAGGAGGTTGTGTCCGTGTCCTGCTCAGGTTCTTAGTAATAATTGTGCTAAAAAGGCTTTCACTAGTGCCAGGCTTCATAGTAACTTTTTCTGTCCTCTCTAATATGAATATTTAGGGCGCAATCCCAGGCGCCCTGTTGCGTCGAAGCAACAATGTTAGTTACAGGAGGTGGGTGGGCCGGCCCAAGGAGTGGAGTGGAGTCAGGATGTGGAGTTAGGCAACATCCAAACCACCACCCCTGGGCTGCGTGGCCCTGATTCTGGCCATGCGATGTGCACGGAATTGCGCCTGCTAGTTACCCTGGGGAAAGGGGACGTTCATCCCATTGCCCTGGGGAGGCTCCAGTACACTCCAAACCGGTGTTGGATTCAGGGTAGGTCAGGCGGCCTGCCTGTTCCAGTGCAGGTTAGGATTGCACCCTCAGGGCACAATCCTAGCCTGCAGTTAGGCTGGCACAATTCACTTGTGCCGGCCCAGAAGGATTGCAAACATGCCATAAAGTGCATTTGGACCATTCTTGCAGTCAGGGAGGCCGGTGCACATCCGTGCACCATCCTCCCTGACTCCAAGAGTGGTCGAAACATGCTTTATGGTGTGTTCACAACACTCCTAGGCAGTGGTGGGATTCAAATAAATTAACAACCGGTTCTATGACGTCATAGCCGGAGCAAAAAAAAAAACCTGAAGCCAGCCGAGGTAAGCGAGTGGGCGGGGCCCGGCCATTTAACAACCGGTTCTATAGAACCTGGGTGAACCCCCTGAATCCCACCACTGCTCTTAGGCCAGCACAAGTGAGTTGTGCCAGCCTAACCCTAGGTTGTGATTGCGCCCTCATTCTAACTTTAGAATCTCTCTCTGTCTACAGACATGCATGCGCGTGCGGACACACACAGACAGAGACTTTTATTGTGTCGTTACAATGCTTGTCAACAGGAAGGATCTCCAAATCAATCGCAAACTACTTTATTCTGCTTTGTATCTAGTCATGTTGCAGAAGTACCCACTCATTTCTTTTAAATTAACAAATCATAGGCACTTTTGTTTATAACTGAATTGTTCAGGTGGAAATTAAACCTCTCCATTAGTCACCAAAAAAAAGAAAATATAGTTAAATTGAAGAAGAAGGAAAAAAAGAACACCAAGCTGCCAAATGTCTTTTCAATTAATTATGTCATTACTGTATGAAAAAATCCCAGCAGTTTTGCAGCATAGGAGAGGAAAAAAAAGTAGTTTAATCACATTATATTTAATTAGAAAAAATAATTATAGCGCAATGCTAATAATTCCGCAATGAAAGAAAACTCATTTGAAATGTAATCATTCTGAGATGGAAGTCTACTGTTCTACCATTCTCAAACAAAACCTTATTTAATGTTGCGTTCATTCCAACATGGGCACTGTTCATCTCTGTTGATTGTTATAACAGAGGCCGGCTAGATCAGACGAACAGAGCAATCTAGAGCCGAACTTAAGTTGGTGCAGATCCCTGTGCTGGCCTTTGACTGTTGCAAACACGCTGTATGGCCTCTGGAGGACCGTGCCAGCTCCTGAAGGCCAAATCCAGACCCAGCACTGATATGTTTGTGCACAGGCCAGCTGAGGGAGGCCAGCACAGGGGCTTGGGGAGAGCGGAGGGATGGTGGACTGGGGTGGGGGGAAGGTGGGGGAAGGGAGGGTGGGCCTGTGGGAGGACTGGACCGGGGAGAGGGTGGCACATAGGCTGGATCCTAACGCCCCTTACTGGGCTGATCAGCATTGCATGGGCTGTTCGGAGTAGTGTTAGCTGTTTCACTGGTGCAGCTCCGAGTAGCTCTATTGGGATACATTTCCCTTACTCTGAGTTGTGCCACATGTAGCCCCAACCAGTGGTGGGATTCAGGGGGTTCGCCCAGGTTCTATAGAACCAGTTGTTAAATGGCTGGGCCCCGCCCACTTGCTTACCTCGGCGGGCTTCGGGTGGTTTTTTTTTTGGCTCTGGCTATGACATCATGGAACTGGTTGTTAATTTATTTGAATCCCACCACTGGCCCCAACCCTGCCGGTTAGCCTCCCTATTCCAGTGGGGGTTAGAATTAGGCTGTAAATTTCTTTTATGTGATTGGGGGGGTTGTCCTGTTTTCATCATTTTAATTGTTTTTAATGCTTTGTAATCGTTTAAACTTGTAAGCTGCCTTGATTGTCTTTAGTGGGAGAAAGTTGGGATTTAAAGAATGATATAAATTCTTTAAGTTAAATAAATAAGTTGTAGGAATCTCTTCCCCATTCTCTGCTACCGTTTCACCTGCTCCCACTTGCTGGGTTTTTTGTCTCTCCCTATGTTCTTTTCGACATCTAGTCTTCCTGCTGGAAATACAATTTATATGAAGAGAAAATACAAAACTGTGTGGGGGCAGCTATATAAAAGAGAAATTGAAAGGGTGGTGAGAGCTGAGTTAAGGGGAGGCATTCACAATTCAGGAGAGAAGAGTAACCGGGCTGAATACATTCTCTGGAACAGTTAAGGCAGGAGCTTCAATTAGGATTGTCCTTTGACTGCTGTTGAGTACTAATGAGACTTAACTTCAGGGAGGCTTTTAGTTGGGTCCTCATTTAAAGTACTGCACACACACACACACACACACACACACACACACACACACACACACACAGAGAGAGAGAGAGAGAGAGAGAGAGAGAGAGAGAGAGAGAGAGAGA
>JAJKFI010000098.1:39677-53080 GCA_029204185.1 Lerista edwardsae
GAGAGAGAGAGAGAGAGAGAGAGAGAGAGAGAGAGAGAGAGAGAGAGGTGCAAACAATAAAATCAGCATGGGAAAATACATTTCCCCAGACTCTGCTTGGAAGACTTCCTTGCAGAAATACTTTGAGCAATTGGTATAAACCTGTACCTTTGGAATGCTGCTGAAATGCCAAGGGGTGAAAGGATGTTCTTCACAATATTCTGTTTTCTTCTGCATAGGCAGTATTAGTCCAGCATATCTGCTTCTTAAAAACATGGAGAAGGTTGGGCTGTAAACATGACGTAATTTGTGAGATGAGATGCAGGATTCAGTTTGGTGAGGAGAGAGAGAATTCCTTAACTACAGAGCAGGTGTCAGAAATGCCGTTTTTAATGTTCTTGCTGTCTGGACCTGATATGAAGTCAGGGATATTAACATGGTGCCTTCCTTGGTTTTCCATCCAACATTTTGGATGGTTTCAATCAGGATCTTGAGCTGGGCTGTGAAAAGCACATGGAGATAGTGCAGATGTTGAGATACTTGGGTGATGTATTTGTGATGGCCTGTCCTGGATTAGGAGGCACCAAATGATTCTTCTGAACAGTTTTCAAGGCCGCTGTCAATAGAGCATATTGCTATAATCTAGATCAGGGGTCTCCAAACGTTTTAGTTGGAGGGCTGCATCAAATATCTGGTACGATGTCAAGGGCCAGAAAAATGAACAAATTCTGAATACATTAGAGAAGGAATTTACAGCCCAATCCTAAACTGTGCTGGAGCAAGCAGGCCGGCGGGCCTGTGCTATATCCAATGCAGCTTCCAAGGAGACTGGAGCCTTCCAGGTGCAAGGTCAGGTTTGTGCCCTTGCACCAGGGAAGGTGGTAGCTTCCCTGATGTGCTCCTCGGATCTGCACCCGAGAAATCGTGGGCTCAGAACCAAGGAGGCTGTGTGGCCTGAATTGGGCCAAGTGGCCTGGGGATGAGGTTTTGGATGTGGCCTAATGGCGACTTGATGTCAGGTGGGTCACGGAATGCTGGGAGCAGCCATCTTGGAAGTGGCAGGCCTTACTCTTGCTATATTCCTTTTATGAGAGTTAACAGTTTGATTTTCATGTGAGGTTTTTTTAAAACTGTTTTTAGTTCAGTGTTTTTACATAATATTTCTGTCAGGGATGTTTCACGGTTGTTCAGTTTCTGCAGTCTAAGAATGCCAGTTTGCATTCCAGGAGTGTCATTTGATTATGTCACAGTTATGGCACTTCCTGCTTGATGATATCACTTCCAGCCATGGCATCACTTTCAGGTTGATAACATTACTTCTGGTGAGTCCCGACACAAGTGCCATTCTTAAGTGGGTCCCAGTGCTAAAAGGTTTGAGAACCACTGTTCTGGATAGCCTGGAGATGATAGGAACATACTAGCTCAGGGCTGGATTGTCCATAAGGCACTTTGAGATGGTTGCTTCAGATGGCAGATTGGTGTGAGCACTTGCCACCATCCACTGGGTACTGGGCACTGTTGCCACTACCCACCTCCTTCACTTGTGCTCACTGAATTTGAAAAGGATTGACGAATGGAGCACAGAGGAGAGAAGAATGGTAGGCTTGTATCTCCTGGAAGATACTTTAGCCCACCACTCTTTTCTCCACACTTCCTATGCCCTTTTCCTGATATGCTAGATAGATCTGAAAGCAAACATCATACAGAACTGGGCAACAACAAACAGGGGTGTTCCCAAGCAAGTAGACACATTTCATACTTTCACCATTTGGTAGTCTTTTTGCTAGCTATTTAGATTATGCTTGATCTTTAAATACATGCAAATTACTTCAAATTGAGTCTAGGCTTTGCCGAAGTTTGCATAAACAATTTGGACTTCAAAGAACCTACCATAAATATCAGTAAAGGTTCCTAATGTATTTTGAAACATGGATTAACTTGAAAATATTCTTTGTTAATGATTTGCTCTGAATGTGAATTCTCTGTGAAGTTGTGTTTTGAAAGTATGGATATATAGATATATAATTTAGTGCTGCTAGACTTTGATAGGAGCTGCTTCTTTAACACACACACACACACACACACACACACACACACACACACACAGAGAGAGAGAGAGAGAGAGAGAGAGAGAGAGAGAGAGCTGTGTACATGAATTGAGTATTAGAATTCACATTATATTTTCTTTAAATATGCAGGATTGCTAGTAGCATTCTAAAATTGCTATCTTTATTCTCTCATAATCACTAATTATTTACGTGCTAATATGTGCCAGGCACTGTACAAAAATACAAGACAACTACAAGCCCCCACTCATAGACTGACAATCCTCTTTTCCTTTGCTTATTTTTTTCATTTACTTACACCAAAAATGTAAAAGTAATTCTCGGAAAGGGATTATAGCAAGTACACACATTTCATAAGTGTTATCTTTAAAAATAAATGTACACTGTCAGTATGAATAATTGTACCAAATATTTTCCTGTTCTGATTTTTGAGCAGACATTTCCTATTTGAGGTAGGAAGGCGGTATCATGCCATTGTACAAATCGATGGTAAGGCCACATCTGGAATATTGCATACAGTTCTGGTCACCGCACCTCAAAAAGGACATAGTGGAGCTGGAAAAGGTGCAGAAGAGAGCGACAAAAATGATAACGGGGCTGGGGCACCTCCCTTATGAAGAAAGACTGCAGTGTTCAGGGCTCTTCAGCCTAGAAAAAAGGCGCCTGAGGGGGGACATGATTGAGACATACAAAATTATGCATGGAAGGAACAGAGTTGATAGAGGGATGTTCTTTTCCCTCTTTCAAAACACCAGAACCAGGGGACATCGACTGAAACTGAGGGTTGGGAGAGTTAAAACAGATAAAAGGACATTTTTTTCACCCAGTTAATCTGTGGAACTCTTTGCCACAAGAGGTGGTGATGGCATCTGGTCTGGATGCCTTTAAGAGGGGATTGACGGATTTCTGGAGAAAAGGTCCATCGTGGGCTATAGGCAATGATGGATTGTGCAACATTCTTACATTGGTGGTAGGCTACTTCAGAGTACTGGGTGCAAGGGAGTGGCAACAGGATGCAAGCATCTTGTTGTCTCATGCCTCCCTGGGGCACCTGGTGGGGCCACTGTGAGATACAGGAAGCTGGACTAGATGGGCCTTTGGCCTGATCCAGCAGGGCTCTTCTTATGTTCTTATGAGGACAGAAATTAAAGGTGGGGAAACTGCCTCTGGTTCAGATTGAGTTCCTTTGAAAGTAAACCAAGCTACTGTTACAAGTCATTTTTGACTGCTGGATTTTTTTTTTTTAATAGAGGCTAAACGAATATAGTAGAGTATGTTTATGTGCACCAAAGATTATGGCTGAAGCAGGCTGGAAGATGTGTCTGACAATTTGAGGCAGTCCAGGTATACGTAAGGTTGAGCCCTAGAATGCATCCCCTTTGATCTCTGATATTCCTTTTCGGCAGCTAGGAAAGACCTCCAAATTAGTTAATATAAATATCAACCGGCAATAAAAACATCCTGATTGCATAAACCAGTGTTCAGAAACATAAACGTCTTGATGGTGTAAACCAGTTTTCTTCAACCTGTGGGTAATGACCCCAATAGGGTTGTGAAGCCTCATTGGGGGGGGGGTTGTGGAAACATTTCAAAGCCAGTGCAAGAGAGTGCTTGGATCCAATCCAGTAATGGTGATTTCTTCTTTCCCAAGATGGCACAAGGGGAGGGTTGAGGAGGGAGGCTATTGAGAGTGGGAGTGGCTGCTGCTGAGAAAAACTAGGAGGGAATGCAAAGATGCCAGCAAGGAAACTGAGATACTGGTAAGTAGCAGAGCTTAGTTCAAGGACCTCTTGCCTATCTTGAGGGAGGGAGGGAACCATGAGTTGTTTCTGCTTTACACCTTTTACATTGCAAAAGGCAATCGCAGGAGACTGCTCCCTCTCCCAGAGCAAGTGGCAGAAGTCTCTGCAGTGGTGTCATCTAAATGATTTAAGAACAGGTACTCACTTTTGATTGGCACGTGTCGGGACCCGCCCACCGGAAGTGACGTCATAAGCCAGAAGTGATGTCGTGGCAGGAAGTGACATGAAAAAAGCCCTTTTTGAGGCCTCAGATGATTTTAAACTGACCCAACAGTTGCAACAGTATTCCACAGCACCCCCAGAACATGTGAAGGAGGCCTGGCATCATGTTAAAACCCCAGAGCAACTCATTTTTCAGTGGCAAGGAAAGGAAAGGCTCCGTTGGCTGCCTGCCTGCCTGCCTGGCTCTGAGAACAGGCAGGCAACTCAAACATGCAGGAAATTCAAACGTTGCAGAGGGTGGAGTCGACGAGTGGGCAGGCGAATGGGCGGGGCCAGCTGTAATCCTAGAAACCGGTACTCGCGTACCCCCGCGTACCCCCACGTACCCCCTGCATGACATCACTGAGTCTCTGTCTCCACACTGAAGGCACTCAGAAGTTTTCCTTTGCTGCCTTCCCTGGCACTGATCTCCCAGCACTGGCCCTTGCCACCAAGCAGAAGGAATTTGACAAAACATGTAGCCTCTATGAATGCATTTTCATCCCTTTCTCTTTTTTAAATCTTCTGGCTTTAGAGGAGATCCACCTCCCACAGGAAGTTGCCAGCATCTAACAGGATTGCTTGTTAGCAAAAAATTAGTGGTTAAGTGCATAATTTCAAAAATGGTCCCACGCAAATTGAATTTCCGGTATTAATTTGCAAATCACAAATGCATGTGTTCAAAAACATGCGAACTAAGTTTGTGTTAATTGAGAGCTGCCTGTCCATTGTAAAGTAAAAAAAAAAAACCACCTGGAAAAGGGGGGGGGAGAGAATGATTCTGAGCTCACCATCCACCTAAGCACTACACCTTGTACAAATTAATATTTTGAACCAGATAATTACACACCTCAGTTGCATCTCCATAAGGCACCCCAACAACAATTGCTAACGATTTGATCACTGCACAATACCAAAAGCAGAATACATCTCAGGCATTCACAATGTTATAATTTGTTAATGGCTTAAATTGTTTCAGTCTGATTCCTCTCTTCCTGACTCTTATCTAAAACGTCAGCTGTAGTTCTCTGGCTTCTTCTACTTTTTTTGTCATTACTTAGCTCATGACTCTTCAAATATGTTCAGTAATTACATTCGAAAGGTAAATTGGTCAATTACAGTCAGATTGAGGGCTGTTGAGAATGGGGTTGTTGCTTTGTTTGAGATGTTTCTTTCTTGCTTAGACGTTTCACAGTACTTTTATATTGCATACACATCCCCAAGGAGAAATCTCTCTCTCTCTCTCTCTCTCTCTCTCTCTCTCTCTCTCTGTATGTGTGTGTGTGTGTGTGTGTGTGTGTGTGTGTGTGTGTATGGAGAGAGAGAGAGAGAGAGAGAGAGAGAGAGAGAGAGAGAGAGAGAGAGAGAGAGAGACGTGCACAAACAGAGCCTGCAACTGTCTTTGTAACAGCTTGCACCAATGAAACTATTACATTGGGATCAGCAAGTTCTAGAACCAAATCTAACTCTGAAGATGACTAGCCAGTCCTCCTACCATCAACCCAGAGGTGGGAAGAATGGATGGAGGAAGTAGCATACAGTATGTGGCAATAGACATGGCTGGCATTTTATGTGGAGAGAGGTTGGCTCTCTTCTTGACCATCTTCTATCCTCTGCTCAAACTGGTCCTCCCACAAAACTAACCCTTTGTTGTCAGTGTATCATCAGCAATGACCTGCAGCCCATCCTGGACAATAACACTGCTCTCTAACAGGCCATTTGGATGGTGGGCCTTGTCCTTATATACAGGCAGCTCCCAAATCTCAACAACTCATCAGCAATGAGAAATAGCCGAGGCACAAATACAAGGACCAGACCACATTGCCAACTCTCTTCAGGCATCACTGTTACAAGACCCAATGATCTCAGCTACACTATCAGGGGTTCATTCATCTGCTCATTCTCCAGTGTAGTTCAGTGACTTGCCAATAGGTAGTGCAATGAGAGTCTGCAAGAGGTACAGCAATTATTGCAGTGTAAAGTGCTGCACTCCATATGCCAGCAAATTTTGAAAACCCAGCAGTGGCCACAAGACCGGAAAAGATCAGTTTGCATTCCAATCCCAAAGAAGGGCAATGCCAAAGATTGTTTGAACTACCGCACCATTGCACTCATTTCACATGCTAGCAAGGTGATGCTCAAAATCCTACAAGGTAGGCTTCAGCAGTATGTGAATTGAAAACTACCAGAAGTACAAGCTGGTTTCTGAAGAGGCAGAGGAACTAGAGATCAAATTGCCAACATTCGCTGGATCATGGAGACAGCAAGAGAGTTCCAGAAAAACATCTACTTCTGCTTCATTGACAACACTAAAGTGACAACACTTCATTGACAACCACACATTGATTGTGTGGATCACAACAAACTGTGGCACGTTCATGAATTGATGGGAGTACCAGATCACCTGATCTGTCTTCTGAGAAACCTGTATGCGGGTCAGGAAACTACAGTTAGAACAGGACATGGAATAACTGATTGGTTTAAAATTGGGAAAGGAGTACGACAAGGCTGTATACTGTAACCCTGCTTATTTAACTTATATGCAGAGTACATCATGAGGAAGGCTGGGCTGGATGATTCACAAGCTGGAATCAAGATTGCTGGGAGAAATAACAACCTCAGATATGCAGACGATACCACTCTAATGTCAGAAAGTGAGGAAGACCTAAAGAACCTTCTGATGCGGGTGAAAGAGGAAAGTGCCAAAATTGGCTTGAAACTCAACATTAAAAAAAACTAAGATCATGGCAACCACTCTCACTTCCTGGCAAATAGAAGGGGAAGAAATGGAAGCAGTGTCTGTGTTTATTTTCCTGGGCCCCAAGATCACCGCAGATGGTGACTGCAGCCATGAAATTAAAAGACGTTTGCTTCTTGGGAGGAAAGCTATGGCGAACCTAGACAACTTAATAAAAAGCCAAGACATCACCCTGCCAACAAAGGTTCGCCTAGTCAAAGCTATGGTTTTCCCCATAGCAATGTATGGCTGTGAGAGCTGGACCATAAGAAAGGCAGAACACCGAAGAATAGATGCTTTTGAATTATGGTGTTGGATAAGACTCTTGAGAGTCCCCTGGACTGCAAAGAGATCCAATCAGTCAATCCTACAGGTAGTTAAGCTTGATTGCTCCCTGGAAGGACAAATACTGGAGCTGAAGCTCAAATATTTTGGCCACCTCATGAGAAGAGAGGACTCTTCAAAAAAGAGCCTCATGCTGGCAAAAGGAGAAGGGGGCGCAGAGGATGAGATGCTTAGATAGTGTCACCAAAGCAATAAGCATGAAATTTGGCGAACTCCAGAAGCTAGTGGAGGACAGGGAGGCCTGGCGTGCTGTGGTCCATGGGGTTGCGAAGAGTCAGATACGACTTAGCAACTGAACAACAAAGTGCTAGTGTAAGAGGTGGTGGAAGAGAAATGGCAATGAGTTTGTGCAAGGATGTGTACATTTATTCATATATAGGGTTACCAGATACAAACAGGGACAGAGTGCCTACAACCATTGTACAGAAGAGGGAATTTTGGCCGGTGCAGGTCAACATAGTGTAGTTAAAAAAACACTCTTCTATACAATGGTTAAAGGTACAGGCTCTGTGTCCCTGTTTGGTAACCCTATTCATATAGCTATTTTACTTTACCTCATTAAAGTTCAAATGTCATGTATGTTATCTACAAGATGGGTTTCAGGTGTTTTGATAGGTGTTTCAATTTCAGTGTGCTAAAAATGCCTCTGCTTCAGCTGCAAGTATTTTTTTATTGCGTGAATTCTTGGGGTTACGTACTGAATGGGTGGCATCAAACTGGGCAGCTCAGACGTCCCTTCCCCTGTTCAGAATCTGTCCTGTTCACCAGTGAACCCTTGCCCTCATCGCCTTACCAGTCCAGGCATTTGCATACAGCCTGCTAGTAGCAGCTTCCCTGGAAGCCAGCAAAGTATGCACTACCTTATCTGAATATCCCAAAGTAGCAAGGTTTACCCTCTCAATTTCCATGCCATCAGACTGAATGTGTGTGGCTCTGGATGTCTTAATGGCCCCTGGCACAGAAGATTGGACCTCTGTGGAATACGCCATGGTTCTTGCACTGATCATCTTATCAGATCTGGGAACCATGGTCTCCTCAGCCACCTTGGTGTGATCATTGCTTTAGAAGAACTCCCTAGAACTGGGGTCAGCAACCTATGATTCTGGAGCCGCATGTGGCTCTTTTAGCCGTCTGCTGCGGCTCCGGAGTCCAGGTGAAAGTAGCAAAGGAGGCTCCCAGCATTGGCTGAGACTGCGGGCTTGCTCTCCCTCCCGGTAGGCTGCACTATGCTCAGGGCTGCAGGTTGGGAATCGCCCCCTTTTCTCCCCTTCCCTCCGAGCCCCCAAGCCGGGAGCTGCTACCGAGAGCGCCTCTCCGTTCAGCACCAGTCCTGCGCTGCACGCTGCTCTGGGAAGCGGGGAGAGCGTGCTGACGGCGGCAGCGGTGGCGGCTGGGCTCCCACTCGGTCTGTGGATAGCCTTGTGCAGAAGGCAACCCATGAAGCTCTGGAGCTGATCCGCCGGCTGGAAGGGTGCATGGCTTTTTGTGTTGACTGTTCCATGTGTTTGCATTGCCTCACACGCAGAGCTGGGATGGAGCATGGCGGGGGCGGCGGCGTGCAGCAGAGAGCCGGTGGGGAAAACTTTCTGGCTCACTCTCGGTCAGGTTGCAAAGTTGCCCCTGGTTTTGCACGCGTTGGGGCAGCTCCCGCTTTCAAGCACAGAAAGCGCCGGGTCTCGCAGTTGTGTGTCTGTGTCCCCCGCCCGTTTTCCAGGATCTTTTACCCGGTCCCTCTTTCTGCAACGTGGAGGGATTGTTTGCATCGATGGCATGCAAGTTGCAAAAGTTCCTGTGCACGAGCCTGGAATCCCCCTTTTGCAAACCTAAAAATAAAAAATCCTCCACCGTTTTGAAAAAACAACACCACACCCCATAGTGGCAGGAGTTGCACGGGCAGCTGCTCAGCTCGGCTCGGCTCTGGGGTCTGCCCTGCCCGGCCATCCTGCTGCTGCTTGTCGCATGTGCTCTTTGCAAACGGGTGATCCGCCGTGTTGCCCTGCAAGGTGCAGCGTGGTGGCTGGTTTTTGTTCTGCCGTTCGTTTTTTTACGCGCGATTAGAAGGCCGTGGAGGATTGGCAGCAGGGGGTGGGGGTGGGAGAGAGAGAAAGCTGGAGACAGCGAATGACGAATGTCGAGATCCGATTTTCAGCTGCAATCGCTCATAAGAACATAAGAAGAGCCCTGCTGGATCAGGCCAAAGGCCCATCTAGTCCAGCTTCCTGTATCTCACAGCGGCCCACCAGGTGCCCCAGGGAGGCATGAGACAGCAAAATTCTTGCATCCTGTTGCCACTCCCTATAGTTTTTTTTATACATAGCATAAAGGTAAAAAAAAAACTATATATGCAGTATTATCTTCATTTTAGATGTCAAAAGGGGTTTGTGGCTCCCGAGGTTTTCTTTTCTCCAGAAAACGGGTCCAAATGGCTCTTGGAGTGTTTAAGGTTGCCTACCCCTGCCCTAGAAGGACTGACAATATTCTGGGCTGGAAAAGTAGATTGGGAGCAGATATTATGCATACTATCTGTGTTCAGAATAAATGCAATCAGTATTTATTTATTTATTTATTTATTTATTTATTTATTTATTTATTTATTTATTTGAAGAATTTATACCCCGCCTTTCCCATGCCTAAGCAAATGCCCAAGGAGGCTTACATGAGCAGGCTAGTCTAAACAAATCTACAGTATTCTTGTGATCTGCCAGGCCCAGATGGTTGCCTTCACAGTGTGGCTCTCCTTTGGCTGCCTGCCATCAAGCCTCAGCAGGCAATCGCAGGTCAAGCCTGGACAGGTCCTCAAAGTCGTATTCCTTTCTTTGCTGGTTGGCCTCCTCACACACTCCATCGCAACTCTCACTTGCGGTGAGCTAATCAGCTCCACAGCGACTCTGCTCTGCCACCACAGGTACTGCAGCTTGTCACAGCCTGGCATCCGTCTCCCATCCAAAAGCAAACCGCAGATTTTCCTGCTTAGCTTCAGGCAGTACCAGCAGCTCAACCATCAGTCCACACCTCCTGCCCTGTATGTGCATTTTGACTGATTTATGTAATTTAAAGATGTTATTTTATTGGTGCGGGGGATATGGTGCCCCGCCCACCAGGGCCCCACAATGTTGATTTTGAGTTGGCTTCCATGGACATGGGGGATAGGATCTGGTGACGAAGGTTGCTGCCAGTTTCTCCCCTCCCGTCCCCCTGCCCAGGAAAGCCAGCCCCAGCCACCCAGACAGTGCGCAATGCCGGGGATGAGTGAACTTACTGCGTGCTAGCTCTGCTTTACCACTTTTTGGTGCTCAGTTTGGGTGCTGGGCCAGCAAGAGTGTGAAGCCTTTCCCCCCCCCCCCAGTGAATGTGTCTTATGGCACATTTGCAACAACAGCACCTGCGGTACGCACGTACAGTGGGCATTGTAGGGTTCAAGATTGGACCCTGAATCTGGTATGTGCCCAGAGCCACTGGCCATTTCTACAAGTGGTGCTGTCACATGTAATGGCAGCACAGCTTTTGTGCCACTACAACAGGGTCTGCTCTTGAAGGGATTGGACATTAAGGGCGCAATCCAACGCAGCGCCGGAATGGAGATGCCGTCCAGCCAGCGTCATATCTAGCGCTGCGCTAGGGAGGCAGCGCCGGTCCTGTTGCTGCAGCACCGATGCGGGGGTGTTGCTCGGTGCCCCTGCATCAGCACTACTGACGTCGCATTGATGCTATCATGTAGCGTCTACACAATAGGCGCGCTTGGATTGCGCTGTAAGTCTTTGACTCATTTTCCATGGTTCCTATTCAGGTATTGTCAGAGCAGTACCAGACCCTGTGATAGCAAAGCAACAACCACTCTGCAATAGTTATGTATGAATTGCCTTTAGCTCTGGTAGTTCAAAAAGTCTTGAGTTGACTGCTCCAGAATATGGGGTGTGAGATCTGCAGCCAGGCAGTGTGCAAAATTAACTTATTCCACTCAGGCTAATTCTGTTTCTGGGAAACACTCCAAGAGTTAAATGGATAATGGTTGTTCTTAAAGTATAAAATACCCCTGTCTCTAATTATACTGATATGATATGGCTTGAACCTCCCTTACCTACAATTCAAAGCCTCAATTATAATTATGCTATTACTGGCCAAGGAAGTATGGTAGTAGAACAGCAGTCTCCCCAAGGTTAGATGTAATAGGCTCCATGTACTCTTTGCCTCAGCTTAGTTCTGCAGAACATCCTCCTCATTTAAATGGAGCCTCTCATGAACTTGGCTTGGAAGATCCAGACCAGGATTCAGTGGCTTCACACATTGAACCTTCAGTGGAGCCCAGGGCTTGTAGGAAGCCTCATTCTTCTTAGAGGAGGGGCGTGCAGTTCCCATGCATGCATGGGGGAAATACCTGATTCTTAAGGAGGTTTTTATTTAGGCCCTCTGGCCTCCAGTGGGTATCCTCTGACCCATGCCAGCTATTTAGCTGGCATAAGTCTGGAGGAGAGTTGGAAGAATGTCTGGCTGGGAAAAGAGGGATAGGATCTCAGTATGTCTGACTTCCACTGACATCCTCTGCCTCATACGCTTGAATTGAAGGGTATCTTCCACCCCTCGTTACCCTGTCCCACAAAACACATATTTTTCTTAGCAACGGTGGGGGACTGATGCAAATAGGGGGTCAATCTATTTGTTAAAACAAAACAAAACAAAACATTTTCTTGTTATGTATGCCAGAGATTGCTGTGGTTGTTAAATTAGAGCTTTTGGGATCTCTTCAGTTACTGTAGTTTTTGCCTAGGTGCAGCTAGCTCGTGTTTTAATTCAGACTTGGAGCGCAATCCTAACCTAGAGTTAGGGCAGCACAGTTAGGTCAGTAAAGTTTGGCTGGTACAAGGGTCACCGTAAATTTTGTTTGGACCACTCTGGGATTCAGGAAGGATGGCACACATCTGTGAGCTGGTCTCTCTGACTCCAAGAATGATCCAAACATACTTTACGGTGTCCTTTGGGCCGGCCAAGCTTTGCTGGCCTAACTATGCTGGCCTAACTCCAGGCTAGGATGGTGCTCTCTGATGTAACAATAAAGTATAATTGTGAGTAAGGCCTGCTTGGATCCTTGTTATCTCCCTGCTACCCAGCTCAGCACCTGTTGAATACTAAACAATGAGAAGGCACCATCAAGGTTTTTAAAGAGTTTGATACAAGCAAGATTATGTTTGTTCATTGCTACTCTTCAGCCCTGGTTCTGTGCAACCCTTGGCTCCTGTTAGGAGTTGATTTAATTTGTTTTGCTGAGAAGTAGTCAAGTGGAACCAAGTGTTGTGACAGTGGCTCAAATCAAAGGGGATTGCGGGGGGGCCACCAACAATTTTCAATACCAGGCCAATAACAATTGTTCCAAAGAAGAAATGCTGCCTATAGCAGATGATTCCCTTGAGAAAATAACACCACATATTTGTTGGGAGACATTTGAAAGTTTGCAATTCTCTTTGTGTCTCATTTTTCTCTCTAACCTCTCAGTCCCATTTCCAAGGAAATTGCTGGAGGCCAATTCAGCAAGTTCTAGAACTGATGAAGACGAGGTAAGTACCATCATGATTACTGCCATTTTGAAACCACCATGTGTCATTTCTCTCTTCTTATAGCTTTGCTCTTTGTTTGCTCTTTTTCCTTTAAAGTTTACTTCCTTTCTCAAGGCCAAAGTAGATGCTAGGCAGCAGAAACGTTTTCAGGAAGAAGGAAATTCGTCCATCATTAATCCACATTCATTATGTCAATCACAATTTACACTGTATCAGCGGGTTAAAATGCTGAGTTGCGAGCTTGCTGACCGGAAGGTTGGCAGTTTGAGACTGCACAACAGAGTGAATTCCCATTGCTTGTCCCAGCTCCTGCCAACCTAGCAGTTCGAAAGCATGTAAAAAAGCGAATAGATAAATAGGTACCAGTTTGGTGGGAAGGTAACAGCATTCCGCGCACCTTGGTGTACAGTATAGTCATGCCGGCCACATGACCACAGAAGCTTGTCCTCAGACAAATGCCGGTTATTAGGCTTAGAAACAGAGATGAGCACCGCCCCCTACAGTCAGTCACGTCTAGACCATTCGGTCATGGGGAATGGTCCTTTTTTATTGTTAAGAGAACTTTTGTGACTTTAGTCTCACCTTTTTATACTACCCTTCCTCCAAGGAGCTCAGGATGGTATACCTGGTTCCTTTCCTCCTTTTATCCTCACAATAACCTTGTGAGGTGGGGGGGGGAGAGAGAGAGAGAGAGAGAGAGAGAGAGAGAGAGAGAGAGAGAGAG